>OU612045.1:74142965-74742965 GCA_914767935.1 Coremacera marginata
TGTCTGAAAATATGTTTTTTTGCGAAAAAAGTTGCTAGAATGGTATGTGCTAGGAGAATAACTATTATTATATACCTAGTCCTTGTTGGTATCCAAATTATTTGATGCAAATTGAAACCGTGCCGTCTTCTGGTGGGCAAATAAAGTAGGAACGTGAGTCATTATGAACCTAACAATTGCTTCCGAACTGTTTAACACTCGCCAAACCGGTATTTTCGAAACTGATTGCTTGCATCAATCAGCACAAGATATGGTTGAATTTCTGGATTTCTAAATAACACTGTACAACACGAAAAAACCCCGCCCACTTCTCAATGGGTTCTTATATTTTTGTGTACGCAGATCCCGAATATTGGATTATTTTATTCGGGACACCTCTAGTTTGGTCTCCACAGGGCTTTGAATTTTTAAGTAGTTTATTTCTTTGAAAAATTGTTTAATATAGAAAATCATATCCAATCACAACAAATCTGATATCAAATTAAAGAGAAAGCACAAGAATTAAAAAAAAAAAATACTAAGTGCAAACTTTTCTTGAAGATATATATAAAAAATGTCCATTTTATTTTATAAACAAAAAAATATTTTGTTTTTAGCAATTCTTAAAAAAATTAATTTTTAAAAATTTCATTTGTGAGCTTTATGCCAAGTAATTCATGAAGCAACAGGTTGCCACAACAACAATGTTCTTTTACAGAACAACCACCAGCAGATTAGACAGCTGTTTCGTTGGTCGCTAAACCAGCTCATCAGTAATCTTCTGTGGCTCATGCAGTCCATTAATTTTGAAAATCTTATAAGCACACCTTCTGCTAAAACCAAAGCGGAATTGCAGTTGTGTGCTTTCCAATTTAAAAAGCTTGCTTAATAAGCTTGCTTAATTAATTTCAACTAATATCAAAATCGGTTTTTCTTTTGTTTTTTTTTTTGCTGAACGCACAAACCCATATCTTGAACTGAAGTATTGAACAAAATAAGCAATTAAAGGGTCCGCCATCTAACGTTTTTTTTTTCAACTATTGCTTATTTCGTGAATGGTTACACTTAGCACATGTCTGATTTGACAGATAATTAGTTTTATCCTTCCGCTGAACGAATATGGTTGTGTATTCGCTTGAACAATGCTGAGAAATATTGCGACATTACTTTGAAAATCATGGTAATGTTGCATAATGTGTGCGAAAATTCTGTACGGATTTTGGAAGAACAGAAGCACCGTCAGCTTCGTATGTTTGTTATCTTGTGAAAAAAGTGAAAGAAACTGGCATCCTCATCGTTAAACCAAAGCGTGAAAAGCCAAAAACAGTGCGTACACCAGAGAATATTGCTGCTGTGGCAGAAAGTGTGGTGAAGCGGCATCAACATCAATTCACCGTCGTTCTCAACAATTGAACATTTCGGAGACATCATTGAGACGAATTTTGCATAAAGACCTTGGTATGATGCCATACAAAGTCCAATTGGTTCAGGAGTTGAAGCCAACTGACCATCCAATGCGTTTTTGCTTCGCTGAGTGGGCTTGCGATCGACTTACAGAAGAAGCCGATTTTGCCAAAAAAATCACCTTTTCAGATGAAGCTCATTTTGATCTTGGCAGGTATTTGTCGCATTTGGGGCACAGAAAACCCGCACGCATACATTGAAAAGCCGATGCACCCAAAACGAGTCACTGTTTGGTGCGGATTTTTGTCCAGAGGCATAATTGGGCCATTTTTCTTCGAAAATGAGCAAGGAGTGGCCGTTACAGTCAATGGCCATCGTTATTGGGCCATGTTGAACGAATTTTTGTTCACAAAAATTAAAGAGGAGGATATTGGCAACATTTGGTTTCAACAGAACGGCGCTACGTGCCACACAGCCGAAGCTACACTCGATGTTTTGCGCCCTGTTTTTGAAGATCGCATTATCAGCCGCAGAGCTGATGTCGTTTGGCCACCTCGGAGCTGCGTTTTGACACCGTTGGACTATTATTTGTGGGGTGCCCTCAAAGATAAGTGTTACGCCGACAAGCCAGAGACAATTGACGCTTTAAAGGACAATATTCGTGAAGCCATTGGTGAAATACAACTGCACACAATCGATAATGTGCTTAAAAATCGTGTAGGCTCGTTTAATGTGACCGATCGTGTAGGCTACTGCATGGCCAGCTGAGGCAGCCATTTGAATGAAATTATTTTCCATTATTAACCGGAAGGATTGTACATTCAAATAAAAAAAGAAATTTGAGAAAATATTCAGTAGTTTTTTTTTCTGCATTTTCAAAAAAAAAAAGTTATTTGGCGGACCCTTTGTAAGTCTTTCCATGTGTTATATGAAGCAAGCAGCAGTTTAACAGTTTTTTTGACGCTGACGCGGTGGCAAATTTATTTTGTTGAGAGAGAAATTAAGAGAAAGCACCAACAACAATAATGATGCACAGCTCTTTTGAAGTGCCTGCGACTCTTTCGCATTCTACTATTGCTCGTGTATGCTACAGCAACGATGTTTAATAGTTGTTGGCTTCATCCCACTAGGAAAAAAGGGTTTTTACATTTGCTTAGTTTTACCTATCTTAACGACAATATATTCGAATAAAATTTATATTGTGCACATCGAAAATACCTTTCTATCGATATTAGTTTTATGTGAATATGTTGAAGTTAACACAGAAGAAAAGGGATCAAAAACTTTTTTGTTTGCGTATTAATATATAGATTAAATATCAAATACAAAAATTTTACCTTCGCTGCCGTTGAGATTCGAAACTCCTTCGTAATGCCCGTATGATACTTAATTTTGTTTGTCCAATTTTAAAATCTGAAAACAAGTGGCGCGTGGGCAGGACTGACATATTTTGTAAGAAAAGGATAAACGTTGTTACTTTTTTATATCTGGTGTTTTTAAGAGCAGTTACATTTAATGAATTAATATAAGCTACACACATCACTTCCAATTCAGCATACATTTATTTTAAATAGTTTTGTTTACTATAAAAATGTCAAATTAATTATTATCAGCACAGTAAATATTTGATCGAAACTTAACGAAGAACGAATTGAAAGAAACGGCAAAAAAAAATGCAAAGAAAATACAGTCCGTCCTACAAATTTTTCTCCAATTCGTACCATATGCGTACTCACTCACACCAATTGAATTCATGCATTCGTGCTATTTGAACTGCTCTAGTTATAATTTTCAATGATCAATTTAATTAAGTATCATACAGGCTTAACGCAGATCAACAGAAAACTGCGACATACTGCATCTGTTAATACAGCAGCTGTTAACATCTGTGAATCAAATATTTTTTTTGGCAGCGTATTGAAGGATGTGCTTTCAAAGCAATGTATTAAACAATAAATTGCTTAGGTGAATTAACCTAGGTGAAGTTATGTCAGCAAACAATAGCAAGGCTGCTTGGATCAGTTGGTAGAGCGATGGACTGTCACCAAAAGTCCTAGGTTCGATTACACAAAGGCGGGCAAAGACTTTTTCTTTTCTTTTTGTTGATGAAATGTAATAAAATTTACTGGTGTGAAAATTAACGTGTTTTCTAGCTTACTTTGTTATTTTTGAATTTAAAAGTGGTTTTATTACAAAAAAAAAACCATTAATTATCAAATCTATCCTTCTCTCCTGTGTCTAACGACTCAGCTGTTTTTTTTTTGCAGAAAATATCTCAAATCTTTGCTTTAATCATCCATGTTAGTTTTTTTTAATTTGTATTTTTGGATTTTGGGCTTAGGTGAATCAAATATTTTATTTTGGCAGGGTATCGAAGTACGTGCTTTCAAAGCAATGTATTAAACAATAAATTGCTTAGGTGAATAAGCATAAGTTTATAATTCCCATACAATTCTCTTTACCCAACCCGACTTAGGTGATTTACCTATTGTGTTTTTTCTGGGTGTACTAATACTTTATTATTAAATTACCACACATTCAATTTGTTACTTCACAATATAACATTGAATAGAATTTATTTATTATACTCTAAGCATAAGGCCAACAAAATAAAAATTGATTTGATACTAATGTCAAAATTTTTGACAAGAGTTGGATTTATCTCAAACCTAAGAGATAGATTTTAAAAACATCTATTTCCACTATTCATTTCAACACTATTTCCTGACGATACAAAAACAAAACTAATTGGATTTTATTAAGATGATTTGGAAGGAGATTTTGATGATTTAAAAATGAAACTGAATGTTTGGTATAAAGTTAGTACTAAAACTTGCGATGGAAAAAAGACAGTGTTTGAAGCCTTAGAGCTGTGTAATAAAGAAATATTTTCTAGTATGTTTAATTTACAAATGCTTATTTAAGAAGCACGATGTTGCAAGATAGATTAAACGGTCTCACATTGCTATATCTGTACATAGATATGACGCCATCAGTGGATTTTATTTTAGATACACTCGTTGAAAGTAAGCGTAAACTGAATTCGAAAATATAGTTTTGGTTTATTTTGTTAATCTTAATCAGAATAATCCTGTAACTAACGTTTTTTTTTCAGTGCAAAAGCAAACAATTTTTAAAATATTTAATAATTTATTTAATACAAATAAGATTTTTTTTATAAAAACTTATTCTCAGTTATAATTAGCTGCATTCCCGTGGTCGTTGATTTAGACAGTGGCTCTATTTTATTCACAATGCAAAAACAAAAGTTAGATCCAGCTCTTTTTCTGGCTCTATTTCTGATCTTAAAATGCTACTAACTTTAAAGCATTTTTTTCAAAACGAACATAGTTGGCAAATATGAAGAACTCTTTGATGAGTTTTAATCTAACTGCTCGCAATCGTATTTTGACATTTCATCGCGAGTTGTGCCAAATTGTAATAAAGTTGAACTAAAACTGTTCCACTGACATTTGAACTGATCCAGTGCCACGGGAATGCAGCTATTATGTATGTTATCATTGTGGTGGAATTCTATATTTGTTTGTTAACTTTACCATACCTTTATATGCAAACATTTCTCCCAAAAGCTTCAATTTACTACTGTGAGGTGAACAGTGACGGACCGGCCCTCTCACCTTTATGCATTATTCTTCAATACGTTTATATTCAAAACGTTTTACAATGTCTTAAGATACTTTTATAGTTAAACAAAAATAAATTTTCCAGTCATAAATAAAGGTGCAGCATGTTCTGAAGAAGATACCTTTCAAATAAAGACGCCAATGGATCAAGCGAAAGCTCGATAGCCTTTGTCAATATTAGTCAAAATATCATAATAAAAAATTTGCTCGCATACCTAAAAAAATTCACGTAGGCGTAAAAACTACAAATGGCATTTTACCAGCCTAAAACGAGTAAAAAAAGTGGGAATAAAATATAAATAACATGCCTTTAAAAATATATAAATTAAGGATCCTCTTCCTTTGTAATTTGTTAATAGCATACTTGGCTATTGGCATTTTAACATATTCTTTGAGACAAACACCAAATCAAATTATTAAACGAACCAATTCTAAAAAATGTCCATGATCAATGAACTCACCTTGTAACGTATAAGCTGCATTTTGCTCATTTTCTCTCAAACTAATTCATATTTTGCATATTATTTATATAATGTTAATATATGTACTTACTTGAGCCAAAGAATTTACTTCAGATAGTTGATTGAAGCAACTTAAGTTTTCAATACACCAAGCTTTCAATGTTGGTGTAAAAAATAAATAAGCTTCAGAAGAGTTTAAATGTCAACAAGTTTTTGAATGCTCTTCTACAGATTGGTGCATATACCTTCTACTTTTTTTTCTTTGGAATATAAAACTAATACAGTAGCAATTTTATCACTTTCATCTTCTTTCGATGCTTTTTGGCTATTTTTTAACGTTTTTGTTGCATATTTAGCCGTATTTTCTTGGAACACCTTTATTTTTTTTTTTGTGAAGACATTTCTATAAAAAATTTATTATACTATTTTTAAGAGCTCTATGGTTCACCTTCCATAAATAAGTATCAAGAATACTAGCAAATGCTGCGTAATTAATTTGTATAAAACTATATTATAAGTTTGTTTGGAAAATTGTTTTCATTTGATATGTATATTAATAAATGTGATTTAAAATATTAACTATTTCAAAGATATGTAGTAATTTAAAATGTGGAACAAAGACTAAATATTGCTAATTAAATATGTTAAGGAATATTTTCTTATGTGCTATACGGCAACTGGACCCAAATTGCACCGGTTCTTCTGAAATTCTCCAGATCATCCAATATGGCCAGTCCGCCATTGAAGGTGAAGGAGTGATAAGATGTTGCTTGCACTGGCTGAGGTTTTTGCCAGGAACTATCAGTGTAAAAATCGAACTCACTAACCAGTACACAATAGCCGCTCTAGTAACGTGTTTTTGAAGAGAAACATTTATAGCCGCGTATGCAACAATACGGCGAGCTAGAGTGGGGATAAAACCAATGTAAAGAAATGGTTCTTATGAAAACAACAACACAGCAATTCGCCGCACTGGTTTTATAAAAACGAAAAAATTACTATTTAATAATTTTTCATATTTTTGCTCTCACCGAGAATTTGAACACACTATGCTTGGATCAAAAGGCGACTGTTCTACCAACTGGGCCACGGAAACACATTTATTTGAGTAGCTCATACTTATGTTAAATTTTACAATCAGTAGTTCATTTTTTTCTTTTATTATTGAACTGAGTATTTCGTTCAATACTCTAAATGTACATTACGGTCTAAAAATATGAATCTAAACATAGCTTTTTTCAGAATAATAGCATACTTTTAGGCATTTCTGAAATTGAATTTTGATAAATTCAGAAAGAAATTTTGGAAGTATGCCTTACGTTGATTGATTTGGAAACTGCATAATTAACGAATGCAACTTTGAATCTAAAATTTTTTGTATTCTTAGTTCTGTGAATTTTCATATAAATACCATATCTTTCATATAATTCAAATGCAGTTTTTAACACACATTTATATCGAAATTAAAAGAAATCGCATGCTGCGTTATTGAGCTACCGGACTACCTACTTTGCTTTTAAATAAATTAAACAAACTGCTGCATAAGCCAGAATTGCAAAATATTCTTTAACGCTCTTGGCTTGTATTCGTCAATAACATACTTGCAGAATATTCTTTAACTCATCTGCATTGGTTTCGTCAACATTAAAAAAACAAACAGAACACGGAAACAACGAAAACAGCAGAACACGCGATAACCGATAGCTTTTATCTCTTGTATTTCTTGTCGAAAATTCTTGACGCGTCCGGCTTGCGTTCGTTCATTAAAAAATTTGTTGAAAATTCTTCAGTCTTTCTGCTTTGTGTTCGTTCATGTTTTCTCTATAAAGGCTTATATTTCGGGATAATTTTTTCGTTAAATGCTACAATATATTTCATTTTAGAAACTTGGTGTATTAATGGACTGCATGACTGATATATCAAAAATTACAAATCGGAAATAATCTGATCCATAAAAACATGTAAAATAAAATCCAAAAGATGGAAAAAATTTTTTTTTCAAATTTCTGGTTTGTTTGTTGAAGGAACTTCCGCAACGATTCAGTAATATTTTCATGCACGAAAAATCTCAACATTTCTGTATTGCTTTCTTGCGAATTTTATATGGGATTTTCGTCAATGAAATTTATGGCTGAATCAGCACGTTTCGTCAAAGATGAAGAAAAATCGTTCATGATTCGTTTATCAATTCTTTAAGATTTGCAACAAATGCAACATAAAATACGATGCAGGTCTTGTACCGAAAAACGTATCAACATTTTCAACTGTGTAGGCACCAGAGATCTGCAGCAAGTCATTATAAACATAGTTGACTCGAGTATATACGCATTAATTTGGCTTCTACTTCATATTCAGACTTATCAAAAATGTTGAAGCATTCATAACACGCAACTTAAATCCAATGCTTCAAGAGTCATACTCTGACTCACAGTCGAACGTAGTCGGTATGATTTTAACTTCATTTCAATAAGTACAACATGTTGTGAACAACATGCACAAGCACTTCAAAGGAATGATGTGTTTTTCAGGGTTACCAGCTCTGGTATAAATTAAGAATTTTAGTTTGATAAATGCTATTATTGAATTGTTCTAATGCTATTGACTATATGGTAACACTTCCTATAACGGTACGAAATGAAGGTCAACGCTTCTGTTTTATTATAATTTGTTGAAGTGAAGTGTGTCTCATTTTTTAAACGGAACAAAGCTAAATAAGTAAGTTAATAAATTATTATATAAATATTATGAACAGAAATGATATATAATTTTCAAAAGTATTATTGAAATGGACAATATTGCTACAGTAACGGAATGTATTAACAGTGATACCTACACATTATCGCAACGGAGGAGAGGGAAGAGCAGTATTTGGACAACATTTGCTGAAATAGAGAAAGACGATGGATCCATTGTGAACGATCTTGTGTGTTGTCGTACTTGCCGAAAACTGTTTAAATTCAATGGTAAGAACACTTCCAATTTTAATCGTCACAAGTGTTATCAACTCCGATTGAACGCCGAAGTTTTAAATAAAGCCAATGATGAGGATAAAAAACAAACCCTTGATGCATGCACATCGTGGGTTGTTGAAGATTGTCGTCCATTTTGTGCTGTGGAAGGTGCAGGGTTATAAAATGGTGGATTGTTTCATAAAAATTGGAGTTAAGTATGGAGAAAATGTTGACATCAAGGACTTACTGCCAGATGCAACAACAATATCTCGCAAAGTTGATAAATTATCACGTGAAATAAAATGTGAAATACAAAATGAAATCAAAAATATTATTAATAGTGATGGGGCCTCAATAACACTTGATTTGTGGACTGATAACTACGTGAAAAGAAATTTTTTGGGTGTAACTCTACATTACACAAACAATTTTGCGCTAGTGGATATTGTTATCGGATTAAAGTCCATGGACTTTGAGAGGTCAACTGGAACTAATATAAGAAATAAATTACTTTGTTTATTGGGTGAATTTGATATCCAAAGTTTGGAAAACATTATTTTCGTAACGGACAGAGGAAGTAATGTAATCAATGCTCTTCAGAATACTACCAGACTTAATTGCTGCAGTCATTTGTTTTCTAATCTTTTGAATGCATCCTTTGATTCTACGGAAGAACTTGCAGAAATTATAAATGCGTGTAAGAAAATTGTGAAGTATTTCAAAAAAGCGAATTTGCAACACATGCTTGATACAACACTAAAAAGTCACTGCCCTACACGATGGAACTCTCACTTTGCAATGTTCCAATCAATTGTTAATAATTGGTTAAAAATAAATGAAATAATTGCAGATTCCAGTGAAAGCCAAAGATTACTAAATATTAATATTTCAACTCTTCAGAGCTTGGTTACGCTATGTCAGGATTTTGAAATTATTTTTAAGAAACTGCAAGTTTCAAGTTCTCCATCATTGTGCTTTGTTGTTCCATCAATTAAGAGAATATAAACTATTTGCACATTCAATCCTTTGGATGCTTCACCAATTTCCGTTCTGAAATCAAATATACTAGCACAAATTGACCTGAAATTTATTTCACATTTAAGTATATGGCACAAAGTTGCAGTTTTTTTGTTTCCGCCAGCAATAAGTATGCAAATGAATGACCTTAATGCAATTAAAGAGTTCTGTATCAACGAAATTATAAAACACTATAATACCGCATTCCCCACATCAACAAACTATCTCACAAATGTTACAGGAGCATCAGTTCACTTTAATTCTTCGAGTCCAGTATCATCGTCACCTATTTCAGTTCCATCATTTTCAGAATCTCCAATAGTTAATTCAGGCAACTCGGTATACAATGTCGCAAACACTTCAACAACTGCAATTCCTTTTCCTTCACAAGATATTGGATTTTTCTTCCCAGACTTCCCAGAACAGAAAAGCGCAACAGAATTGCTCCAAAATCTGTTGACAGTGTATTATTTTTAAATTCTCACTATAAAAATTTAAAAAAATAATTTTTTTTACATAACTAACAATTGAATCACTACACTCTGCTGATTTATCAATTGAGTCAGAACTGCTGATTTATCATATTTAAATAATGTATTTTCTTTTTTTTTATGTGAATATACGTGAAGTTACCTATATAATTATTTTGCTGAATTTAAATAAACAAACTTTATTAAATTGAAATTTATTTTTATTATTTCTTTTGGAGAAGTTCCCTTTATATACAAGGTGTGTTATTTTACTTTTACACCATTTCGTGAAACGCACAGCGAAATTCTATAAAAAAGTGTTTACTGCATCTTAAAATCCAATTAAATGTATTTCGTTATAAAAAATTCTATGGTAGCCCTGCTTCTCTTCTAACAGCGAGCGTAAGTTCAAAAACAGCCACTGCGTTTGACTGGAAAAATTCGCACGCATTCCTAATGAACTATGGGACTTTAGCTTGAGCTATGAGTACTTTGTTTGAGCTATGGGTTTTCGGTATGATTTATAACAAGTTCTTTGATGTTGCAGAGTATTTGGTAGACTTTGACGTTCGATTGACGAATCAAACATTGAACTATGATTTTCTTTCTGTAGCAAGAGTGCTTCGAGTAGTAGTGGTGGTTTTTGTTTGAAGTGCACGCACTACAACTCGGTTTTGCATGAATCACTATAAGTCGCAAAAACGTGACTCGTTGCAGATCTCTGGTAGGCACGGAAAAATAAACCTAAACAAGTATGCGCGGTAGCATAAGGACAGTGCTTCTGAGCACAAAGCAAAGGTTTAGTGATGCTTCTGCAGTTGAAATCTTTTGCTTTTTTTTAAAATAAAAATATTTACAATTATCCTGGCAGCTTCTGTTCTTTTTTAAGAAAACCGAAAATAAATTTTATAAATAAGGCACGAGTTATAATCGATTAATGATTATTTTGGATAAACAAAAAATTTTTTTGTCATCAATCCTATGAAATTAATAGAAAGACGTATGCTTGCTTTCGGGTTTGTTCGCACAAGGGAGGCAATGATGCGATGGTAGCACGTTTAACTTGCAGCCGAATTGTACGCGGTTCGATGGGAGTACGGAAAGGGAAAAATGCATTATTCCCGCCACAGGTTTTCGACAAATTTTTTCTTTTAAATATTTATAAATAAAAATATAAAAAACGAAAAAATAAAACAGAGAGATCTGGTGCCACGAAATAAAAAAAAACTGCGATCGAATTCTGTACGTGAATATTGAAGTTTTCAGTGACTGTAAAAAAACAAAATGGACAATTGATATTTTCCATGATATCGCCATGTTGAAAATACCAGTTGGCTTTATGAAAAAAAGACAGTTCTTGAACTAATACTGGTATGAAGGCAGACTGCTTGTTATCCATTTGGTTGCACTGAAGGCAATCTTCCCAGAAATTCCATTTTTGGGTAAAGGTTTCACTTCTACCGTGCGTGGCGGCCACACACATCTTTTTTTTATATGTAGGTCCGACCTATTTTAAAATCACCCCAAAAAAATTTTTGGTTGCGCGCCTAGTCACACTATGGGGTATTTGACCCAAAAAGCTGGCCAAAATTATTTCTTCACATATTTTGACGTAAATGCTCTTAATTGTATAATTATAGTCAAAAGTACCTAAAAACTCATTTTTTTATCTATATGCAAAAAGAACTAGTTGATATAACGTTTATTTACGAAAAAACACTTAAAAATTCAAATATAGCTATGTAAAGTTAAATCATATTATCAGTCTTCGTCATCAGAATACGACTCACAAGGAAAGGTCCCCAGGTGTCAGTCACCGATTTGAAAAATTTTTGGATATGTGATAGAGGACAAAAATCCTAGGTCGCCGTATTTTTTTATACGTGCTCAATCGATAGTTTACGGTTTCAAAATTATAAAATTATCTTGTATCTAATACTTTCAATTGACAAGGAATTAGTTTAACGGGACAAAAGCTGTTGTAAACATAAATTCATCTGTATTATCATCGTTTGGAAATGTTTGTTCATACCGACTATGTCCGGAGCTACCATCCATTCCCCATTTGAAATCAATAAAATTTTTGAAATGTTTTCATCCTTTTCACAAAGTTCCAGAATTCTCTATACAGTCTTACACATCAATGATTTTAAATTTGCTTCTGCAGAAATTTCAGATGCAGTTAACAATGGCAATTTGTTTTGTTTTCTGTCTGGAGTACATATAATGATGGTAAAGCATCTTCGAAGAAATTATTGATTATTTGTCTCAGTATATTATATTTTCTATACGAAAGATCCACCATCAAAGACAGAGACAAAGCTTCTGAAGGAGAAAGCATTTTTTATAATCCTTGCAATTTTTTGATCTTCGTGAAGACTCTTCAAGTGACTTTGACGGCCTTTCCGATCAATGGATTGTACTAGGTTGCTGTTAGCATAAAAACATATGTTTGAAAATGTATGTGCATAACAGAAATTTTTCTTGACTTACATGATCGAGATCAGCAACATTATCTTCAAAAACCACAGAAAAAACATTTAAATCATCCACAATAAATTGTTTTTTCTAATCGTTCTTCTAGGTAATTGCATTTTGTCCACTTAGTTTGGAGAGAAATATTAAAAACTTTAATTTTTTTCATTAACTCGTTTTCATCAAGGATTTTATCTTGAAATTTTTTTTCAAACGAAAAGAAAGCGTTTCCTTTATTCTTCTTTATTCGCAGATAACCAACAATCAACCAAATCACTATTTTTTATTTTATTTTTTGTTAAATTAAATTTAATATAAATAAATTAAATTAAAAACTTTAACTTTTAAAATCTGATTGAAAAATTGCACGGAATCAAAAAATAAACGCAAATAAACCACATCTTCGTACATCTTTGTACTACGGCATCGTTCGTTGGCTGATCAGCTGTTATCGTTGTTTGATTCTGTTCGAATTAAAAATTTCAAAAACACGAACGAACACTGTTTTGAACGAAACGATTGATCGGATAGGAATACAAAATGAAGCCATAAATTAGAATATTTGCTTACATTTATTAAGTAACGGTATTAGCAACGTATATGCTAGGGAATATCGGAGTAGTACCGTAATACCGTAAAACTAAAAACTAAAAATTTCCTCTACTACTTTTAAAAACCCTCGTATTTTGTAACTAAAATCCCCAAATTAAAAAAAAAAATCGCCGCGATTCCGGGTTCCTTCCATTCGAGTACCCTAGTAAATGCAAAACAATAATAATAATCTTTTGAGAATGCACTCTCATACACACATTTATGTGTTATTCTTCGACAGTTAATAAGTGCAGGTGTTGAGCCTTTTTCAAATCGAAATTAAACTAATTTGAGAAAAAAGTGAAAACGTTATTTATTAACTGTTAAAATATAAGGTTCAAATATGTGTTTGAAAGAAAGACCCCAGATATGTTTTTCCAAAAATGAATTTTTTTTCCATCAAACTTTGGCATTTTTCGTGTTTTTCAAATAAAAGTAGTAGGCAATTATAAGCTTTCTAAAAATTTATTAACAAACATTTTAAAATAAGTTTTATTTTGCTTATACCTTTATTAAAACTGTTTCAAATATTTCTTATTTTTTTCTTAATTGTTTAAGAAATGTATTTTTGGGAATTTTTCTTGCAGAAAGACTTACACTGCATTTTTTACCGGTAATTTTTAGATTAAAAAGGTCAACTTTCCAAAGCTCCTAAAGCTTAATTATAATAATAAGAATGCTTGAAATCTGTGAAGAAATTATGTCGTCTTACACATTGTAAAATTATCAAGGTAGTAGTGGCAACAGGCTCTTTTTTCATAAACGTCGATCATAGGTTGTGATTTTCTTATATATATTATCTTTTTTTTTAAATTGTTTCGGTCTCTACTTTATAATATTTTCGACAAGCTATGATCGCGAAGCGAACTTTCACTATTACTTTGAAATTTGTATTATGGTAGCAAATGTTAGCTTGTGTAAACGATCAAAAAATCTGTCTCGTTACTTGTTGAGTGACATGTTAGATCGTTTGTCATGAGCTATTGATTTTTTAATATTGTGTTAAATTTTCTTTTTTTTCAATTTTTAGATTCTTAAATGAGTTTGTAGAAAATAGTTGCCTCTTTCGATGTTTTATAAAATCCTCATTTTAATTTCAACGATGTTTTTATGAAAAAATTTCAAATAAAATAATTAAAATAATATAAAGTTTCAAATAAAATATTTTTCGTGTTTTGCAAATTATTGTAAGTCCCACATTTATAAAATGTATATACGCAAGCTTAAAAGCTGGAGAGTTTTTATAATTATGTATATATTTACATCATTGCTTACATCAGAAATGTATTATTTGTAGCAACCGGTTCTAACAAAAAACGAAAGCTTGAACCAAATAATGGAAACGTAAGGGAGGAAAACAATAAAAAAATGTGTGCGATTCTTCACCACTTGGTGCAAAAGTACAAAAAACAGTCGTACAAGAAAATGTGGTAAAAGATAAATATCTTGATAACTTACTTACTTAGGTGGACGTAACAACCCGTGTACGGGTTTCGGCCGACCTCATCAGGTCTCGCCAGGCGCCTCTGCTTTGCGCGCGCCTTCTCCAATCGGATACACCAAGTGCGGTTAGAGCTTCCTCAGCCTGGTCCATCCATCGGAGGCATGGTCTCCCTCGTCGTCGTTGACCAGCGACCCTCGCCTTGAGCACCTTTTTCGCTGGAGCTTCGTCGTTCATACGATGGACATGACCTAGCCAGCGTAGTCCCTGCACAGTTATACGCCGAACTACGTCAATGTCTCCGTAGAGCTCATACAGCTCGTGGTTCATTTGGATGCGATAGTCATCGCCGACTCGAACAGGACCGAAGATTTTGCGATGAACTTTTCTCTCGAACACCCCCAGAGCGGCCGCGTCAGTTTGCGAAACTACCCATGCCTCAGCGCCATAAAGCAGCACAGGTAGAACGAGCGTCTTGTAGAGTGTTAGTTTTGTCGATCGAGAGAGGGCTCTGGAACTTAGTTGCTTACTGAGCCCGTAGTAGCACCTATTAGCAATTATTGTTCTTCGCTTTATCTCCAGGCTGATTTCGTTTTTGGTATTAATGGCGATGGCAAGGTAAACGAACTCCTTGATTACTTCAAAGTTATAGCTGCCGGATGAAACGTGGGAGTCTAAACGCCGAGCTCCCTTGTTTGTAGACAGCGTATACTTTGTTTTGCCCTCATTTATCGTCAAAACCACTTTGGCTGATTCCTTTTCGATAGCGGCGAAAGCAGCGGTAACATCTCTCTTGGTTCTGCCGACAATATCAATATCATCAGCGTACGCAAGGAGCTGGACGATTTTGTAGAAAATGGTGCCATTACGATGCACACTGGCCTTTCGTACGATTCCCTCCATGATGATGTTGAATAGATCGCAAGAAAGTGGATAATCGCCTTGCCTGAAACCTCTTTCGGTATTGAAGGTTTCGGAGAGGTCATTTCCTACCTTGACGGAGCTGCGTGTGTTGCTCAACGTCATTCTGCAAAGTCAAATCAGCTTTGTAGGTATACCGAACTCAGATATTGTTGCGTATAGGCAATCCCTTCTCGGGCTATCGAACGCAGCTTTAAAATCGACAAAGAGATGGTGTGTGTCAATTTGATTTTCGTGGGTTTTCTCCAGGATTTGTCGTAGCGTGAAAATCTGGTCTATGGTGGACTTACCAGGTCGAAAGCCACACTGATAAGATCCAATCAGTGTTTTTGTAAGCGGCGTTAATCTTTCACACAGTACGCTTGAGAGAACCTTATATGCGATGGAAATAAGACTGATACCTCTATAACTGGCGCAGATTGTAGAGTCTCATTTCTTAAGTATAGAGCACAGACAATTTAAAGATTAGCAAGCTGCACCTGCCGTAAGGCTTAAGCAACTTGGGTCATCTAAAACCTAGGGTAATAGTTCATGAAACAGACAACCAGAACTTTGTGTTGTACCACAACACGGACCCGTTTATGTTTTAAACAAGTAACACAGACGGGGCATGCGGTGTGGCAACACGAACATGGAACACGTTTCACAAACACAAAGCATCACCTAGTGCCCTGCTGATTAGGAGCATTATGTAATAAATTACATACTGCCCGTAATAGCAGTACCAGTTTAGACTTCAGTAGTGACGTACTTACCATCCATCTACTGGTGGATTCGAGACCTACCCAATCTCTTGCATATTAAGACAGATATGCCAGCCCCGTCGTACCATTGCGCGACCCCGCTGGTCAATCTAGACCTGTGAAGCATTCACACAACCACAACCAGTACGAGACTCCCCGAAGGGCCAGCCCACGACAGTCATCTGGGCAACTCGATCCCGTCAAATGAGGATCCACAACATCCCCGCAAAAAAACCAAGAACACACAAATGCAATTACGAAAAAGTGCATTTTTATACATGACTGTGCTCAATGAGCACTTAAAGGGCTAGTCTAACAATTTGCAGTTGCCGACTCAGCTGGAAACTATTGCACATGACTGGTACCTACTCTGGAGGACCTTTACAATTGCCACTCTTACTGTGAAACCTAAACAAGAGCGTTGAGCGGCGCGTTAATAGCCACTTGGCGTTAACGCTGAACTATCTTCCCTAAATAAGGGCGGCGACCTTATGTCAAATGTTTCTGTAATTAGTACAAAATGAAATTAAACACAAGCTTTATTTTAATTATTAATTAATTACTTACCTCCATTTGCGCAAGCAAATATTTATCGTCAACATATGTTAATATTTTTTACAGAAATGACAACTTTTTCTTTGCTTCTGTAGAAAACTTCACTTCCTAACGCTCTTCAAAATTGGATTTTCCAACCGCTCAGCGTTGCCGTCGCGTTATTGGTTTGCTCCATACAATTAATATTAGCATGACGATTTTGTGAGAGATAAACAACGCTGCCGCTCCTGTTTAGGTTTCACAGTTACTCTGGCCGTTCGGATTTCAACATTCAGACATAGAGTATTGGCCATTGTTCTCAGAGACTGCCGTGCTCAGTATGAGAACCCTTAGTTTACACAACCATTTCAACACTTCCGTGACTGCCGTGCCAGTTTTAATACGCCCAATTAAGGTCTCAGTGCGGTGGATAGATAGGGTCTACCCCATTTGACAGGTAAAGACTGTCCCCGTACTAACAAGTTTTAAGGTCAATTGCAATACCTTCGCAGGCTTGTTTCATATCGATATGCCGAATATGACCTGCTACCAAGATGGGCGCCACCCCGAACTCTTGGTGCCCTATCAGTTTTTACGTTTGCAGGACGTATTCTACAAACAACCCTCCTCCTTTATCCTGACTTGGGACAGGCAGGCGCAAGCTAGACCTGGCGGAGTTAGAATAGGGCACAGTACGCTGAAGTTCCAATCGCCGGGCACGCTTTCTGCTAGCCATATTTTGCTGATGAGCTGATGCATGCGCCTTATCAATTCATCGCCGCCGGTTTTAAACAATTCAGCTGACAGGCCGTCAGCACCCGCAGCTTTATGGTTTTTGAGTCGTTGGATAGCAACTCGAACCTCTTCATGGCTAGGTGGTGGTACTTCCGCTCCGTCATCGTTGATTGGTGGCTCTGAACTGCGCTCTCCATGGGCAGCATTGGTGGAATCGTCGCCAGTAAGTAAATTGGAGAAGTGCCATCTCCACAACCTCAGCACACACTGTGTATCCGTATTCAGATCTCCATTTTCATCTCTACAAGTGGATGCTCCGGGCTTGAAACCTTGGGCTAGACGCTTAACCTGTTGATAGAATTTTCGTGCATCCTTCTTGCCCTGGTATACCTCTAGTTCCTCAACAATGCCTCAACAGTTTCTCAACAAACAAGCCAGTTTTGAGTCGTTGGATAGCAACTCGAACCTCTTCATGGCTAGGTGGTGGTACTTCCACTCCGTCATCGTTGATTGGTGGCTCTGAACTGCGCTCTCCATGGGCGGCATTGGTGGAATCGTCGCCAGTAAGTAAATTGGAGAAGTGCCGTCTCCACAACCTCAGCACACACTGTGTATCCGTATTCAGATCTCCATTTTCATCTCTACAAGTGGATGCTCCGGACTTGAAACCTTGGGCTAGACGCTTCACCTGTTGATAGAATTTTCGTGCATCCTTCTTGCCCTGGTATACCTCTAGTTCCTCAACAATTCCTCAACAGTTTCTCAACAAACAAGCCAGCAACAATTGCAGAGCTAAAGGATGAGATAATTCGGCACATTAACGGCATATAACCTCACTTATGCCTCAGCGTCATCGATAATTTGGACCATCGGATGGAGGTGTGCCGCCGAGGTCGCAGCGGCCATTTGAACGATATTTTGTTCCATACAGAATTCAACCATACCATATTATCATATCAAAAGGAAATGGCAATAATCTCCTAAATAATTTGTGTTTTATTCAAAATCAACATCGGCCCTTCAAATTTAACCACCCTTTATTAGCCTTCATATGAGTGGTGGGTCTTTTTAATTTTTTTTTCAGAAGGGTTGACCCATTTTAATTTGTATATGCTTTAAACTCTCATGGCTAATCAATCAAATCGATATATAAAAAAAGCTAAACTTAATACCTTTCCAACAAGAGTAATTTCACGTGAATCCAATGAAATATGTCGTTTTTACAGCAATTTTTACAAAATGTGTTTTTAAAAATAGAGAAAAATTTGATTTTTGAAGGTCAATAAGAGTTATAATAATACATAATTTTAAAAACAATTTTAAGCCAAAATATTGGTATGGGTAAGAAATTTATCTCCTTATGATATTCGGGTATGCATTCTGTAAAAAATAAAAAGTTATAAGCAAAAAACATGTTTGTTTTCCAAAATGAACCTTCAGGAGAATCAAAAGCGCTCTGTGGAATTTTCTCCAATTTGAAAAACAGTGTACAGAAATCGTTTTTATGAGTTCCTCTAACTTTTGAGATGGTGAACGGCTGACATTTTGTTCTCCATACAAAAACGATCCGGTCTTATATATATCGAATAAAAAATTGTATGGTACCTCACACATAATTCGAATTTATAATTACATTATCCAAGTAATAAGAAACCATATTTTAAAATGTATGTCTTACAAAGTAAACAATCTTATTTCGGCTTCTTATTATGCAAATAAAACAACTATTAAAAAAGGATTTGTCCCTCTTGAGGCTTTCCTATACCTAGATATTAAAGAATACGTTCAGTCTGAGGACAGCGTTCCATTATTTTATCATCTCTATAGACGTGCCAATGATAAAAACATTCAATGCAATTTAATTGAAAATATTGAATTTAGATTTGAAACAAGTATTTCCGAAAAAGATTTAAATTAAGGACAAACACAAATCTCAAAAAATATTGGTGGCTTAAGTAGTTATAATTCCATTTTATTTCCTTAGATTTAAGTTTTTTTAATCTTATGAATGAGTTTTATATATATGTAAGTAAGATTGTTTTTTTTTTGTCATATTTCTTAACCAACAATTATATACAGGAAGCATTTAAAAAATGTACTTAAATCTTCTAACAAAAAAGCTGGCTTTATTGTTAAAATAAAATTTAAAAAAATTTATTGTTAAAATGAGAGCTCGACTATAAGACTTAGTATTATCTACCTATATTATTACTATTTGTTTATTTATAGTAAGAAACTACATTATTGTAATTAAGATCTAAATAAACACTTAAATAACAAAAACAAAAAACAACAATGGAAATTAAAAGAAAACAAAGAAAAATAAATTTGAGGAGATTTCTGCCAAAGAAAAATAAAATTAGAGGAGTATTTTTCTCATACAAATCGTCACCTAAAAGTCAAAAAGCCGTAATAACTATTTTTAGGTTTTAAAATGAGAATCCAAAAATGATACAAACTAATCAATAACCAAGATAAATAAAAAGAAAATTTCTTCTAAAATTACCTTGAAAAGTCCATTTTTTATAGGAAGCGATTTGCAGTAACCATTTCTTGTATGAAGAACTTCCATACTCTTGAAGATATGTGCATTTTTTGGTGTCAAAGTAACAGTAAAATTTACAAACTAATTACCCTAAAGAGAATTAAGGAAGACATAAAAAAAAAAAAATTATATCAAGCATTCACATTTTATAAAAAAAATATACTTCTGTATAAAAATATCGATTAATCAAAAAAATATCATGTGCCATATATATATAATAACTCGGGGATTGGCTGAAGCGGACCACAGTGGGTCCCTTTTCGTCCCCATTGGACAAAGGATGCTACCGCTCGAAGCTCTCATACGTGAGGATGCTTCTTACATAAGCATCCTTTGTCACCACAAGCATATCCTTGTAGGTCAGTTGACCAATCTCAGCTTCGGCTATAAATGGACGTCCCAGAATGGTCAATCTTATGCTTGCCAACGACGGACACTGCCACAGAATGTGTGCTGCTGTTTCCGGCTCCTGTAGGCATAACCTACAGGCATCGTTCTCGGTCAGAGCCATCTTCCTGAGATGGTACATGTAGGGACCGTGTCCTGTGATCAGTAAGCCAGCTTAACGTCCTTCGATTGTATCGGGTGACTTTTGCTGCCTCACTACGAGACCACTTCACGGCCGCCTTTGATTGCCTGCAATTACCAGCTTCTTCCCACCTTGTACGGTGTTCCGAGTCCGTCCATTGCTTAATAAGGCCTGCCACCATGTTGTCGCCTATGGCAATACGTGGTTCTGGTCCACAGAATTCTTCTGCTGATCCTTCTCTCGCTAAGGAATCAGCATTTTCATTTTGTTCTATGCCAGAATGTCCTCTCACCCCCATAAGTGTGAGCTCATTTGTCTGCGCACACCTATTGAGTTTGGTAAGACATTCTGTGGCCAACCTGGAAGTTATGTCTGTACGTTGCATGCACCGACTGATTGTCAAGGGCAATGACAATTTTCTTGCCATTGACCCCGTCATCTATCAGGTGGTCCAATGCGTGCACCACACCAAGCATTTCTGCCTGGTATACAGACACAAACCACCCTAGCCTCAGTATTCAGGATAGGCTCAACTCTTCTGAGTAAACACCTGCCCCGGCTCTGCCATTCATCAGAGAGCCGTCTGTGAATATACTGATATCGTTACCAGCGATTTCTTCGCAGACGACTCCATCTTATATGAGAGTTTTATAATATTTTTCTGTTACTCTCTCCCTCTGCCTTCCGTCCATAGGCATACCTGTCTCCCTGACATCTCTATGTACAATATCAAGGATGCGCTTATGACCATGTAGGGCAGTTGATCCATGCCACGTAGCATTTCGCAACATCCTGAGGTCTGTTAGCGCCGACGTTTTCTTTATTTCTAAGTCCAAAGGCAGCATACCTAACAGAACCTCTATTGCGCCTGTTGGAGTAGGACGTATTGCACCAGTTATTCCAACACACGCCAGCCGTTGGATTCTGTCCAGTCTCTTCTTAATGGTTTTCTGTCTGACTTTTTTCAACCAAATCACCGAAGCGTTCGTGATGAAAGGTCTAACCATCATAGTGTGACCCATTTAATAGCCCCTGGGCTTAGCCTCCATTTGAGCCCACTAACGCGTCTGTACTGAAACAGAACCTTCTTGGCTCTTTGAATCCTATCCTTTACATGCTCGTCCCAGTTCAATTTGATATCAAGGGTTACCCCTAAATATTTAACTTTCGTGAACATGTTGATTTCAGTTCCAAAAAGTCTAAGTGGTTCTCTCCTCAGACCTGTCCTCTTTCTAGTAAAGATAATATTCTCTGATTTTCCTGCGTTTACGGTAAGGCCTTGTTCTCGATACCACTCCTCCACCATTTGGAGTGCTCCCTTCATGATGTCTGAAATGGTTTCAATGAACTTACCACAGACCACCAACGCAATGTCATCTGCATACCCTATCGTGTGTATGCCCGATTCATCCAGTCTTACCAGTAGTGAGTCCACAGTTATTCTACAGGGTTGGCGATTACACCCCGCCCTGGGGACAGCCTCTACTTACTTTACCTCTAGTCTTGACTCTACCATTCTGCATGTTGACCGCCCTGTGCTTGAGCATATTGTCCATAAATGTAGCCATCGCAATGCCTCCTGAAAATAGCTCCTATTCAGCAACTCTCACTTATTCGTGAAGAGCACTCTCTGTAGACCAACCTACTCTATACGCATGTTTGCATCTACTCAGAGGATTATGCATCAGCGAAGCGCTCTCCAAGAAAGACGTAAGGCTGATTGGTCTGAAAGACTTAGACACTGCATAACCCTTTTTCCGGGCTGCGGAAGAAAGACAACTTTCGCCTCTCTCCAGACTCTCGGGACGTACCCAGTCGCTAAGCAAGTAACAAATATACCCCACAGCCTTGGTGCAATGAAATCTTCCCCCACCTGCAACATAGCCAGAATATACCGTCTATCCCTGATGTTTTGTACGGAGCAAATGAGCGTAAAGCACTCCTCACCCCGTCCATAGTGATCATTCTTTCGGCTTCCAGTCTGTCAACCTTGTGCATCCCTTTCTTCAAGGGTGTCCACTGGTCGCCACACCTAAAACTTCCAGGAAAATGCACTTCCATCAGAAGTTGCATTGAATCCTCTTAGGCCTCAGCCATGGTTCCATCCGTTTTTCGGATCAGTCCCACTTTGGAGAATGGATCTTTTGAAGCCATTTTCTGAAGCCTACATGCTTCCGAAATAGTTTCCATCCTAGAGCAGAAGTCTCTCCACGACTGCCTTTTCGGTGTCGTATGAGGTTCTTCAGTTCCTTTTTCCGTTCCTTGTAGTGTGCCAATGTTTCCCCCTGTCATGTGCAGATTGTAGGCCTTCCTAACCTTCTTCTTCAGGGATTCGAGTTCCGTGCACCACCATGGCGTCGAATCACACTCGTCTACTGAAGCGCTACCTCGTAAGCTTCGACCATGGCCGAACTAAGGTGTTTGAAATGGCTTTCCACATCCGCTGTATTCCCTGATACTTTTATAGCTTTTTGGGTCAGTGTTTCCCTCAACTTCGCCTTATATTTTACAGAATCTGTATTTTTAGGAATACTGACCTTCTTACTATTACGTTGGCATCGGATTCCATACTTGAATTCAAACTGAATGGATCTGTGGTCAGACATGGTAAGCCTATCAACGACCCTCCAGTTTTCTATTCTGTTCAGAATCATTTTGCAAATGAGGGTTACACCAATGACTTCCGCTCGTTTCGCTTCGACGAAAGTCGGCTGTGCTCCTCTATTTGCTACCAGCAGATTGTACCTCTCCACAAATTCAAGCAATTACTCTCCTCTGTCATTGTTGTTGTGGCTTCCCCACACAATATTGTGCGCGTAGGCATCACATCCTATCATCACTCAATGTTGCTTTCCTCACAGTACTTTACCAGATTCTCCACCTCTTTTGAAGGTGGTTGGTCCGAAGAGTCGTAAGGAAGGTACGCTGAAGCTACCATACAAGCACCTGCACCATCCCTGATTCTAACAACGGTGAGATCCGGGGAACAAAGGGGAACATGTCTCACCAAGATGCAGGTCTTCCGCCTGCCATGTATTACATCTGTTACCGGTTGGTACAGCGTGGCCTTTCGCTCTTTAATTCTCTTGTGAAGAATCCAAGGTTCTTGGAGTATTGCTATGTCAATTCCATCCTCCTCCATGCAACGAATCATCATTACTGATGTTGCCCTTTTATGGTTTACATTGACCTGACACACCACGAGGTTTTCCTGGTACAGGCGCACCACCCATTTTGATGATTCCTCCCTTGCAGAACTCCCCACCAGCCCCGTACCAAGGGCTACATCGCACTCACCTTGCATCTTTTTGGAATTTGATGAGAGCTTGATCAAGGCCGTAGTTGAGTTTTGCTTCCACCTCATCTGGCCGGCACCACACAGTGAAGTTGACGCCTCTTTTCTTGGCGTCTCCGAACATCGTTGCGTTACTAACTTTTCATTTAAAAGTGTCTGCAACGCACCCTTTCTGGGTCTACAACCACCTAAGGATGACTTTATTGCTTTCGGAGGTACCGTAAACAAAGATAAACATCCTTCTAACGTCCTTCAATGCGTATGGTCGGTCGATCTGCAACTCAGCCGCTTCCCATAAGTTCGTGAGCTTGCCACAGCCATACCTTGGATGATAGATTCTTGCACTTAATTTCAATAATTCCATCCTCCAAGTTTGCATTGCCAACAAATCCTACATCGCCATCACTTTCATCGATGGTGTCGAGAGACTCTAAGAGGGCGAATTTAAAGGCCCCCAACTGAGACTCTCCCAACTGGCCATCGGTGGAGCAATCAAAGCTGCCTATTAAGAGTCCTTTTCCACTACCGTGGCATAGATGCACGGCCGCTTCCAATAACCCCTCTCGAGTTGGATTTTCTTCTAGTTGAAGCCTTCAACTTTGCGGCCGCAACACTTTGTCTATACAAAGGTTTGCTACCGCTTGATTTCTGGCTATCAGCCACACACGATTTCGTCTGGCTATCGGCTTTTGAGGGTCGTCCACCAGCTTCCATCGTACTTCCTTTACATAGAAGGCTATCAACCATTACAGGATGTGCACCTTCCCCCTTCTTATCCGAAGAGCTAGAAGCCGTAAGCTGTCCACTTTTCGACTCATGAGTTGCCCCTTTAACGACTTCGCCGATAATTCCAGGTTGATCCCGGAATCTTTTCCGTTCGTTCGTTTCCGGTGTGGACTCATCGCATGACATGCTTTGGAATTAGTCAGTCATTTTACTGACGGAGGACTCTGAAGCAGTCTCGCCCACGGTTGTATCCGCCCTCTTTCGCGTCCTCCTCCGCTTTTGCTTCTCCTTAAAATGGAGCTGCTTAGCCTTGGATTCAGCTTGCCTCCTTGCCACTGCAGCTTTGACAGGACTGGCTAACAGCTTCACCCCTTTCGGTGTTCCATCGTCCACCAGGCCCGGTAGGTGCTTCCCGTACCCTTCCAAGGCTAAATCCTTTTGGGATTCCACCGCTTCGAGCTCGTCCCCTCAGCGCACCCATCCGTTTTCTTGGTTTTGTTTTTTTCGTGTTTCCATGTAGATCCCACGAGTCGGGGAGAAAGACGCACCGAACGGACTGAGATCTCCATTATCCGCCCTACCCTACTAATATACAACAGGGAGTGGGCTACCCTGAGGAGACACCATTCGCGATCATATGCCCCTAGACCCTGCACCACCGGTGCTATCTCCCTCGGGATGGCGTCTACAACCTTAGAAATTAGATGGTGACTTTTAGTTCGTTGCTCCACAAAGCCTAACCGAATAGCCATTGTGTCCTTGCAACTTAAGCCTCTACATCGCGTCAAGATTGTCACCCATGCGTAGAGGATCATGTGCCATAAAAAGTCAAATTATATTTCCAGAAATTTCATTCAAAGTTTTATTACAATTTGACTTTTTACCATTAAATTAGAAAGCATTCATTTATTTTAAAGCCTCTAGTCCGCATTTCCACTATTATTTGTGACTTTTTTCATTATTTCTTAATGTAAAGTGCCAAACTGGTGATTTTTTGAAATGTTTGTATGGGGAACCCCACAGGGGGGTTCCAGGGGTTGTGCCACTGGCATGGGTAGGTCAAGCCTCCAAAGTTAGTGGGGGTCGGTCATACATTTGGACTCGATTGGAGCACTCTAAATGGGTCAAAGTGGGATTTTTCAAAATTTGCCCCTACCCAAAAGTTCGACCCAAATTGGGGGACATCAGAATTCGTTTTAGAGGTATGGTTCCTTCGGCAAAGTTTCTTATTTTGATCCCTAGAATACGATTTTCACAGAGCATTGAGCGATTTTTAAATCGACCCGCCCTAGTATATATATGTGACATATGTTAGAGTTGCTTAAGTCGAAAAACCTAGTTTTCAGTTATTGGCATTTTTAAAAATAATTTTTGAAAGACAAATGAGTACAAGACATTAGAAAAGTTTTTTGTGAAACTTTTTTTGTAATGAAAGAAAAAATATGTATATAGGGGAAATTGGGGATAAACCTGACAATTTAAGCCCTTGAGAAAAAAAAAACAGACTTATTTTTTCCTCAAGCGTGGTATACAATCTTGCTTCAATCATTTCAATAACGAAGAAATCTCATGATGCATCAATCATGCTTCAATAATTTTTGAGATATTTACAGTTAAAGTTTTTGCACAAAGGTCATCAGTCCTGGCAGCTCTAAAATTTAATATTAGTTTGACTTCTTAAGTATATTTGAAAAAAAAAAATTCAAAATTATCCATAAATAAATCCGTGGGAGCGATTCTCCAGAGGCGCCTCAAAAAAAATCGAAGTTAGCGTTTTGAAGTCAAACACGCGAATTTTTCTAAAAATTTTAGGTTATTTTATTATTTTTAAATAGGAAAAAAAAAAAAATAAGAAAACATTTCGGCATTACCTATTGATTTATGTGTAGAAACAGTGTAAAACATTTCAAAACGATCGGTCAAATATATTTTGCGTCATCGTGTTCGCCGACTTCAAAAATGTTGTTTTGCAGAAACGAATTACATTTTTTTGGTTATTTTTTGGTTGGTCCGCTATGGTTATTCGTAATTCGTCAAATGCGCGCGCCCATTGGTGAGCACTTGGGCCTGTAGAGATGCCCATTTCATTCAAAAAGGACAATAAGGCAAAAGATCATTCATTGAAAGTGCATGCTGCAAAATTTTTTGCATTTTCAACAATGATTGCAGCACCGCACCAGCGTTGCCGTATGTTTTTTTGAGAATCCTGTAATTTTCAAAAAAAAATCCTGTATTTTTAGAGAAAATACTGCTCTTATAAAAGGACTAAAAACAAATATTTTAAAATTTTTTTATTATAAGATTTTTAATATTTTATTTAAAGTAAGTGATAATTTTACAAAAATATCACTTTCTTATTAGGTATGCAATAAAATTAACAAAAATTAATTTAATTATAAGTTTTTAAAGCAATTCATTCGCAATGTTGAGATCATTGAACGTATCGCACACTAAATACAAAATAGTCACAACTCAAAATTTACAAATTGTTACTTTGTAATTTTAAACTATTTGTAGTGATCATATACATTGAATGTAGCACATCAAATAAATTTTGTACACATCTTCTTTCTCTATAGTTAAAAAACAAAATTTTGTCTCATTGCTTTGTAAGGCGCTCCATCAAAAATAAAATTGATTTTGGCTTCACCTAGAGATTTACAAATTTTGAGTTGTGACTATTTTGTATTTAGTGTGCGATATATAGTTACATTTTTTTTTTCAAAAACAATTTTTCCAAACTTCTTAATCATTTCTGATGACTATTCAAATCACAGAATCACATTCTAAGAATGTATTAAAATTAACAAATATAAAATAGGGTCATGACACCTTCAAAAATTTTTTTAATGTATTAAAATACGTATTAGTTCACTAAAAAATAAGATATAATTTTAAAAAAGTACACACCTATTTTTATGTAAAAACAATACACAATAAAAATTTTTCTAAATATTTTTAATCACACATGTATATGGCTACTGGAATTTTTTTAACAAACATCAAAAAATCACAGCGGGCGTGATGCGACTGCAACATCTGAACACAAAAACAAAAAACGGGGTCTTCATCAACATCAAAACCGCCGTGGAATGTACTAGAAGAAAAATTTTTTGTCGAAAAATTACGAAGTGGCGGTGTTTTTTTCGAAAAAAGTGTTTTTTCGTACTTAAAATTTCAGTACGATCGGTTGAGTAGTTTTAATTTTATCACGCCCGCAATAAGTTTTTTTAAAAAAATTCCAGTAGCCACATATGTGATTTTTTGTGTAATTTTTTTAACCTCAAAACTCATGTTTAATTTTTCAAAATTATATCTTATTTTTTATTCATCTTATACGCGTTTTAGGCCATTCAAAAAATTTTTTGGAAGGTGTCATGTCCTCTTAAATAAATTATATTTAAAGCAATTAATTCACATTGTTGAGATTATTAAAATATTCTTTATTTTTCATAAGCAATTTTCACAAACTTCTTCATCATTTCTGCTGACGTTTCGAAAATTGTACAATTCTTATAATTTTTTCTTAAAAAATCTTTTGTTCGAAGAATCCCACACAAGGTGGGAGTTTCTAATTTATTTCTTATTGTTGTTTTGTTTATATTTATTTGAGAAAAAATCCGTTCAACATGTGCTGTTGCTACTGGAATCGATAAAATAGTATTAACAAGTTTTTTTAGTAATGGAAAGACTTCGGAATTATCTACACGTTTTTGATCAAATACTACTTTCCAAAAAGTTTCAATATTTTTTCATTTATAAGATTTAAATCTATGAAACTTAAGTGGCGCAGCTCGAGCCATTCATCGTCCACTTCTTGCCTTTCTTCATATTTATTTACATTAGGAAGAAAAGTATACAAACTTAAAATAGAAATATATTTTTTATTTAAAACAGTTGAAGGTGCTGAAGTTCTACACATTTTAGAAAAGCATTGTCAAAGTCAAACTTTTTTAACTGTGACTAGAGTCTAAAAATTGAAAAATTAAGTTAAAATATTAAATAAACGACAATTTCCTTATCTTATCAGGATTTGTTAAGTATTTGTCCATTTGTAATTTGCAAAAGACTAGCGAAAAGAAATTAACAAAAACGATGACAGCAACAATGACAGGAAAAGCGCTGCCACATGATCAAAGGTTATGAAAGAATGTAAAAAGTAGTAGCAACTTTATTTGCTACTTTTATATAAGTACTTGCATATAATTTATAAACATAAAATTTCTATTTTTGTTATTCAACGAAAATTAAAAAACTGGATTAAAAAAAAACCTGCCCAAGTCCCGGGAGAAATATGATCCTGTCTACCTGCTCAAAATACTGCCCAAGACAGGATTAACTGCCCATATGGTAACGCTGCACCGCACACTGATTTTGGAGAGATTTTCGAAATAAGTTGATTAACCGTTGTGTCGATCGTAGAGCCCACGGGTACATTTGCAACTTTAATTTTCCTGTATCTTCCAAACGGTTAGTCCGATTGACCTGAAAAAACGATGACAGCAACAATGACAGGAAAAGCGCTGCCACATGATCAAAGGTTATGAAAGAATGTAAAAAGTAGTAGCAACTTTATTTGCTACTTTTATATAAGTACTTGCATATAATTTATAAACATAAAATTTCTATTTTTGTTATTCAACGAAAATTAAAAAACTGGATTAAAAAAAAACCTGCCCAAGTCCCGGGAGAAATATGATCCTGTCTACCTGCTCAAAATACTGCCCAAGACAGGATTAACTGCCCATATGGTAACGCTGCACCGCACACTGATTTTGGAGAGATTTTCGAAATAAGTTGATTAACCGTTGTGTCGATCGTAGAGCCCACGGGTACATTTGCAACTTTAATTTTTCTGTATCTTCCAAACGGTTAGTCCGATTGACCTGAATTTCATGATATCCTCAACCATACACTTTTGCATCATGTGGAAAAGTTTCATCAAGATTGGAGCAGCAGTTCAGTCGATACAGCCCAAATTCAAGTTAGTGGAATGGCGTCGACTGCTGATGTACCCGGGTACTTGTATGAAAATTCATACAAATATATAGAAATAAATGGCAAAGTTCACTTTATATTGCTATATCTTCCAAGTGGCTGGTCCAATCTTGATGAAACTTTTCCACATGATGCAAAAGTGTATCGTATCATAGCTTGGAAATATGTAATTGATATTGGTGTGAAATTTCAGGTCAATTGGACCAACCGTTTGGAAAATATAACCCAGTTACTAGAAAATGACGTAGCGTCAACAGCTGATGTACCCAGGTACTTCTATGAAAATTCATACAAATATATAGAAATAAATGGAAATATTTAGTTTATTTTATGGAAATTTGTTTATTTATTTATAGAAAATCATTATAATGAAAGTAAAAAATATATTTTATGAATTTTAGCAGCATCTGAGGCATTGTGGATGATCCTTCGAGTGCTCTGCGCACACAGGCTTATTACAAATTGCACATACTTTTCTCGTTTGGCGTTTTGCAATGCAAATATAGCAGTTTCCTTTTCTTTTTATGCGGCCAGAACTGTCACGTTCCTCTTCCTCTTGTGCACCAACATTCATCTTCAAGGGCATACCATATATGGCTTCCATAGCGTGTCTAGTAGAAAATATGCGCGTATTATGGCTATTGTCCGCTCTTATATCGATTTGTGGTCTGCATAACTGATCGCTGAGCTGCTGCAGAAATATCCTACGGCGGTTGGTAGATGGTTTTAGATGGGGGTTGTTTTTCATATATATAACATACGCAGCATACGCAGCTACGTCAAGCATATTATAAAAAAATGCTAAAGGCCATCTATTTGTGCGCCGTTTGGTTGAATATTCAGTCAAGCACTTATCCATATTATCCACGCCGCCTTTATGTTTGTTATAATCAAGTATGAGCAATGGTTTCCGTTTTGGACCTGCAGTTTCTGTAGTGTCGTGGCAAGTAGACAGCATCACAACAGCCTTATTTTTTTTGGGACGTATGAGCACATCGTCATGTTGTTACAGAATCCAAATAGCGTAGACTCTGCTTCACGTCCTTTAGGATTGGCAAATGATGCTGGCACGAACATACGCCTTTTGTTGCAAGTGCCCAACAAAGCCAAACTGTTGTCCACCATCAAAGTTTTTGCTAAGTTATATGTTGTAAAGAAATTGTCGCATACCACTGTTCGCCCACTTCCATCAAAATTGTTGACAACTAAGTCCTTCACAACACGCTCACCAACGTTTCTTTCACGTTCGCCGGACGCTGCCATTCCAGTATAAATTTGACCCTGTATTGAAAAAATAAAAATTGAAAAATGAAATTTGAATTAGTCATTTAGTTTATTTGCAACAAGTTGATATAATAAAATGAATGTATGAACACTGATTTACCTGCACGGGATATGATGAAATGGCGTCGCAGACCCACCACACTTTTATTCCATATTTGGATGGTTTGGATGGAATGTACTGTGTGAAGCCAGTTCCACCACGATATGGGTATAATTGCTCATCTACGGTAACGTTTGTGCCACATATATAATACTTGCGCAGAGTGGCATTTAGCATCAGGAATACGTCTGTAATTGCAGCTGCCTTATCATTTTGTTTGCGTGCATTCCGAGTGTTTCCATTATCAAAGCGTATGAAGCGGCTGATTGCCCAAAATCTGCGTAAGCTCATTGATGCACGAAATAATGGATGTGAAGTTGTTTTCCACAGGTCAGTGGTATGAACATAACCGGAATGACATACGCCAGCCATCAAAAGCACACCCAAATATGCACGAAATTCTACTTCAGTTATAGGCACCCATATTCGTGGTTCCGCATCTGGATGCTGCTCATTGTACGCATCAAAAGTTTGCCTTGCCTTTCTATTTGATTCTCGAATAATTACATCACATATTTCATTTGACATCATAAGATTGAAGGTTTCTGCCATTGTCAAGCCATTTGTCGATGACACTGGTCCAGGATTGCGACTTCTTAGAACGTTGTGCGCACGTATTCGTCCAGGTATTGGTGGCATTGACGACCATACATTGCCATCTCTTGCCGTATAATAATCACCAGTTTCAAGTGGCGGTTCTTCATACTCCTCGTCTGAATCCCTCTCGTCCTCTAGGTGATACACAATTTCCTGGACTTGTTCAGCGTCAGATGATTCACCACCAATGTCATCAATATTTCCTTCTAAGTCTTCTTGATCTACCGCTTGTTCGTGGTCACTCTCTTCAGAGTCAGAAGCCTCAACAAATGTGCGTATATAGTCACGCTGCTCCTCATACGGTAGTGCATTCAATCGACGCGGAGCTAGCCACTCACCATCTGCCATTTTATTTTCACTTTTTATATATTTGCCGCACAAAATAAATTTTTAGGTCTTTACACTTCAAAAATCGCACATAAACTGACTTATGCATACAAAACTACTCAAAACGAAACCTGCGCAAAAAATCATGTTTCTGCCTGCAAAACTGGTTGTGCAAGGGTAGGTAGGCAAGATATTCCCAAATACCCTTTTGTTCCTGTTAGTAGACGTGTTTTCCTACACATTCCAAAAAAAAAATGTTTACATTGAACAAATATTTTATGAGTTATAATTATTCTGCGCAGGTACTAAAAATAGCACTATGAGCAAGAGGGGTTGATTTTCAGTTCAAATATAACGGAATTTTGCGAATGAAAATTCAATGTTAATTATTTTTCTTGGTAAAAAGGGATCAAATTACAAGGATTAAAAAAGAATTTGGAAATTGTTAAATTTTTATGGATTTTGGCAATTCCCATTTTTGGTAAAAATGGATTATTTAGGTACCAAATTTTTTTTTTCCCAAATTATGATAAAAGTTTTGTTAACTAGACAATATTTCCAATAAATAAAAAAAAAAAAAAACCAGAAAATTACAAGAATCCAGGTAGTAGTTAATATTTGTATATCAAAAGCAACTATCTGCCATACAAAACGTATGAAGTACCCGGGTACATCTACTGTCGATGTGGATAAAACCCAACAGCTGTTGACACAACGGTTAAACTCTCGTTGTTATTCTCGTTGTGACACCGATGCAAAAGTGCGTCCTTGCTCAAATCTTCGTAGATTGGCTTTATGGCTACTGTTACATCTGAAGGAAGAGCACTGTAGCTGTGTTTCAATGAATCCAGTGTGTTTGCAGCTGCCACTTTTTGCCATTCACACCAGAGTCCTCACCGCTCGCGCATTTGTCGTGCTGTGGTTTCTCGTCTGTCGGGCAATAATGAAAGTATGTTGCCCAAATTGCATTTTTCATATTTTCTACACAATCGTGATTGCGTTGGATGGCCAGTCCATGATGTACGGTCAATTTGTCAAAAAATTTTGCAGTGCGGTTTCCTTTTCCGGAGAGACTTTTATTTTTAATTGTTTTTCCTGTTTTAGTTTCGCTATCGACCACAGTGGTTTTTACTAATTCACGCAAACGAGTGTTAATTCTTTTCTGAACATGTCCAATGCATTATTTCTTATTTATTGTGAAATCTTCACCATACGGCTTAGGATTAACCAAACCACTGTAGGTTTTGGAGTCGCCATCTCCCATATAATTTCTAACATATGTACGATGGCGTCTACTTCCATGTTGCCTGATGGACCAACATGATTTGCTTTGCAGTTTCCGCTGTTTGCGTGTTCTTCGTGCCATTCTTCGAATTCGCCGGTATCTAGCTTATTAACCCGAGTTCTGCATTGGTGGCAGTAAGAACTTTTGGCAAACACATCAAAAACCTTTCCCGTATAGTAGCCGATCAAAGAAGAGACACCGAATAGTGCAGTGAATCCACGTTTCTTCCACGTTCCGTCGGCTGATACTCTTAATTCGTTGATAATTTCTACATTATTCGTTTCTACTTTGCATGTTTCCTCTTTTTCTTCTTTTAAAGCAGCCAAATATTTTTTTCGCAACATGAGCTACAGACGTATGTATCTTCTGTACATGATTGCAATAGTTAAAAAAAAACGAAATGGCAATTTCAGCCCTTGAAAGAACTTTGTCCGGGCTTCTTATGATCAATTGTGTTGTGTGTGTTGTGAAATGTTTGAACACAAATGATCGAGAACTGGACCTACATGTTTTACGCCGACTCCGAACGGCTTATATTCTTAAGAAGCTTTTCATGGCAGTTTTTACTCTCTGAGGTTTACCATTGTCTGCAGAGCGGTGACGGCCGAACAGATAAATAAATACAATTGATAATACTTTCTGTGTCAGGAGGGACTTGAACAAGGGTTCTCTGGCGTATGGGCCACACACTCTACGCACTCTAGTTATTTTTTGATAAAAAAGAGCCCGCTAAATCCATCAAACCGCCAAATTTATTGCATCCATATAAGCCAAGGCCTAATACACGCATGACAAAAACAAAACGATGATTTATTTGGATGGATTTAGATGGATAATATCGAGGCTCTTTGCATTTTTCACATGGCACTTTAATTTTGAAGGCTAACCCTTCCGATTTGCATATGCGAAAAGACATTTCCGCATTACAATTTGAGCACTTCACTAATGTAGAAATAGTTGAAAACACCAAAAATAAGTCTATCACTCTGTAATGTTTCTCCAAATCTTGCTCTAATTTTTTTATGCGATGCGATGGACGCTTCTACATCGTTATTTTCTCGTTGTCGGATTTTTATTTTGTTCGGACGACTCAAAATTTTACCAATTTTCTGCAGATCCTGACTTGTAATTTTTTTGGCAATTTTGCAAATAAATAAATATGCCACGACACAAGACCGAAAAGAAATAAAAACGGAAAACTACGATACAATTTTAGCGTCTCTGTACACAACCGCTCGATCTACCCTAAATATATAATATATACCACTTCAGTTTACATAGGTACATATACACATAAAAGTATGTATAACATAATTTGGAGATTGCAAAAGGACTTGAAGCAGATTTCAGGTAAGCGAATAGCGCAGCTGCAAATCTTTATGATAATTCAACGTTGTCAGGCATGTATGTATACAAATCGTGCATGTGGTCCGCTCACTTGAAACGCTGTATCTTCGTTAGTTTTAGTACGATTTACTTGAAATGTTGTACATTCAGAAAAAAAAGTCCCAATTTTTTTTTAAAACAGTACCATCCCCTTATTAAAAACAAATAATTTCCTGTAAAATTTCAATAAATGTGAAAAGATAATGAAAATGACACAATTTACTATATCAATTTTTGTAACTGATTTTTTGTATGATTCATACGAAATTTCTTTCAAAAGAGTCAGTATGTAGAAGTCCCATTAAATTTATTTATAGCTTATGACATTCGTAAGCTCTTTGACATTGTAAAAAAAAAAAACATTAAAATCGGACGATCACATTAATCCTATAGCGGCCAGGCCTGTTGGGCCAAGACCACGAAAACTTAAGCTTTACTCTTCATTTTGTAGAGCAGTGTTATATATTTATTTTATAGATATTTCATTGATATGTTGAGTATTGTTTGGAAAAAATAAATGTGTTAGAAAAAACTGAATCCTTAAGAATAGGTTCATATTAACTCATATTAAAAAGTTAATGTTAGCTTTTTAGTCTTAAAAGATAGTTAAACTATGTTAAAAGTTAAGAGTTAAACAATTTTGATTGGAGTAACAGATTGCAATAACAGCAGTGAAGACAACGAAAAAATAAAATGAAATGGTCATCTCAGCCCTTGAAAGGACTTTGACCGAGCTTCTTATGATCAATTGTGTTGTGTGTGATGTGAAATGTTTGCACACAAATGATCGAGAACTGTACCTACATGTTTTACGCCGACTCCGAACAGTCTTATGTTCTCAAGAAGCTTTTCATGGCAGTTTTTACTATCTGAGGTTAGCCATTGTCTGCAGAGAGGTGACGGCCGAACAGAAAAATTAATTCAATTAAAAAAATTCTCTGTGTGAGATGGAGGATTCGAACCTGGGTTCTCTGGCGTAAGAGTCACACTCTACCCACTACGCCAGGGCCGCCAGTGAAGAGAACACTCAACCAAAAAATCAAGGAATTGGTTCAAGGAATGATTCTTTGATTCTATGAATCTCTGTTCATTGGTTTAAAGAAAACAGTTCTTGGATTTAATTAACTTTTTCTTACTCACAAAGAACGCATTCTTAAATGAAAATACTAATTCATTGATTTTAAAGTTTTTACAGTTTAGTGAATATATTCTTTGAAAGTAAGCACTATTACCTTGATTTAAAGAATAGATTCTTTGGCTGTGAGAAAAAGTTCATAAAATTTAAGAACAGAGATTCATTGAACCAATGAACTCGTACATGTGGGCCAATTCATTAAAACATAGAACTTTATCTTATATATAAAGTACGTTTTTAGATCAGTGAAGAACAACTGTTCCTACTGTTAGTTTAGCACTGTTAGCAAACAAACTAGGCAACTGGTGCTGAATCAGCTACGAGTCTCTCATCTTGGAAACAATTTTATTGCTAAAGCATTATTCTTTCAGTGTAGTTGCTTTCATTATTTAGCGTGAGCGTTTATCATGTCATCGTTTTATTTATCATCGAATATATGTAAATCTAATATTTTTTATACAAGTATAAAAGCCCGTCCTACGACGGGTTGGAAGCATTAACGTTCGATCTGTAATTATTTTTTGCCATTGTTACAGTACTTTTACAACATACTTCTCTGAAAAATGTTCAGCCTGAAAGTATGCACATACATAAAAGGCAAGCATGTCACTGATAAGTATCAAATTAATTTTCTGTGCATATTTTCAGGCTGAACATTTTTTAGGACAGTACATGTTGGGAAGAAACTGTAATAATCGCAAAAAATAATTACAGTTTGAGCTATATTAAGTGCAGAGAATTGTGCTTGACTTTTATATATTAAAATTTTATATTATATACGTATCATATTATTGTTGTACGATTTAATGATTTACTAAATTCTTTGTATTAATTTAAATATAATTTTGTATTTTAAAATAAAACGGGTGTGCTAAGACTTAGACGGATCCAAAGGTTTATCACATATGGGCATTTGTGGAAAAAGTCCACCGTGACACGAAAAAAAAAAGTTATTTGAAACTTTTTATTTAATGATATTATCTTAGAGAAACATTTTTATTTCATTGATTTAAGCAATTCAAACATAAATTCATTAACCATGATGATCAAATTGTCTGCACTTATAAATAAATAAATTTTTCTTTTTAGCTAATGTTTTGTAAATGTTTCGTTAACGTTTTTGTTTCAGTAAAAGTGAGGTCGTGGCAAGGAGAGGCAGAATATACGGAGAGGCGTACGCTCGTGTACGCGTACGCTAGATAATATTTTGTGTTATATAGAGTCCATTGCAACTTCTATGATTTCTATGGATTCTGTGGACAGAAAACTATGATTCCATGGCCAAAAGGCTATGCATGGATGATGGTTATGTATATGGTTTTAGTTGGGTCATTGGAACTTTTTAGTATCTGTGGACTCCTTGGACAAAATTTTGGATTTTTTAACATATACTTTAAATTTTGTTCTAATTGCAATTTTTCTGGAACTAATAGTACACTGGGAGTTTTTGGATTTAGTGGACTCCTTGAATTAAATGTTTTTAAAAAAAGGTTTCGCTTGGACGAATAGGATCTACTTTCAATATTTTTGGAACTACTTGGGCCATTGGATCTTTGTTGAGTTTAATTGAAAGTTTTTGTCCAAGGAATTGACAAATTGATTTCTGACAAATGCACATGGTTCCCGTTGCAATATTTTTAGAGCTAGAGGGCCATTAGAACTTTTTAGGCTTAGTGGACTCAAATACATTTTTTCTTACAAATAGGTTTCACTTGGACAAATAAGTCCCACGTTCAATATTTTTCGAAAAACTTGGGTCATTGCAACTTTGTTGGGCTTAATAGACTCATTGGACAAAAATCTTGGATTTTTAACAAATACGTTCCATTTGGATAGTCTTAATTTCTTTGATGAATTCCATTTTCAATATTTCAATATTTCAATATTTTTGGAAATATTTGGTACACTCTAAATTTTCTGGGATTAGTGAACTTTTTGGACAAAAATCCTGGATCTTTTGGCCAATGATCCAACTAGTTCCAAATTTGCAAGTGCAAATATATTTGTGCAAGTGGAATGTACTTCTCAAAAATACGAGCTTTTTGTCCAAGAAGTCCACAAAACCAAAAAAAAGTCGCAATGACCCAACTAGTTTTGAAAATATTTCAAGTTAATTCTATCTATCAGAAAATTAAAGATATTTTTACAAAGAGTACACAAAAAAATTCCAATGGCACCCAATTGTAGAATATACATTGACTTTTGCTAAGGAGCCCATAGAACTAAAAAATATTCATTTTACTTGAGCTCTACACGCAAAGAAAAAAAGGTATATCTCCAGTGTGCCGCAAACGAACTTCGTTTATCGTGCTTGAAAACGTTCTTTTGCAATAGTGCCAACAATTACGAGATAAAGAAACAGTTGCAGGGAACAGGTTATTAAGTTGCAGGAAATGAATTTTGTTTGCCATAAGCGCAAGCGATTTTTCAATTGCGGCAAATGAAGATTTTATTTGTTGTAACTTAAAACTTCGTTTGTAGGAAGCGAACTTCTTTTCTCATAAACGGTAATTTTAAATTAAAAAACAAAATTGACTGAAAAATAGCAGCTCTAGCCGAATATTATCGGACTGAAAACACAATAGACTGTGGTGCAACAGGTTAAGCAGAACACGCAGTAAGCTAGACATCGACAGAGTCGGGTTCAATTCCCAACGATGGAAGTAAAAAAGTGTATTTTTGTTAAATCATATTAAATTTATGAGCTTAAATTGAATATTCGTTTGCGGTAACTACAGGTCGCAAACGAAGTATAGTTGGTGAATTTTTTCAGTTCAGCGCTTTTGTAAAAAATTTACATAATTTTGAAATTCTGACAACGGATTCGGATCCAGCTACCCACTTTGTATTCTACCGAGCACCGAATCCGTAAGAATAAAAAAAATTTAGGTGAAATAAAATCAACTAGTGACAACGCCCCGAAAATCGGGTGTACTTCCCTACTTCGCTTTGAAAATCACACTTTCTCATTCACATTAGAGCGAGTTCGTGTCTTAAGTTTTTTTTGCATTTTTACCACTTTCTAAATCTAATAATTTTCAGCTTACCTACATCTCAAGACCTTTCTAATAATATATCTAGTGTAGCTGTAGCGTTTGTAGAATTGCTGGAATAAAGGGGAGTCTTACAGGAATAAATATATAGACGATAATAGAAAAACAAAATATGGAAAAACGTTTTTCTGTGAGTCGAAACACGGAACTCACGTTTCATAATTCTTTTTTTTTATACGACAGGGCTAACGAAACAATTTTTTGGTCTGCAAATTAAGTGCTCATACACTAAGAAAAATAACAAATATTAAAATTATCTACGTGCTTGTCGCGCGTATTGTATTTTATACATGTATTTTATACATGTACGCGTATAAATTTAATATTTTCCTTACAACACGTTTCTTGTGAGCATTTAAATTTGTGTAAGCAAAATTAGATTTGATTTTATCAAGCTTGCTGTTATTTGTTATGAAGAAACAAATTTTTCAATTGAGTTGTGGCTGGTTGACGTGTCTGCCTTGCAATCGAAATGTCCGGGTTCAAACGTAGCTGGCGCATTATTAAACGTTTTTGTTTTTTTTTTTAAATTTGCTGTTATAAGTTATGCGGCCGTGGCATACTGGTTGGGGTGCTTGCTTTGTAAGCGAGATGACCGGGTTCAAACCCGTGGCTGGGTGATAGTTTCTTGTTTTATTGTAAAAATTTCAAATATTTACGTATTTGATTTATGCAAATGCGTTGATGGTTCAAAAACGTCCTGGTTTTTCGATGAATTAATAACGTATTTGGATAAACTTAATATTTTTTCCCTCAGTCTATGAAAGATTTCAGATGAAATAAGCAACATAGAATATTTTAACTTTTTTATAAATGTTGTTATTAAAGTATTTTTATAAATAAATATTTATCAGATGGTTCGACCCAGGTTCGAGTCCCCCATTTGACACAAAAAGTTTTTTCAGTAAAGCCGGCATAACGCCGGTAGGTCCTGTTCTCGATCATTTGTGTTCAAACATTTCACAACACACAACACAATTGATCCTAAGAAGCTCTGTGAAAGTCCTTTCAAGGGCTGAAATGGCCATTTCGTTTTTTTTTTTTTTATTTATCAGAAAATTATATAATATTTTCTATGTAAAAATCATACATATGAAGTACATATCAACTCTCATAACTAAATATTTTGAATGTGTTCTCTTATTCGGAATCTAAAACAGCTTTCAGCTTTTTTAGTTCACGGTATCCGAAACTATTTTGTATATTAAAATACTAAGTATACCCAAAAATTGTTTCTTCTAATATACATTAAGGGACAAGAAAAAAATAACCAAAAATAGTTACTATTGTAATTATACAATGTAACAGACTACAAAATACGATAATTGCTTTTATATTAATAGTTATAATATTGGTGATAATAGGAAAGAATGCTTTACCACAAACCAATGCAGCACCATATTAACAATTTCAAAATCCTTTAAAATTTCTGTTGTGTTAAAAATCAAGTTTGGTGAATTTACGCTTAGATATTTTCGAACTCTGAAAAGCGTGGCTAGGCATGCGTTGCTATCTGTAGTACAGTACAAAATAAATTATATTAGCAAAAATAATTTGTATGAAACATCGGAAACAAAAAATCTGAAATAACTTAACTGACTTGTAGAAGAAAAAGATAACCAACCGCTAGAAGAATTGATAAGTGTATAAATTGATAAGTGTATAAGAGATATATAGAAAAGAAAAAGAAAACGATTAAAAAAAAGATTAAAAATATAGATTAAATTGATTAAATTATTATTATATATTGCACGTTTAAAGCTGGTTTTTAAAACTATTTATTTTAAACAATTTGGTAGTGATTCCAATGTACTACTGAGTCAACCACTGTTTAAAAAGTTGTATCTAGGATCGATTAGATATGTGGATCGAGAAAATTGTACGAATTGGAGTTTCTCATTAGAGTGGCGGCCGTGGCGCAGTGGGTAGAGTGTGTGGCCCATTCGCCAGAGAACTCTGGTTCGAATCCCACCTGACACAGAAAGTTTTTTTATTGAATTAATTTTTCTGTTCGGCCATCACCTCTCTGTAGACAAACCTCAGAGAGTAAAAACTGGCATCAAAAGCTTCTTGAGAACATAAGCCATTCGGAGTCGGCATAAAACATGTAGGTCCAGTTCTACATCATTTGTGTTCATACATTTCACAACACACACAATTCAATTGACCATAAGAAGCTCGGTCAAAGTACTTTCAAGGGCTGACATAGCCATTTCGTTTTTTTTTTTTTGGAGTTTCTCATATAAATATTCGGGGCTTTGACAGTAAATAAGTTTATCGTTACCTTAATATAGAAAGGCCCTAACTCAATTTTTTTTACATTATACGAGAAGAAAAAAACTTCATAAAAACAAAGTTCTGCAATTTCTACAGTAACATCACTTATAGTTTTTAATAAAAAAATTTGTTTACAAAAAATTCGAAACTACAGAACTTAATTTTTTATTAAGTTTTCTCCTTCTCCTATTGACTTAGGGCCTTTTGAGATAGGGCCTTTCTATATTAAGGTAGCGTTATATAGAAATATAATTTTTCGAACGTTCAAGTAATTCATCAAACCTCAACCTAAAATTCCTCTACTTCTAACATAAATATGATCAAATCTATCCACACCATAAACAAATCTAGCCACGCTATTAAACGTAACAAGAAGTTTATGTTGCGACTGAGAGTCAACTGGCTAAACACAACATCCGAGAAAGATATATGGGGCATAATCAATTGCACCATAAGCTGCGGCGTGTCAGTCTTCGCAATTTTTTTTTCGTTCGAATTTTTAAAGTTCGAATACTTTAGGGAGAAAATACAACACTGTTTCCTTACTTCGATTCGCACTGGCTGTGCTTGTCAAAATTCACTGGTGTGAGTGTGTTAGAATTAGTGAAAAGTGCGAGTGTATTAAGTTTTTCGAACTGTTAGTGTCTTTGATACGTGGAACTGGCACGTGTGGATAGGGAGTGAACTAAAATGTACACTCAATGTACACTGACATGCTGAATAAAAATTTGTTGCTGTCAATTTCAAAATAGTGATGAACAAATTTCAATTTTTGAAAAAAATAATTTATTTGTAAATATAAAGAAAAATATTATTTGATTGCATGAAGAAAATAAGTTATTCCTTGACTGATGAAAACATTTTTAAAAATACATTCCTAAATTACGCCGGGTATATCAGAACAATAATTTTACAACAAAAATAAAATATTCACAGAAAAAATTTGAGTGAATAAAATTTGTGGATTTTGTACAATTTTTAAAAGTTAAAAACTCATTTTCAACTCAAGCTAGTGAATCGGAAGCTGTATGTGCACACAATATTTAGTGTACACTGCTTTTTCCACAATTAGAGAATAGAGCCCCTGTTCCTGTTTCTTATGTTTTTTTTCAATATCGCGCCTTTAACTGTAAAGAGTCATACATACAAGCGCAACCTGAAGTCACAAACAAACCGCATTTTTCGGATCAAATATATCCAAATACCGCACAGTGCGGTCCATATGTACTCCGTATTTTTGCAGACACTGTTCGAAGATTCCAAAAGAAAAACGAGCAAAATCATTTATTGATGCTCTCAACAACTGCAACAAGTAATTTTATCCATCAATACATCGACATGTAAAAATTTGCGAAACCGTTCCGATTTCCGTGGCTTCAAGCGAACGCTCATTTTCATCTCATTGAAAACAACTTTTCAATAAATTTTTTCGTGAAAATTTCACAATTCACTTTTTACATGCTGAAGTACAATCGGGGCCCATACACACTTTGGATTTGTTAAAAAAAAATTTGTTCCATACAGCTAGGGGCCACTCTAATGCATATATACATAACGTACATTAAAATGTGTAAACTCTCCCCGCGAAATATTTTCCTGGATCCACCCCTGGTACGCATGTATAACAGAATGTTTATTAATGTAGAAAACATCATTAGTAAAGACAGACAATAGAAAGGGTCCTAAAATATAGGGATATAAATAGGGGTCCTGAGGCACTCCCATTTTTATAGTTTTAGCGTTAGAAAATGTGTCACCAACCTTAACTCGTTGCATTTGCCTTCTTGATAATGAGAAACTAGTTTAACTGCATTAGCACTAAAGTTAAAATAATGGGTTTAATGCATAAAAATTACATAGTTCTCGGAGATCGATCTATCGGAATCAAACTCCAGTAGTAGTTACAAGAATTTTCTCAGTCTCAGAATTGTACGCATACAAATTAGATCAAGCTCAGGGTTGATTAATATGGGTTAAGTCACTTGAGAGAAAAGTACTCATTTTCGCGTTTGCTCGAACTGTCAAAGTAGCTGTTAGCTAAAAATTGTACAGATTCAGATTTTTTTCTTTTCTTGATTTACTTTCATCCATTCTGACAGTTCGACCGAGCTTCTCTCTCTAAATGCAGCTGCTCTTAAAAATACCAGAAATAAAAAAAGTAACAACGCTTATCCTTTTCTTACAAAATATGTCCGTCCTGCCCACGCGCCACTTGTTTTCAAATATTAAAATTGGACAAAAAAATGAATTATCATACGGGCTTAAATGAGATCAATCTCAAAGCTCTCCTTGCTAGTCAAACATGTTTGGTTAGTTTCTTTTGTTGTTAGTGCTTTACGCATACGAAAGAAATGCTTAACATATTTCTCGTTTTATGCGTTAAACAGTAACAACAAAAAATTCACCAAATAAAAATGAAAAAAATGTCTCTAAACTTCGATAACAACACGTATCTATAATATGCTTTTATTGAAAAGTCGAAGAAAGCCATAAAGGAGTGAAAATTATTATAAAAAATGCTTTTAAGCAAATCATGTTTTTTTTCAATTCGGCAAAAAGTTCATATGTGTTCATCTTATAAATGATGTAACGAAAGAAATAAAGCTAAATTTGTAAAAGTAAAGGGTGATTAAATTTTAAGGGCCGACGTTGAATGTGAACCACACCTAAACGTCAAGTTTTTTCTGCATTTCATTTCACATTTCTCAATTTCAAACTAACTCAATTTGAACCATGGAAAGATACACAATCGAGCAACGCGTTAAAGTTATTCAGACTTATTATGAAAATGGGCGTTCAAATCAAAATGCATTCCGTGCACTTCGGGATTTTTTCGGTAAATTCAATCGTCCAAATGTGCGTACAATAGGAAAAATCGTGCAAAAGTTTCAGCAAGGCGGGTCTGTAGGAGATATGAAAACACCAGTTCGTACTGCAGAAAATATTGCTGCTGTTCGCAATAGTGTGGCTGAAGAGCCGTCAACCTGAACTCGTCGTCGTGCCTAACAATTGCCCCTCTCACGCACGTCGTTGATGAACATTATGCATAAAGACTTGCATTTACACACTAACAAGGTGCAATTGACTCAAGAACTAAATCCTCTTGACCATTTCAAGCGTCGTCAATGGTCAGAATCGTGGCAAGAAATGGTAATAGTGGATGATAATTTTCGAAGAAAATCATCTTCAGTGATTTTTCACCTCACACATTTTCACCTCAGTGGATTCGTCAATAAGCAGAATTGCCGCATTTGGGTGTATGATAATCCAAGAGTGATTGTCGAAAAACCAATGCACCCACAAAGAGTGACTGTTTGGTGCGGTTTATGGGCAGGCGGCATCATCGAGCCGTATTTTTTCCAAAATGAGGCCGGTCAGGCAGCTACTGTGAATGGTGTTCGCTATCGTGAGATGATACCGAACTTTTTATGGATCGAATTGGAAGATATGAATGTGTACGATATGTGGTTTCAAACCATTTACCAATCATATTTTAGTCAATATAGGGTACTTTACACTCGAAAGACAGTGAAAGACTTAACGCAGGAAACAGAACAGGAATCCGAGATTTTAAAAGAACATAACAGAGCACATAGGAACCCAACCGAAAACAAAGCCCAGCTTCTGGAGAAATTTTACTTCCCTCAGATGAAAGCAAAAATAAAGAAAATTGCAAAACAATGCACAATATGTCAAGAGAATAAATACGAAAGACATCCTCTAAAACCAATTCTGAAGCCAACCCTTATTCCGAACTACCCAGGGCATATTGCCCATATCGATATCTATCACACCAATGGTAAAGTTGTCCTTACCGCAATCAGGACGGTGTTACTTGCCACACAGCTAACGAAACAATGGCTCTTTTGCGCGACAAATTCAATGGCCGTGTTATCTCACGTGGTGGCGATGTTAATTGGCCGCCAAGATTATGTGATTTGACACCGTTGGACTTCTTTCTTTGGGGCTATTTGAAAGAAAAGGTGTACGTTCATAACCCAGCAATAATTCAAGAGCTAAAGGATGAGATAATCCGGCACATTAACGGCATAGAACCTCACTTATGCCTCAGAGTCATCGAAAATTTGGACCATCGGATGTAGTTGTGCCGCCGAGACGGCGGCCATTTGGCCGATATTTTGTTCCATACATAATTAAACAATGCCAACATTATCATAAAAAAAGAAATGACAATAATTTCCTAAATATTTTGTGTTTTATTCAAAATCAACATCGGCCCTAAAAATTTAACCACCCTTTATTTACGGTTATTACATAAATTAAAATTTCTAGGAGTTTTAAAAAACTGTTTTGCTGAAACTGTGCAAGGGCTCTGAACATTTGATATGATGAGGCCGTTTCCAACTTCATCATGCTTATATATATATATACATTATTAAAAAATAATTAATGTTGGGTCTTATTTTATTTTGTCTTAATAGAGGCGCAAAAAAGGTGATGCATAATTAAATATGTACGTTTGAAAAAAAGGAAACATGAATTTTCTTGTATTGCAACAAATAATGAAATTGATGAATAATAAAAACAAAATTATGCAGTTGTACTAATATATGTTTTGTATGTATTGGATTGATAAATAAGAAATCGACCGCAACCATGACTAAAATTTGTAAAGTCGTAAATATTAATTGTTGTGTCAAATGAAAAAATTTTCCAACAAACTTTAATTTTCACTCTTTGTAAAACTACCAGCTAATGCAATGAGAAATGACCGTGCGAAAACGAAGACTAGGATTTTTTTCTTCATTTAAACATAACAAAAACTTCTTCAAGATCAATAAGGATATTATTAATTTCAAAATTCATATTAAATCCAAAAACAAATACATAATTTTTGCTAGAATAGCAATATCTGGTTCAACCCCATGAAAAATGGTGGAAAATCTTTAAATTAAAATCGATATGGGATAATAAATATTTTCCAGGATTATCGAGTTGTATGGGACTATATTCTCAATAGTATTCTGCGATATTTGCTACTTAAAAAATTGTGAGTTCACTTAATAGGTGACTCAACTTTTCACGAGAAAGTTCTCAGACAAGCGAGCTACATCTCAGGATTAGAAGGAACATATATGTCAAAACGACAAATTTCGTAGAAATTGTAAATGAAGAAAATATTTTGTTTCCAAGTTGCAGACAGTGCGGTCGCGGGTGTTAAATTTGTGCTAATTTGAGTGAAAATATTATAAAAAAAGTGTAATAAAAACTATAAAATGTGAAAGAAGTCTTAAAATTGCAAAAAAAACCTGTAACAATTTTAACCTAAAAACAACTGCGAAACGTGAGCATAAAGAAATTTGCGATGAGCAGCTGATTTTGACACCAATCTCGCTTTATTCTGCTTTCTACTCCATTCCTCTCCGAGTCGACCCTACCTTATAATTCTGCCCTGGACATGCCGATATGACGACGATTTCTCTCACCGATTTTCTTATTTTTTCATTTGTTTCACTGTTTCGTCATCCATTGCTTTTAGACACGACGATTTTATACAGTACTATAGAAGAAAATTATACAGTATTATAGAAGACATCGAAATATAAAAAACAACATTTTATTAAAACATATTAGCCTAATATGACTTTGAATTTCATACACATCTTTCCAGAAAAGGGGGAAAAATTAAAATACGAGGGTATCGTCGTGTTTCATGTAAGTCAGAAATTTAATATTTTTACTTTTTGAGTTCTGTGATACCCACAGTGAGATGGTTCTATACATTTGTTAAAAAAAAATTGGAGTTGTTGGAATTTAATGAAACTTCATTTCTAAAAGTATAATGGCATGCTGGTTCCAAATATCGTTTTTTTTTTGTACCGGTTTCGGTTGGTTAAAAACCTGATTTTTTTATTGATTAGATTTTGTTAATATCTAAATATTTACCGCTGCGTTTCAGAAATGCATTTGGTATTTTTTTGCACCGGTTACACTTTATTTTTTTCAGTAGTTTTTTAAAAAGTTTTTTCAGAATACGAGAAGTTCACAATATGAGTATAATGGGTCATACTGAGTATAATGGGGCATGAACTAAATTTATTTCGAGTTACTTTGATTTATTGTTTCTACTGTTTCGTTGGTGGCAAAAGCGGAAAAATATAGAAAATTTTAACTGGATTGCTTTGCTACGATTAACAAGTTAACTAACGATCTTTAATATGAACTCTCGTACTTTTGTGAATTTCGAATATTGAGAAAAAAAAAATTGTAAAAAAAATAAGATAAAAACGTTACTGATATATCAAACCAAATGAATTTCTGAAACCACCACCTAAAGAGTTATAGAGTTATAGAAGAGTTAAAATTACACCAATAAAAAAAATCTGTTCTTAACCAACAGAAACCGGTACAAGAAAACGATATAAATTTTAGAACCATCGCATCATTATACATTTAGAAATGAAGTCTCATCAAATTTAAAAAACTCCTTCTATTATTTCCAAACAAATTTACGAGTCATATCACCGTGAGGTAAAAAAATAAAAATACTGACGTGTACATGAAAAACGACTTTCCGAAAAGATACACTTTCCGAAAAGGTATATTTGGTTCATAGCACAGAATGTGTGTAACGCAGTGTAATTACAATATTATTATTACATTTTTTATGTGTTTAAAAAGCTTGCCCCTTTTTTTATTGGATTAATAGGATTTAAAAAAGTTAAATTAATAATATTCTTACTTTCAATCAGTGGTAATTGTCTTAAATCGCAGTAAATCCAAATCATTTACATAAACTCCTTAAAACGTTTCCAATTATTTGAAAGAGTATTTACAATGATAAAGGTGATGCAGAAATTAAGACATGACTGCTCCCATTTGAAAGTAATTATTTTTTTCTAAATTTTGAAGTTTTTTAGTTTTTTTAAGCTTTAAAAAATTACCATAACGACAAAAAATTTACCATTTTACCAAGTCGAAAACTTTTTACCAAATTTGGTAATATTTTACCAAAACGGCAACGCTGGTCACTTGAGAGAAGCACGGTAGAACTGTCAGAATGGATGAAAGGAAATCAAGAAAAAAAACCTGAATCTGTACAATTTTTAGCTAACAGCTACTTTCTCTCAAGTGACTTAACCTATATTAATGAACCTTGGTACGAACGATTTTTGGACTGCGTCCACAAACTGAAAATCGGTTAGAGAAATCGTCGTCATATCGGCATGTCCATCTTGGGACTTTAATACTACCTTTGAACAACTGTGCTCAGCTCTAAACCAATGGTGATCAACGCACAGTTCAAACAGGAACAAAGGGAGCTTTCCGAGTGCACAGCTTTACACTGAAACAAGAAGTTGTAAAAAGCTCTCACAACATTATATTTTCAATATAAAGTTTTATTTTTGTGTTTGCTTTTCGCTTTTTTAACATAGAAATGATTAGAAAAAGGTAGAACTGATGAATATAATGTATTAATGTTTTTTTTTAACCGACTTCAAAAAAGAGGAGGTTCTCAAGTTCGTTGATTTGTGATTCACAATAAAAATTTTCCGAAAATAAAAATTGTACACATCAACTTTCCTTCAACATTGCAAAATATTTAATTCATAAATGAAACGGCGACCAGCAGCCTTATCGCATGAACGCTCAAAGCATACTGACTTGAAATTTAGAGCACTGCAGAAAAAAACTAACTTTTACGCAGTGTACGAATACAGTGAGCCGATTGCTAATTCGTGAACAAAAACACACGACGCCCGCGTGTTATGGGAAAACATGTTGTGATCAACTCTGCTCTAAAGCCAGATTGCAGTGGCGATAAAAGTTTATCATCAAATAAATATTCAGCAATCTGATCAGTCATGATTCTTTTTAGAACCTTGCCCAGAGCAGGTAATATACTCATTGGCCTGTAGTCCTTTGGATCTAATGTGGACGCAGTTTTAGTCACTGAGATAACCTATCTCAGATATGAGATAGCAGCCATAATATATAAGGAAGGACAAGTTTAATTCCATCGAATCCTAATGCGTTATAATTTAACTGCATTAAACATTTAGCCACACGATCTTCATTAAAACTCAAGAATTCAAATGAGGGAAAGTCAGAGTTAGTGAATTTATTAGAACTCGAAATTCCACAGGTCAAAAAAAGTCATTAAACACATTAAAACATTCCAAATTTTTTAATATTTTGCCATAGCAGCTTAGAATTTAGGTTAGGATTAAGCTTAGCACCAAAGAATTTTTCTTCTTCAAAGTGTGGCATCATTACGCGCCCATTTAAAATTTCCCAGATTTCTACTTAGACTGAAGTTTATTTCTTAACTTAATGGTACACATAGCACTACTAGTGAATCAGGGACTACATGAATTATTAACTTCTACTGCACATAAAATAATAATTAGATCGGATTTGATTATATAAACTCTTAGTTTATCCACAGAGTCAAACAGGTAGCAGGCATTTAATCTCATGGTTTCAGGTCACGAGAAAGAGCTTAAAAATTAACAGATTTGTTGTCTCGTTATGAAAAACTCGCCTCGTAAGCTCTACCAAACTTAATATTAGCACTACAGAATATTATTATGGTCCGATAGGAAAGTCATTCGGTCAAATTTTAAAACCAGGGAAATGTCGGGAACTAAACATATGTATATCAATTAGTGTAAGCTCACAGTTATGTCCATATCTTGTTGGAATATTTAAATTCACAGTTTTTGTTGGAAATGTTAAGATCAACAATCGAAAAATTTTTGATATAAATTTAATGATTGAAATCCTTTCTGATTTAAATCAAATGTTTGCTACTAAATGATTTCTCCGAAATGAATTAAATCTCACCTTGATGATTGCATTAAGACTTAAATCTTGATGATTAAGGCAGAAATTAATGCAATCTTTGTTTTTCCAATCAAGTTGTAATTGACTCATGAATGAATCTTTAACTGATTCACTTACATCTCTACATCTTATATATAACGACAGAAATTTAGTCATAAAATTAAAAATTTTATTACTGAAAAAAAATGAATGGTTGAGATTGGATCCATTGATGGTTGTACCACGTTTCACACATTTAACACAGCCTGAATGCTACACAACCTCGGGCGACGCCGGGTATTCCATCTCGTATATTATATAACTGTACGAAAAAATAATTATTGTATCTCATGTTTTGATTGTAGCTTAATTAAATCGTCATCAAATCATCATCACTCATTGCAGATCTCTGGTCCACTGATAACCTGTTGCCGATGATTATTTTGTTGTTGGTTTTAGCTAAAGCATTTCAGGTGCCGATATTTATAAAATTAATACATAAAAATATGAATTTATTTATTTCTTAATACAGCATGTAATTAAAAGTAAAAAAGCAGGTTTCCAAGGTATAATTTTTCAACTATAAATAAAATAAAAAACACATATTTTAGCTTATTTAAGAATATGGAAACCTACTTTATTAAATCATTTATTCATTTCATACATTTCTTTAAAACTTTTCAGCAAAGAAAGGTCTAACTAATAACGTTTTTAAGTCTTGAGTAAAGATTGAAAGAGTAAATGCATATTTAACTTTTTTATATCTTTGAACAAGTGTTTGAAAAGGCATTATAATATTAAAAGGTTCTTTTTAAAATTCTTTTCTAATATTTGACCGGAATACAAAATATTTTACTCGCAAAAAACTTAATGACGATGAATAATGCTTATGAAGATTACGACCCTAATTTATCAAGCGATTTCCCTTCAGCATAAATTTATCAATAGAATGGCCAACCCTGTAGTCAAAAAAGGAAAATAAAAAAACTTGTATAAAGCACGAGCGATCAACCAATGATGATGCGCAAGAATTCACTTTTTAAATAAATCCTCGCACCAATATACCCGGCTACTGTTCGACCCGGCATCCCTTCAGCTTGTTTCCACCAGCACCCACAGCCATGTCAAAAAGTTTTGACTTGGGAATTATTCTTGTTTGTTATCATTATCAAAATGTCGCAGCGAAAAGTTTCAATTTTTGATGTTGTTTGGTATGTAAAAAAGTTGGCAACTTAGTCCAAGACACACCACACTACCGTCATGCCGACTCACCCTACCGCCGCCGAAAAGTTAGTCGTGCGTTTGTTTCTTTTTAAGCTCCCGTATTATAAATGTATGAATAAATAAATGTATCCATCCATCCGTCCCGGGATGGATATGCATAACTGCTGGAATGAATTATGGATGCCTGTTTTTCTTGTGTTTTTCTCGTGTCATGTCTTCCCCACGCTATGACTCCACAGCAAACCACCATTTCTTGTGTTATTTTCATTAGCTTTAATTTGCTGGAAATATTTTAGACGGATTTTTTTCCTCATCTTTGTGTTCAACAAGGATGGGGAATCGTAGTGGGTGAGACACAAGACACCCTCTTCAGAGGACTGCTGCGTCCGTGCTACTTTTAGCTAATTTTGGTAAGGGTGTTTCGGCATCTTTGTCTGCGGGTGTGGTGGCAAGTTTGGAATATTTAACGTGTTTCCTTATCTGAGAATCGTCTTTGAATTGGCTAAGAATGCTTGTTTGTTCTTGTAGCTATAGTTTGGCTTGCGTTCAGATGATTTGAGTTCAAATTGTTTTCACATTATTAGCTGCTCATGTTTTAACGATAATTAAAATGATTCCTCAATTTGTTTGTGCACTTGAAGCAGTCTAATAAATTAAATATGGTAAACATTTATAAATATGGTTTCCTCTTATAATCATTTAACTAGCTTGTTCGTCTGACAATGTTGGGTAACGAAAAAACACTTTGTGTGAAATGCAAAAAATCAATGTTATAAAAAACCTTTTAAGAATATACTTTCTATTAGATGACAATACGGACAAAAGACAAAACAAAAAGGTATTCAGTGAAATTGGCTGCATCCACGTGAGTTCTTCTGTTCTTCTTATACAAAAATTTCTGCAAAAAATGCAAAAAAAAATGCATAATAGTCTTAAAAAGTTGAAAAACTGCAGAAATCAGGGAAAAACTGATTTTAAAAAATGTAAATATGAAGAAATGAAAGCGATAATTTATAACAGTCCTCTGCCATAAAAAAATCAAGATTTCAATCAAAAAAATTAAAGTCCCCATTTTTCCCACTGCTGTGGCAAGAGGGAATGTAAGAACAAATGGATCATCAGCCTCGTATTTTTTAGCCCAACACTGAGGGAGAAAATATTAAATCTATCCAAAAACGTTTTTAATTCATCATTCACCATTGCACAGGGGGTCGCCAGTTCTGTTTTGTGGCCAAAAGTCAATATCTCTGCTTAACATAATGATAGATGGCCGCACTTTTGTATATGGAGTATATAAATAATTAACCTTCTAGAGAACGAAAATGGGCGTAATTCATTAACAACTACGCCTACATCTTATATAACACGAAATAAATTAAACGCTATATTTTTAATATTGAAGTTATATCAAAATAACTCACTCTAAGATCTGTAATATATGTGTAATATTCATTTGGATTAACAAAAATTACTTTGCTACGCCCCCCTCAAATACTTTTTACACGAAATTTGCATAGCATTAAGAATGAGTCGTCGTATACCAATAAAATTTGGTATATAAGTTGAAATCGGCTATATAAGATCACAGACGAAAATATTTGTTAATCCGCTCACAACCACGCCTACCCGCCATACAAAAGAAAAATTTAAAACTTTTTAATTTTTTTTCGTATTAAAGTAACATTAAAATAACGCACTCAGAATATGAAATGCATGTGTGAACTAAAAAACATTGCCACGCGCACCCTCCATACTTTTAATACGAAATTTGCATAGCAATAAGAATAAGTCATCTTATACCAATGAAAATTGGTATATAAATTGATATCGGCTATATAAGGTGACTGACAATAATATTTGCAAATTCGCTTTCTACCACACCTATATCCCATATCAGGCCCATAGCCAGGATTTACCTTAGGTGGGGAGAGGGGGGGGTTTGATAAAAAATCTTTTAGTAGATACCAGTAATAAGTGAAAGAAAGGATATGAAAATGTTTAAGCAAATCCGTTTTCTTTTAAGAGTATTTGTGAATATGCCTGTTTTTAAATGACCATAAGAGAGATGAGAAGAGTTTATTTAATTTTTTTTTTAAAAATCAATTTTGAGTACTAAGTTTTTTGATTTTACCCTATGGTGTCCAATCACCCAAATTGAGATTTTTTAATTTCTTTTAAAAAGTATTATTCAGAAAATTAGCACAAAAAGTAAAAATGTCTGGGACAAAATCTTACTAATTCAACAATATTAATGGTAATATTATTAATGGCAATATAAACGGTAAAAATAGGTTAGATTTCTTGCAGTTTATTAAAATCAAAATTAAAATCAGCTATGAAAAATGCAAACATTTTTTAAAAAGTTCATTTGGTGAAGCTGTATTCACAACTTTTATGGACACTTCACATAAACGGAAGAAAAAAATTTGTAGTCTTTAGATTTCATTTCTTTTTGGCTATCTTACGCTTTTTTGATCCCCAGCTTGTGTACCACTATATGAACCTGTATGAACCCTAGTTCGAGTTATCGTTAAGGAATAAAATATTACTGTTCTCGAAAACGATTTCGACAATTTAAATAAATTCAAAAGAAAATATTTTAAGATCTTTAAAAATTGAACAGTTTCATTTAGTCATGATTCAATTCCAATAACAATAACTAATATATATTTTTTTTTTAATAAAATTTTTTTAAAGAGGAATCCACTCCGATAAAGTCATATTTAAATTTCAGACTATTTTTCAAAAACCGTAATTCGAAAATTCGTTTTTGCACAGCACCAGTATCTTATACCCAATTTATTATATAAGATATCACATGAAAATAAGTTCATGTTAATATTAATATAATTACTAAACTAGATAAATTTTTATAAAAAGAATGAAAGAGTAACTTTATTTTTGATATTTAAGAATTTAATCGGTAGTGGATTTATATTTTAATTATTTGCTAATTGAAAACACTAAAAACAAAATTTTTTGAACTTCTAAATTGTTTTTTAATTTTTTAATATAATAAAACTAATTTTAAAAATGCTGAAGCTTAAAAAACTGTAAATGTTATTTTGTTTTTCGAAAATTTGGTAACATGATTAAAAAAATCATCTAATAGAAATCTCTATAGAATTGGACTATAAAATGTTTTACAAAAATTTTTTTTATTGAGAATTTTGTTTCGAAAAAAAAGCATAGATTTAAGGTGATTTTCCAAAAACTGTTATTTAAAAAGGCTTCGCACAGAGCTAAATTTTAGTGCCAAGTTGGAAATTGTAGACGTCTTATATACCAAAAAAACAACAAAATAAAATAGTCAAACTTTTTCATTCGCTTTACGTGGAATACCCCATAATGTGTTAAATTTCGTAGTTCATATATTTCTTAAAACTTTTAAAAATAAAAAAAAAACCCACTCAAATGAATGCTTTTTCAAAAGTTTTGGGTCTAATAAGCTTACCCAGCAAACCATAGTTGACGACTTTGTCGAAATTCCGACGAATTCATAACTATTTCGAGCTGTCTTAAAGAAATCGTTACAATTTCGTTACGCAAATATCAGAACAGTTTCCTTTTTATACTGTTTTTAGACTGTTTGTAAACATATTGAAATACAAACAGAGTAAACTTTCCTTTCTTTCGAACTGTCTGAACGAAATCGTAACTTTTTCGTAACGTTTTCGTTAAGTCTCGTTACGTTATGCGACTGTGAACCATACTTTTTTTATTTGTTGGCGGTGAAAGGGGGTGTGGCCAACATTTTTTCCGTAAACTATATCGTGCTCGAAAACAATCTTCTGCCTAAAGTTCAGCGCAATCAGCCAAAAAATTTTGGAGTCTTACATTTGTTACATTTGTTTTGCCTGCAGCAAAGTGCAAACTTTCGTACTGTACCACATTTTATAGTATCTTTCAAACTTCTGTACAGTACTTTCAAATCTAACACAGGCTGAAGCGAGTAGTGTAGAACATCCGGTTGGATCTTAACAGAGTGTGTGCACAACTTTGGGTTGGTTGAATAGCTATTGTTCATGCACTTTGTCTTTTCAAAACATAGCAAGTACTCCAAGCAGATTTTGCTGTCCAGCTCGAAATAGATATAAAGATCAAGTTAAAAAATCATGTCTAAAAAGGTCAACTTTATTTTCAGTTTATTTTATTCACTTTCTTTTAAAAGTATTGAAGTTTAATAAATTCAATTTCATTCTATTTAAGGTTTGTATGAATTGTTTTCACCTTCTTTTATTTAATCTAACTTATATACATGTACTTGGTATACGAGCCAAACCAACTAAATTACCAAATTTTCGTCTCATACAATCGAAACAATCGGAAATATTGCATTTTTATTTATTTGTGGGCGGTAAAAGGGAGAGTGGTTAAAACTAAGTATGCAATAACCTAATTCAGGACACAAGTAATACATGTTTTAAGTTTTAGCGAAATCCGTTCCGCCGTTTAGATTTGTTTAAAAGCCAAACAAACAAACAAACAAACCGAATATAATTTTTATTAATATAGATAAAAAAAGATAAAAATTTAAATTTATAAAAGTTTTATTTTGGGCATTTCCTTATTTGAGTATATATCTTTAAATATATTTTGGCATTTAATACTTTTGAAAGCTTGAAAAACTCCGCGGAATTTTTTAATAGAATATAGTCTAATAACATACGTATATTGTAATATTTTTGCGTATAGACTGAAACTTCATTGCATTGTCTACGAAATTAGAAGATTTTATATAAAATTTTCGAATTCGAGGTTTTTTGAGGGAATTTTTACTAAAATAGATATTCCAAATAATATTGTTGCTTGCATAAATCAAATACGTTAATATTTAAAATTTTTAAAACACAATAAAAAGAATCATCCAGTCACGGGTTTGAACCCAGGCATCTCGCTTACAAAGCAAGTACCCCAACCAGAATGCCACGGCCGCCACAATTTAGGTGTGAAATTTAATTTATAATAACAGAATAAATTATAACAGAACATTTTTAATACAAAACAAAAACGAAAAACAATCGTCGCCAGCCAGGTTTGAACACGGGCATTTAGATTACAAGGCAAGCACTTCAACCAGTCTGACACAAGTCAATTGAAAAATTTGCTTCTTTATAACAAATAACAGCAAGTTTGATAAAATCAAATAAAATTTTTTTTAAAAAAAAAATTTTTAAAAATATTTAAAAAATTTTTTTTTAAAAAAATTTTAATTTGGACAAAAAAAGTGTTGTAAGGAAGATATTTGATTTATTGACATGAATATTTAAATACAATTTATGCACGTGCGTGCATAATTTCAATATTCGTTTTGTGCCTTAGTGAAATTACCACAAAATTTGATAAGAGCGTAAATTAACCCGAGGTACGTTTTATTCAAAAATAGTAAATATTTAAGAAAATACATTGTAAACAACTTCGATGTGATAGTACCAATCTAAGTATATACATTAGAGTGGGTCAATTTGTATGGAATAAAAAAAAATTACCAAGCGGTTGTCAAAATTGTAATCTACGACGAATTCAAAGAAGGTTTGTTCAAGAAATTATGGGTCTAAAATCAAAACCGAGCTTCCCGTTTTTAATGAGAAACTTTTCGTATTTTATATTTTTTTTTAAATTATACTAAATAGTGCAGTCATTTGGTATTTGTACCTGGAAAGTTTTCCGGGAGTTTTGAATATTAGTACTTTTATAAATTTCGATATGATCTTTCCGAATTTCAAGTTTGCCACCTCGTATTGTTGCCGCTCAATATATAAATTTATAATATATAGAATTTTTATACGATACGCCAAAAGTAATGATTTTCGAAAAAAGGTCCCTACATGAATTGTAGGGAGTTTCATTTGGTACATATTTGTTTTTATCGGGAAATGAGTCGGAAAGAAGATATTAGCAAAAAACTGTTTTTAGCCGCCATTTTGCCAATAGTGGCAAAGTTGAAATTCGGAATGATCACATCGAAATATATAAAAGTACCAATTTTCAAAACTCCCGAAATACTTTCCAGGTAACCTCGTTTTTCTCCTTAAATGACTGTTCTAAAAATTGAAATAGAAATGAAAAACGTATAAGCAAATATATTCAAAACAATCCAAAAATTTAAATGCTTTTTATGTTAAGTTCTGTTACCTGTCCGCTCATAAACAATTAAAACAAACAATTATATTTATAAAAAATAAATAATTACTTTCATCTTCCTCCAAAACATATTGTAGTAAACAAAATTATTAATTATCCAAATGTAAAACAAAAACTTAACTGTTAAAGACGAAAAGGAATAAAAGTTATATTTTTTTTATTTCAGAATCACTTATACATATTTAAGGTCTTGTTTGCTGTGTATCCTAGGTGATGCGTTTCGACTTTCAACCGTGACTGCCATAACACCATCGCGATTTTTTTTCAATAGTTCGACGTGATACGCTTGTCAGTAGTTACACAAATTGCTTGGTTCCTTGAATATGAGGAGGAATTTGTGGATCTGGAAGCGGTGGATGGGCAAATTCTATGTATTAGACCTCAAGAAATTTCCTTTCGAACAAGCTTCTTAAAAATTGAATACAATTTTAGCATACATAAAAAAAATAAAACATACGAAAAGTTTCTCATTAAAAACGGGAAGCTAGATTTTGATTTTAAAACCAGGGTTTCTTGGCCAAACCTTCTTAGAATTCGTCTTTGATTACGATTTTGACAGCCGATTGGTCGAGAAAAAAATTGACCCACTCTAATGTGTATATTTCAAAGGAAGAATTAAATGTGGAAATATCCGTCTACGGAAAATTCGCCTAAAACAAATCGATTAACTACTGCCCCTATCACCGTCTGCGAGCCGAATTTTCTACTCGAGTCGACTCAATTGGAAAACTTTAGTTTGTCGATTTAGAGAGAGTTTCAGACGAATTGTTTAAAAACTAATGGTTAAAAACTAATGGTTTTAAGACGAACTGTCTCAAATGAATTTTAGCAAGACGAATTGCGAATAGACGAACTTTCCCTCAAATTGAAAATAAGTTCATTGATATCTATCCCCTCCTCCATCCCACGATTTTTTCCAGATTCGCCACTGCCCATGTCACACTTCATCACTTGACCTTCCCCCGTCCCGTCCCGTCCCCCCCCTCCCCCACCCCCTCAAACGTGTTTTGTAATTTATGAACAGCCCCTAAAGCGATCAGCAATCTTTTCGAGATATTCCATCAGCAACTTCCAATATATATTGAAAATTGTGCGTATGTACTCTTAAGAGCAGGTTCTCATCTAGTGCTCGAAAAACACGGCGATGTTTCTGATTTTTTTTTATAGAAGGAAGTAAACAACACCCAGAGTTTTTTGGCAATTATTTACTGATTCAAAAACTGTAGAAAAATATTTGTTTTGGTGAATCAAAGTGTAATGTGAAGTGTAAATACGCATTCAAACGTCACGTTAAAGAAAATAGGTAGCCAACGGTCTCCATCGCACAGCACGAGCATGTCAGCAAAAATAAAAAAAACCAAAAAATTTTATAAATTATATTACAGTTACTGGATATAACAGTGATCTTCAAATAGTTAAAATTACAAAAATTGCTGACATCTGAATTTTAAGTACCTTTTCTGCTCTTGAAATGCTCAAAAATTAAAAAAACAGGCCAATATTATTTGAATGTAGAGGTATAGGATCCAAGAAATTGTATCTACTCTAAAATAAAAAAACAAACCTAACTCAATCCATAAAATAACTTTGGAGATATCGTGGAGACCAGTTTAGAAAACATAGTTTTTTAGAAGACGCGTTTTAACCCTCTGCAGCTGACGTGGTAGTCTGACAGACACCGAAAATCAAAACTTCGTAAGAGATAAAAAAATCTATGTTTTAACATCGATAACGCTCTATCTCAAACATCGTTACATTGATGTCACGAACATAATATATAATCGACGTTTTTAAATTTCACTCTTATGAACGCTTTCACAAAGTATTGCATCAAATTTCCAACACAACAAAAAATTTAAAAAATTGCTCTGAATGATTTTCATTGCTCTTTCTTCTTTGTCTGTGCCTGTCTACCACAAAGTGTGTAGTTATGTTGTTTGTGTGTAATTTCAATATATTAAAAATATTTCTTTGATCCTCCGCGGGGAATCGAACTCGTACCGCGGCTATTGGGAGTTTAACACACACTGATCCAAAAGCCTCTTTTAAGAACAGCCGTTGATTCAATATTATGTATTGCTACAGCTATGTTGCAGCAGACTACAATAATCTCTTAATAGATAGAGGATTTTTTATTGGATATTCTACATATAAATTCATTTCACATGAAACGTGCTTCTACTTACTACAATATGTCACCAGCATCGGTACTTATGCTGGTGCAAACAAACTGCAAGCTGCAATAAAGAACTTCGCTTCTCTCGTGTGTTTTTTCTTTTTTTTTTTTTGGTTTGCTGTTTATTTTCTGACAGTGGTTAAGTGAATATTGTTAGTAGATCACTGATTGTTTTAAGTTCTAGCATATTTTTCGAAATTTCTGTTTTTACCATCAATTCACAAGAAATATTGTAGTTTATACATTTTTCCTATTACTTTTATTTTTCGATTTAATAAATTCTAAATAAATAAATCTCGTGATCTTACACTGCTTTTTTATTGATAACCCTGTATGCAAAAAACATCGATATTGGTCAACATTGATATTTTTTGTTCGATAAACAATAAGAATCGATGATGAGCCTTCGATATAAACATCGATGCCATCATCGATGTTTTTACAACATCGAACATCCCTAGAACAAACGTAAAATTCGAAGCCAAATTTGAAAAAAACTTATTTTATTTTAAATTTATTCTTATGTTAGCCTAAAACGAAGCCAAATTCGAACCAATCCCTTTAAAAAAATTTTATTTTTTTTCAAGTTTATTCTTATGTTAGCCTAAAATGTATTTGCTGTTATTTGGAATAAGGTCAAGAAAATTACAGCCAGAAACTTCATCATAGGAAATCAGTTTAAAAAATCACGTTAGCTGCAGAGAGTTAAGATTTGGTTAACGATTTTTGCAAGTTATTAGCCTTAAATTATTTCAACGTCACAGAGCTTCTAGCGATATCTAGTGGTACCTGAGGTAACTATCCTTACCACAGTATGATAGGGAATACCAGCGTGAATTTCAAAAGTATTGAGATGAGATACTCATTTTTTGTGGGATACTTTTGATGAGATTTTCAAAATTTTTTTGAAAAAGATGCTTTCATTTCTTATGCGATAACTTTTTTATGTAATCGTTATCGGCCAAACCCCTTTGGAAACATATGCTACATATCATAAACTATCGAAAAAAATGGAAATAAACAGTTGAATTTCCTGGTCGAGTTTCATGAGAACCTCCCCTTAATTTGTCTTGGCTTAGAAGAGAGCGCAATCTTCTTGACTGTTGATCAAATCAATAAAGTTTTTTGTGTTCAATTAGATGTCAGGTAAAAATTATCAAAAACATCTTTGAACAAAATTAATTCCTTTGCAAAAGATGATTGCATTTGTAAATAATTTTCCCTTGAAATTTTTTTACACTAATAATTTAACTACTGCATGTTGGATGCTCTCTGCCGCGCTCAACATTTTCATATGCGATATTTTCAATCGCTTTGGGTTTTTCTTACCCCATAAACATTATAACTTACCAGCACTTTTTTCTTGCATTTTTTCAAAATGTTATAACTTTAATCAATGGCCAAAAACAAAAGAATACCTGCACAACTATTTGCAAGTGAAAAGCAAATCAATACTCACTCTCAGAACGTATAATAACACTTGTATAGCAAACAACTTGTACTCGTATAATAATCATTATTGCTTGACCACCAAAGTAAATAAACAAGACTACCATCGTGCTCGAAATCAATCTACTGTCAAAATTTCAGTGCAATTGGCCCAGAGGTTTCTTTAAAGTGGGTGTAATTATAGTGCCACCACGCCCATTTTTAGTACAGTTGAAGACGGTAAGCATACATACTTAATTTCCAAATTTCAGTCTCATTCGATCAAAACCATCTGAAATATAGCATTTTCATTTATTTGTGGGCGGCGTGGAAACCCATTTTTGGTACAATTGCCGAAAGTAACCATACAAACTGAATTACCAAATTTTAGTCTCATTCAGTCGAAACAGTCGGAAATATTGAATTTTTATTGATTTGTGGGTAGTAAAATGGGGCGTGGTTAAAACTAAGTATGCAATAACTTATTCTAGGACGCAAGTAATGCACGTTCTAAGTTTAAGCAAAATCCGTTTAGCCGTTTAGAATTGTAAAAAAGTCAAACAAATAAACAAACAGAAAATGAGTTTTATTGATAAAGAAAGATAGATTCATTAATAAAAAAATTTGTTCTCTCCTTACATGACTTTAAAATCAATAAAAAAATTATTTATATTAACTACGAAATAGCCAACATCAAAAATTGAATGTATTTAAAGAACTGAATGTAAAATTGCATTTATGAAAATATTACAGCGAACTAACCTAATAGACGAATTGACGTGACTCCACTCGTTGATTTTATCGAAGAGGTTTCTATAAGGTATGCAAAAGTAATAATCGTGGGAGACTTGAATAGTGATCTGCTCACTGATAACACCGTAAAAAGCAAGTTTCATAGCCTTGGACTTTTTGCAGTAAATGATTCGACTGCAACGCACTTTACGTCCACCTCCAGTACGTTACTAGATGTTTTTTTTGTAAGTGACAAAAGCCATATTTTGTTTTATAATCAACTCTCCGTTCCTCAATTTTCTAACCATGACTTAATTTTCTTAACTTTTGATCTTTTTCAACATTCATCTGACAAAATAATGAAATACCGGGACTTTAAAAGTATACAATTTCAAATTCTTGACTCAGAATTTGACAGAATAGATTGGCAAAGAGTACTTTCTATGACAGCCGTAGATGAACAAGTTGATTTTTTAAACGATAATCTGTTAAATCTTTTCGAAAGGCATGTTCCTTTAAAAACGAGAATAATAAAAAAATCAAGTCAGCCATGGTTTAACCACGAGGTTGGTTCCCTCATCCAAAAACGTAATCAAGCCTACTCTAAGTGGAAAAGATACAGGACGTCAGCACATCTTGAGGTCTTTTCAAATTTGCGCAAACAAGCTGTCAGTGCTATAAGACGGGCAAAATCCCAGTTCTTCTCTGAAAAATTTTCAAATGCAGCTAATAGTAAGGCTACTTGGCGAACTATTAGAGAAATAGGCTTAAATAAAGCTTGTACTGACAAAGTAAACACTGATCTCAATATGCTTAATAATAACTTTGTAGGAAACCAAAACTGTGATAATATTGAGCTAACAAGGCAACCCATCTGTGATATACTCGAGTCTGACATGAACTCCTTCTGTGATAGCCTTCCTCGAAGTGCAATATCTACAACATCTAGTTTTAGTTTTACGTGTGTTAATGTTAGTGAGGTGCTCTCTAGTCTGATTTATGTGAAATCCAATTCGACAGGTGTTGACGGTATAACTCCTAAGTTTCTTAAATTATTTCTACCTAAACTTGTACCTGTTATTACACATATTTTTAACACAATTTTTACTAAATCTGTGTTTCCCAAAAAATGGAAACTAGCAAAAATAATTCCAATTCCGAAATCAGGAGATGAGTATCGTCCTATAGCTATCTTACCCTTTCTTTCAAAAGCATTCGAAAACCTAGTTTACAAGCAAATGAGTTCATACTTTACCAACAATCGACTACTAACGGATAGGCAGTCTGGATTTAGACCGAAACGTAGCTGTACAACCGCAATCACAGATGTGTCCGAAACTATTCGCCAAAATATTGAAGCAAACAAACCTACGTTCATGGTTCTATTGGATTGCTCAAAAGCTTTTAATTCTATAAATCACGTAATATTCTGCTATAAGCTCAAAAATTGGTATGGATTTTCTCCACCAGCAATAAAATTGATCTGGTCTTATCTGTTCGATCGTTTTCAGTGTGTTTGCTCTGGTGATTTGTCGTCGGACTTTATTCGAGTTAGCAAAGGTGTTCCACAGGGGTCAGTTCTAGGGCCTTTTTTATTTTCCATCTACGTGAATGATTTTCCGTCAATCCTGAATCAATGTTCTACACATATGTACGCTGATGATATACAGCTTTATGTTTCATGTGACAAAACTGACCTCTGTAGTGGTGTGAATATCTTGAATCTAGAACTCCAACGAATTGGGAATTGGGCCACTGTAAATGAACTTGAAATTAATCCTAGAAAATCTAAGTGTTTGTTGGTCTATAAAAAAGCTATAAATTGTAATACTCTTCCTGCTATCGTAATTAATGGCTCGATTATTGAATATGTCTTTAAGGTTAAGAACTTAGGTTTTATTTTTAATAATACCCTGTCATGGAATGAGCACGTCACCAGTTCCTCAGGTAAGGTAAATGGTATGTTACGGAGTTTATGGCCTACCAAATACTTTACGCCTTTAAGAATCAGACTACTTATAGCAAAAACATATTTAATACCTATTCTCCTGTATGGTTGTGAAGTATTTGCAAACGCTGACTCTGCCCATAAGCATAAATTAAAAGTAACTTATAACAATATCGCTCGATATGTACACAGTCTGAGTAGGTACGATCATGTCTCGGAATTTGCACACCAAATAAATAACACGACTTTCGAAAATTTAGTCAAAATAAAAGTCCTTCAGTTTGTTCACAGAATAATTTTCACCGCTGAACCCATCTATCTTTTCGAGAGACTTCGCTTTACGCAATCGCGCCGTAACAACAATATTATTCTAGCTAGACACTCTTGCCTCGTCTCCGATAGGCAATTTTTCATATATGGACTACGTCTCTGGAATTCCTTAGATTATAACACGCAACAAATTAGCAACGCAGTCAAATTTAAAAAGAAACTGTTGTCGTCATTGTAATTCCCTAATTAAAATTTTATATTTTCTCTGTTAGTGATAAGTCCTCTTAAAGCATTTACTGTATGTTTTTCGGTTTTCTGATATAACTAGTAAATAATGTTTATTTTTAAAATTGCTCATATTAAATGTAAGTAATTGATAAATGTTTGTAACTAAATTCACTGCCATATTTCCTTAATTTAGTGATTAGTGCTAGTTAGAGATATTATATCTTGTAACACTAAGAATTGCAAATAATTATAATAAAATAAATAAATAAATAACAATCGACCACGCCCGCGTTGCTTGTAGGCCAAAGCCGAAGCAAAAAATAATAAAATAAAACCGATTATAAACGACGAGTACAAGCACGCACGCATACTTGCAAAGTTTACACGCATGCTGTAGCGATAATTTTTTTTTACGCTGGCAAAATTTCGTAAGTGTTTTTCTTCTGTGAAATATTTAAAATTTAAAATTTCGTGTTTTTCTTCTGTGAAATATAACACACTGTTTTTATTCTGTGCTCGTCATATGTATTCCCTCACATGCATGATATCTCACACGCCATTCACGAATATTGAATTTCCTTCGATTTTCTTAAATGGCGCTGAATTAAAAATCGTAAGCCAAGTATCAAATCTTGGTTTTCAATTGAATTCCTCGTTGTCCTTTGCAAATATACTATATACTAATATACTAAGAATGACGGCATCGTTTGTGCCTGTTGAAATGAGACCAAAACTGGGCTTGCAGCCAAAATATTGCTAGAGAACTGTGCAACAATTAAAATTTTTTTTAAAAAATTGGTCTAGAAAATTTTTGTGGTGCTTATGAAGCAAAATGTTGGAAAAATTATTTTTTTTTCATGCTTTTTGAAAATATTTTCCACAAAACTAAGTCTTTTTTGCTTTCTGTTTGATCTATAATATGCTTCTCAGTTTCTTCAATAAATTTCATTTGAAAAGAAAATGGTCTTAGTCGATAATTTGCGTTAAAAATCCATTAAATAAATAGCGATTTAGGTAGAAGTAATTAAAAAGGAAAGTTCCAAGACTTTTTCTCTCCTTCGTGGCTTCCGATTTGCGGCGAATTGCCTACAAACTCTGAAAATTGAATTCAATTCTTAACCAATGTGAAAGGGGTCTAGGCTTCTGAAAGTTGTAAAAATTAAACGCTTTAGGGTTATAAACTTATCTGTTCCCGAAGCTAAACTGTCATGGCAGGTTGGATAAAATTTAGGGCTTTTAGGACTGTCGGCTACACGCAGAGAAAAAAAAACGTTTATCGCCAGTTTGCCGCAAATGAACTTCGCTCATCGTGTTTGTCATATATGCATATATTTCGTTTGTCATATCTGCATGCGATTTTTCAATTGCTCCAAATTTGCTTGCTGCAACTTAAAATTTCGGTTGTACACGGAGAAAAATGTTTGCTCAATTTTTTTGGAGATTCAGCAAAAATTGAGCACAATTCCAAGCTACTTCTATTTTGCTTGTTTTAAGTAAAAACCAATTAAAATTTGATATTTAAATTTATAAATTACTAAGTAAATATTTTAATAAAATGTACTAATACCAAAAAAAAAAAACGAAAAAATATTCTGTCAGCCGGGGACCTGGGCTGCTTCGCATAGAACTAAAGCACCTTAACCTGTATGCCACGGCCACTACGAAAATTTGGTGTAAAGTTTTCGTTATTGTTGTGCTTCTGTCGATGATAAATGTTCAACAAAAAAAAAAGAAAACAAAAATGGTTTGCCTTTACTTCAACACAATTAAATGCCACGCAGCAGTATTAGCAGCACTACGCGAATAGTAGCCGATTGAAAATACAGATGACGGTGGTGCAACAGGTTAAGCAGAGCGCTCATTCGACGCGGACCGGGTTCGAGTACCAACAATGGAAATAAGAAAGTGTTAATTTTTTCAAATTTTATTAAATTTATGAGTTAAAAGTAAATCTATATCTTTATCTATATATATATAAAATTGTGAAAAAAAAATCCGTACATGAACTATTTCTTTGAAATTATTTTTGCGTTTGACATTTCGAATGACGAGGAGTCCGAAAATCGCATCTTTAAAATTTTTGTCTGTCTGTCTGTTAAAGCATCACGCGAAAACCATTGGATGGATTTAAATGAAACTTGACATCTAGGTTCCATATATTCCTGGTCAACATATACTTTTATGCAGAAAAAAAAGTTGAACCCGGTAGGAGGCGCTGCGATCAGGTTCCAGGCATTCTTTTTTTTGCTTATCTCCGAAACCGTTCATCCGATTTCATGAAAATTTACATGGAGAGGTTCTCGGATACGCTGATACGGATATATAGAGGTTTTCGGGTACGGTTAGTTTTCATGACTTATCTTCTCTGTATTATCTTGATCACCAGAGGTCGCTGTAGTGCAAATATTTTAAAAAAGACAAAAAACTCATAAGCGGTCATCCGATTTGCATGACAGTTGGTGTATAGAGATTTTCGGATACGGTGAGTTTTCAAGACTTATCTCTCTGTTTTACCTTGATCACCAGAGGGCGCTGTAGTACAAATATTTTAAAACAGACAAAAAACTTCGAGGTGTAGGTTACGGTGAGTTTTTATGACTTATCTATTCGGTTCTATCTTAAACACCAGAGGGCGCTGTAGTACAAATATTTTAAAAAACGTCGAAAAACTCCTAAGACGTTCATCCGAATACATGTATATTAGACCATTTCATTTTTTCAACGTTTTCAAAAAGTTCCCGGGACACGCCGATTTCTGATTGTACTTTTAAAAACATGAATTTTGGTACACAACACTTCAATATTAACAAACGGTAAATGGTCGCCCAAAACGCTTAAAGGGTTTTTGGCAAAAAATTTATTATTTCGAAAAAACATGAAATTTCTTCTTTAGTATTTTGCATATAACTAAGCAACTGATAAATTGATTTTTACCAATTTGCTTTTCCTTAAGAGATAATAAAATTTACCATCTTTTGTTATAAGGTACACTGCATTCTGATAGGTAAATTTGGTTTTACTACTCTCCAAAGTGAAAATATTAAGAAAATTATAACGAAAATTCGATGACTTCAACTCTTATTACTCCGTGTTAGAAGAGCATGAAGTATTTTTTAATTGTAAGAATTTTATATTTTGAGGAATTCCAAATCAACAATTTTGGTGTTTATATAATCACAAACATGGGCGTAGCGAGGGTAGGACAGGGGAGGGCAATTTCCCCCCCTTAATATGGGTATATACATATGCATACGCCGTGGTGTAGTGGGTAGAGTGTGTGGTTCACACGACGGATAATCCAGGTTCAAGTCCCCCATCTGACAGAAAGTTTTTTCAGTTAAATTAATTTTTCTGTCCGGCCGTCATCTCTCTGCAGGCAATGGCAAACCTCAGAGAGTACGAAACTGCCACGAAAAGCATCTTGAGGACATAAGCTGTTCGGAGTCGACAAAAAGCTGGTAGGTCCAGTTCTCGATCATTTGTGTTCACAACACACACAACACAATTGATAATAAGAAGCTCGGTCAAAGTCCTTTCAAACGAAATGGCCATTTAGTTTTTTTTTTGTGCATACATAAATATATATACATACACATGGACGTGGCAAAGGTAGGGTAGGGGAGGGCAGTTGCCCTCCTTATATGCATTTGTTTATACATGTATATATTATGCAACTATAAACATACTAGCTTATACCCGGTGTGCCTCGCCGCTTAAACCCTAAAAGTTGACGTAGCTCGTTTTTATTTAAAAAAGGAAGAACAACTGACTTTTAGTGGTTTTATATGAGAAAACGTATGGGCGAAAGTGGATCCACTATTTTCGCAATATCTCGAGAGCCGCTCATCCGATTTTATACAAATAAGTTTCAAAACCCGCTCAGAAGTGATGGAGTAACATACGGACACCATTAGATTTTTATATATATACATATTCATAAACATGGGTGTAGCAAGGGTAGGGCAGGGGGGGACAGTTGCCGCCGTGATATGTATATGTATATACATCTTTATATTATATGTATATACATATATAAGCATATATACTAGGCCTGTGCGAGTGCTCGAATTTTCGAGTAACTCGGCTCGAGTCGAAACTCGTATCGAATAACTCGAGTTTTCGAGTAATTCGAAGTTTTATGTCGCTGTCATCGTTCGCATATCTGGTAAAAGTAGTAGGCTTGGGCTTTGATGTATTGTTGCGATGTCCTGATTCGTGCAAACGTTTAAAATGAGTAAGATAATGAATGAAAAAAATAGTAAGGAACTATCTTCGACTTGAACGATGTTAAAATACCCCAGAGCCTTTAAGTATTAAAACACGAGTATCAGAGTTTATGTGTAAAATATTCAGTCAATACTTTAATTTTTTTTTTTTTGGTTTATAAAGGCCTTGCAATTTTGATGATGCCACTTTGTATAAGAGGTAGGTGGAGTTTTCTTTTGCCGAATTTCAAGTTTAGAGTGCGTATTAAAAATCAAAACTTATGTGTGTAGTTTAAAGTCGTTATATACATTTATGTGGAATTCATTTTCACATTTATGGAATGAAGAGGTTTCATTTTTATGGAATGAATAGGTTTTACTATTTTTATAAAGTCACTTTGTGGATGAGGAAGGCCTGTTTTTTAATTTTGCTCATTTTCTATCTTGATCTTTATAGCTTATTTTCGAATCACAACGAAAAATCACTCAGAAGGAGGGGTAAAAATAAATAAAACTCAGGCACTGCATTACCAATTGAGGGGTAGAGGAGGTTTTGAAAATCACTACGATAAGTAACGGAGGGGGTAGGGGTTCCAGATATTGTAACGTTATCAAGAATTTAAGAAAAGTCGAAGAAATTCTTATATTCGTTGAAAATTAAAAATACCTCATTATTTGACAAAATTGTCTTCCGTACATCTTCATGTTTGACCATCTAAGTTGACGGTTTACCATTGAGTAAACGCTCTTACACTTTAAGAGCGCAGGGGTTTGAAATGTACTACGAAAAGTAACGGATGGGGAGGAGGGTTAAAAAAAGCAAAAAAAATTGGTAACGTAGCTTATGAACGAGCCCTTATGGATGACCGCTTACGTTGTACATACAAAAATGCTTCATATAAAAATCCACGGTATGGCAGCTTATTCACTTAACTTAAATTATTTTTTTTAATATTTTTTATTTTTGTTTAATTTGGAACCCCTTCCCTTGCTTCGATTAGCATATGCATGCTTTAGAAATATTTTTCCATTTCCTATTGGGTTAGAATGTTGAAACACTAATCATACTATGTCGCACTTATCTTAAAGAGAAAATCGAAAAGATTCAAAAAGCTACACTCTAAGAACAAAAAAAAAAAAGGTTTGACGACGACATACTGTTTTCATAAGCTTAATTGAAATAGATTGATTTTATTTTATTATAAAAACAATTATAAGCCTCAAATCCAGCCCACTTTTCTCATTAACTTCTTTCTCCAAACTATATATATATAAACATCAGTCGATCCGTCTTTTCTTTTGCAATATTCTACATTTTATCCGTCTGGTCGTCCCACTACCCATATGTTTATAATTTAACTCAAGTTTGTGCCAATAGTGGTAAATTTTTATCAATTAAACTAAAAAGAAATCAACTTTCATTTTTTTATTTCTAATTTGCGTAAAAATTTTTCTAAGCGCAAAGAGCACAAAACAGAGCTTCGTATGTAGTGGTGCTCATACACGCTCATAACTCATAGCCAGGCCCGCAGAGAGCCAAGTTCGGGCCCGGCGGTTACAAAATACGGGTCCCCTCAAAATCTTTTCAACACACAAAAAAAAATGCAATTATAAATATATTAAACAATTCAAGCTATTGTAAGATCCATGCGAAAATTATTGTTTAGTTCTTAGTCAATATTTATAGTGCGTTGTGATATTTAAGTCACACACCATGACAAATTAAGTACATTTTATTGTTTGTTATCTGTATTAATTGTCAATACCTAACGACAACTTTATTGTGCAAAATTCAAAATAAATAAAACCTACTCATGATTTGCATTAACCCAATCTTTTCATTCTTTTGTATTTTAGTTCTTTTTATTCATGTCAAACAAAATGTCAAAATTCATGTCAGATCAAGCAAAAATCAATAAAAAAATAGGTAAAAATAGGTAATATAAGGGGCTGTTCATAAAATAAAATACGTCGCATTGGCCAATTTTTGCCAATTTTGACCCCTCCCCCCCCCCAATGTCACACTTCGTCACAAAGTATTTAACCCCCCACCCCTCTCTCCGATGTCACGTCACACGTTTTTCACGTTTTTTTTTTATAATTTAGCAGTTTGTTATGAAAAAATTAGAACACGTTTTTTTATTATAACTTTTATAACCTTTTGTGTTTGAACAACAATTTTATAAAAAATTTAACCATGTGAACAGAGCCAAGCACAAATTAAAGCTTTTCTGACGTTTAAAACAAGAACACCAACGTTATACATTATAACTTGGATATGCGAAAATTGTGTGAATTGTTATGTTTGTTTTAGTTTTTTTATTACTCTTTGATGTTCACTTTGATCGTGAAGTTATAACAGCTTTTTTCGATGACTGCTTTAGAGTAAGAATTCACACTTCAGTTCAGCAAAAAACGGATTTTTGAAGCTGGTACACTTGTTAAAGGTGTTTCAAATGGCATTTATATCTTTGTTCGATTTAAACATAGTTTTAGCTGTCTTTTTCGGTTTGTGATCAGTTAGTTTTATTAGGTGCATTTTTTTATTGAAAAAAAATGAAATCAATATAAATTTCATTATAGTTAAACAATAAAATTTAATTTAAGAAAATTTAAAATTTTGAAAACTGAATTCAAAATTTTTTGTGACGTAACGCACGACCTACCCCCTCCCCTCCCCCTCTCCCCCTCCACCATGTCACACTTCGTCACAAATGTTCAACTCCCTTCACCCCCTAAAAGTGTGATCTACTTTATGAACAGCCCCTAAGCTACAATGACGTAGGATTTTTTTTTCATTCATTATTCACCTCATTCTCTCTATTTGGATAAATCAGGGCTTATTATATAAATATCGCGTACGTAACATAACATAACAGCATATTGTTTTTCCAGATATGTGCTGAAAAACGACCATGTTTTTTTATATATTGTATACTATAAGAAAGATTTTCTACTGGGAGTTTCTACTGATGAGTGAAACACTCATACTCGTATACTCTGTTATCACGACATACATATATTAAAAAGGAATAAATGCAAGTCAAATGTGTCCAATGTGTCCAGAAATGTCCAACTTAAAAAAAAAAGTATCAAAGTAATTCAAAAGTTCCCTCGCCACGAGCATAAGAAAGTTTCATTATAATTTTTGATATCGTAAATACAAAACAAAGAAGAAATAGGAACTTTTCTCCCTCTACAACAAATTAGCTTTTTGTTACCTTTTTTACCCGCCTCTTCGGGCCCCTTAAAACTCCAAGCCCGGAGGGAAATACCCCTTTGCTCCCCCCTCTCGGTGGGCCTGCTCATAGCTGATTACAGTGAAGTAGCCCTATAGGAACAAACTAACTTGTTTTTAAAAACAGCTAATTAAAAAACTAGTTTAAAATAAACTAGTATATGAAGTATTTTGAATTATATTAAGGCTGGATCCACTTCAATTCTAAATAGTTTTTATTGCATTATATATGAAGTAATTGAAATATTACTTAAAAACAAGTGCTTGATAAACTACTTTGAATTATATTAAGGCGGCAACTACTCTGATTTGGACATGTTTTAATTGCAAATTTTTATTAGATTACAAGTTTATAAATATTTAACCATGTTATTTCATCAAATATTATTAACTTTAGGGTTCACTAATATTTTGTTCCAAAAAGACATATTTTTTATTTACGACATTGAGCTGCAAGACAGACGTGGTAAACACACTTTAAAGCTAATAAACTGCCTCTAAACCCTGTGAAACGATTAAAAATTCTTTATTATTTAAGATATTCAAATTACAAACTGGTACTGTTTAGCAAACATTACACAATTTGGGCTCTGTACGGAAATTGATGAATTGCTTAACCATTCAGCAAACACCTCATCACTTCAATAGTAAAGGCGCACACCTTTCCCTACGCAGCGTCGAGTCTGCTCCATCACTTCATTGCGATTGACACTTAAAAGAAGCACTAAGCAAAATATCGGTGTGTCCATTGACCATGATTGATAGTTGCAAACCGTGAAAAATCCCGCTGACACGCTTGCTTAGCTCATATTTTGAAATGAAGCATGAAAAGAATGAATGAAATGAATTGTGTGGAGGCGCAGTATCCACACAATTCCGATCAATTGGATCGGCACCTGCGCTCATGTACCCAGGCGGTAGCGTGCCCGTTTTTGTAAACTGCTTCCGTGGTAGGCATGCTCACATATAAGCGCAGAGTTCCTCCAGCTTCTGGAACTATTACCTGTTGGAAGCAGGAATAGTCCAATGAAGGAAGGAATATTGAAATTATATCTACCATCGCAGTGTACTTCTGTTGCGCTCCTTGAATGTAATTACTAGTCCTTTTTTGAATTAACTGTCAATGAAATGGCAATGAAAAGCTTTTAAATTATTTTAAAATTAATTAAAACACCACAAAGAACGACATTTCAAAAATTTTCATTATAAAACTCTGATCACTTTTAACTTTGTTTACATTTTGCTTTCAGATTTTATATTTCAGAATTTATTTGTGTCGACCAGGCATGATTTTTTTGGCATGATTTATATTTTTATGCTTTTAAATTCATCTTCAGTAAGTGGAATATTTAATAGTTTTCAATTGGTTATTTTAAAGTAATTAAAAAAAATAATTTAAATTTAACTAGTTTAACAAGTAGTTGAAAATATATGCAGACGAAAGTCAATTGGCTTATTTAGCGGACATCACCATACAATATGGCATTACAATGTGGCGGCCGTGGCGTAGTGGGTAGAGTGTGTGACTCTTATGCCAGAGAACCCAGGTTCAAATCCTCATATCTGACACAGAAAATTTTTTCAATTGAATTAATTTTTCTGTTCGGCCGTCACCTCTCTGCAGACAATGGCAAACCTCAGAGAGTAAAAACTGCCATGAAAAGCTTCTTGAGAACATAAGCCGTTCGGAGTCGGCGTAAAACATGTAGGTCCAGTTCTCGATCATTTGTGTGCAAACATTTCACATCACACACAACACATTTGATCATAAGAAGCTCGGTCAAAGTCTTTTCAAGGGCTGAAATGGCCATTTCGTTTTTTTTTTTTTTTTTTCACCATACAATATATGTTAGTTCGTTCTATGGAAAAAAGTCAGAATTTCAACTAGTTGTGGTTGACAAAAAACTACTTTTTCAACTTCTTTTAAATTAGTTGATTTTCCTACAGGGTATATCATTTTAAAAATGTAGGGAAACTGTGATGTCGAGAGTGAGAGGCTTTTTTCTTCAGCTGGTGATATTGTCAATGAAAAACGGTAATCTTTTCTACCACAAAATGTATAAAGTTTGATATTTTTGCATAAAAATCTTTATTTGATATCTTTGAAATGTATGCTAGATACTTTAACTTTACTTATATTGTCTTTCTTTCTCTTTCGTTCTTTTGACTTTTTGATTTAATATAACACTATGAATAAAAACTAGTGTCTTTGGATGTCTCGATTTAAATTCTCTACAATACAAATTATAAGTATTCACGGAAAAGTGGCAATCCTGTTCCATTCGTTAAGCCGGTTTTATAACATCGTACCGAGATGATAAAGAAAAGTACCCAGATGAAAATGCATTGCTAATTTTTAAACATAGAACCAAATCATTTAAAAAACCTTAATGTTTTATTGCAATGCTACCCATACATTTTTAAGTTCTTCCATTTTATATCGATCTTTATAATTTTACATAACTGATTCTTTTTGAATATATAATACATATAAGAGCCCTGCATGAATGTATTCATCAAGTTAATATACCCTGATTCTCGAATAAATGTAAACAACAGGTCGTAAGGAAATCAGCTTAGAGAAGAACAATAATTGTTAATAGGTGCTACTACGGGCTCAGTAAGCAACTAAGTTCCAGAGCCCTCTCTCGATCGACAAAACTAACACTATACAAGACGCTCGTTCTACCTGTGCTTCTTTATGGTGCTGAGGCATGGGTAGTTTTGCAAACTGAAGCAGCTGCTCTAGGGGTGTTCGAGAGAAAAGATCTTCGCAAAATCTTCGGTCCTGTTCGAGTCGGCGATGACTATCGCATCCAAATGAACAACAAGCTGTATGGGCTCTACGAACACATTGACGTAGTTTGGCGTATAACTGTGCAGCGACTACGCTGGCTGGGTCATGTCCATCGTATGGACGACGAAGCTCCAGCGAAAAAAGGTGCTCGAGGCGAGGGTCGTTGGTCAACGACGACGAGGGAGACCATGACTCCGATGGATGGACCAGGCCGAGGAAGCCCTAACCGCACTTGGTGTATCCAATTGGAGAAGGCGCACGCAAAGCAGTAAGTATATATAAATGGGCGTAGTGACGGTAGGGTAGGGGAGGGTAGTTGCCCCTCTGATATGTTTATGTGTATACATGCATATATTATACATATATCTATATTAATAAAAATCATTTGCTGTTTGTTTATATGTTTGTTTGTTAGACTTTTATACAAATCTAAATGGCTGAATGGGTTTCGGTCAAACTGAAAACGTGTATTACTTACGTCCTAGATTAGTTTTTTGCATACTAAATTTTAACGCGCATAGATCAATAAAAATGCAATATTTCAGACTGTTCCGATTATTTGGGATTAAAATTTGGTAATATAGCTTGTAATGTTACTTTCGACATTTGCACCAAAACTGAATTTCCACGCCCTCTTTTGCTGCCACAAATCAATTAAAATGAAATATTTCAGACGATTTTGGTTGTATAAGACTGAAATTTGATAATTTCATTTCTTTTTTTATGTGTTTCCTTGAGCACCAGAGGTCGCTGTATTCCACATCTCTTAGGAAATGGTAAAACACTCCAAAACCGCACATCTGATTAGGATGAGAATTTTGTGTATAGGGATTTTCGAGTATGGAAAGGGCTTTGGCGCTATTTTTTTTGTTTCGAAAACCAGAGGGCGCTATTGTACAAATACTATATTTTGAACACCAGAGGGCGCTGTACTACAAAATAAAGTAAGGCGTAGCAAAGTGCGAAGGGTCATATATATCTTCTTTTCTTCTTTATGTGTATTTATATTCAACATTCTTATTTTCACATATCAGAACAGCTGATGCCAAATTCTGTTGTATTTGAGTTCGCATCAACACATGCGCAAGTCCGTTGCTTCGTACGTTGGCGTTGTTTTGACATTTCAATTTCCAGTGCTTATGTAATTGTTATCCAATAAGAAAAGACTTCTAAAATAATGGCTTATTCAAAAAAAATGAAGGAAAGAAATTGTCAAAAACGTGGTAAAAATTGAAGATACATAAAAATTAACTATGAAAGAATTCTTGACCTAAATTCTGTTTTTTTTATTGTATTAAGAAGATATTAAATTAAATAAAATATTATTTTTTTTCCTTTCTACGAGGGCTGTTCAAAAAGTTGTCGGCCTTCAAAGTTGGGCGTCGAAAAAAAGGTATGCGGCTTGCGGCCCGGATAACTCGACTTCGGATCATCTGAAATGGAAAAAATAAACGGCATTAGATTCAGTACAAATGTAATTCTGGTCCCTACCTCAATCATAATTTTGCGATTATTTTTTACAAAGTGGCGGTCATTGAAAAATTAAAAAACCGATTTTGGGTCTTTTTTTTTGTAGCTTAGTGTAAAAAAAATAGTAAGAAATTGTTTAAAATTGTAATTGAGGTAGGGCGACAATTGAAGAATGCACCTTGTTTCATTAAAATTAGCTCAGAACTACGGGCGCAATCTGGGCCGCAAGCTCGAAAAACGTGGGTTCGAGATAAACGCGTTTAAGTTTGAAGTAATTTTTTTGAATAAAAAAAGATTGAAATGAAAAATTTGAGCATGCAGTTTTAGAAATTCGACAATTCTGCGCCGATTGCAATTGATTTCATGAAAATCGGTTCAGTAGAGAAAAGTGACTTCGAAGTTCAAAAAAGTGATTTTGAAAAAACTCAGAAAAAACTTTAGGCAATAAAACAATTTTTTTTTTTGTGAAATACTTACATATATCAATCTGCAATGCCAGCCCCATAAAGAACTCCTTCCTCTTCTTCAAAAAATGAGGACTCAGTGGCTCTTTGTGCTCTTCGGGCTGTTCTACCTTCTTTTGATGCGGCCAGAGCTCAGGCTTCGGACCTTTTCAAACGTTCTTCGTTCCGAGACATGGCGAAATCATATGTGACGTTGCCAATTGGATGCACAAACAAAAATTTTTATCAAAACTGTACTTTTCAAACTGTAGGCGCGAGCGCGTTCGGTTTATAACTCAATTTAAAGTGAACTAAACGATGCCAACATTCGAATACCTAAGCTCTAAAATGTGTATTAATTTTTTTTTAAAATGCGAATAAAAACAAGTTATTTCCTACTAAAGAAAGCGTTCAACGAAATTCGGTGGTTGCTTCAAACCGTTGCATTCAAAAAGTAGCCAAATTAAGCAAATCGCATTTTGGCGATATATATCAAAAATATCATCATATCAAAAAACCCTTTTGAAATAGCCCTTCAAGCTATAAAAATATGAAACAAAAATAAAAAAAAAAATGTTCCCAACCAGGAACACTCCCTTAATGTATGTCAATATTGAGTACATATTTACTTTAGTACATACTAGTTTTCAAAATTCCTTAAGGATAATTCATTTAAAAAATTTACCGTTAATCACTTATAGCATTAATTTCAAAACAATAGAAATTCTTAATAAAATGAACTTTTTAACTTATCAATGTTACCTGCTGGAAGAAAAAACGATCAGAAATTTAAAGTTTTGACATTCGATGCAAGTTGCTCCGCTATTTTTGAATACATTTAACTCAATTCTTTTTTGTGTGAAACGTCAATAAAAGTAGGTACTTTATAAAAATAGTAATAGCAGTTAGTTAGACATTTATTTTTTTTCAATTTTTCAAGAAAGATCCATACTATTTAATGTTTTCTTAAAAAAATGGCGCAATAGTTTATGTTGCAAGAATAATTTAAATTCAAAATAGCATTTTTGACTCATTTTCATTGACACATTAAATGCTATAGTAACATTACGACTCGCGGTCAAAAGAGAGCATTTATGTGTGAGAAAATTTACATTAATGGTTGCCAAAAATTCGTTTTTGCTCTGATGTTTTCAAAAATGTCAAATTTATTGAATAAAATGTAAAATTTGAAAATATACTTTTCACGATCACACACATAACGATTTTCCTAATTTTTTCTCATCATTTTTAGGTTTTGAATCTACATTTCGCTTATATCGCCGAAGTTACCGTTTTGAAAGATGTACACAAAATTCCTTCAATAGTTTGTGAAAAGTTTTTCAAATTAACGAATGAGCTTAAAAATTATTTATATCAACTCCCGAGTTAAGCCGTCTGTCCAGCCAGTGTTTAAAGAAAATAAAAATGCAATTTTAAAAATAAAAATAATAAAAAATGGCTTCAACTGTGGGGTTCGAACCGGTCATCTCACGGTAAGTGCTCTCTCATAGCGCCAAAGTCACTACATTTTTGCGCACTGTTCAAATTCAGTGTAGCAAGCGCAGTGGTAATTTTAGTAAAACGAATAGCGTATCATTATTCTTTCATAATTTTTTACGATTAATTTCGTTATTTTTTCGTCAGTTACAACTGAATATTCGGTTGCAGCTACTACAGCTCGCAAACGAATTATTGTTGGCTAATTTTTAAGTTGAGGTAAACGAAAAATTCTTCCGCGTGTAGGAAAAATGTTATGGAGTTAGAGGTGATTTTCTTTAAGCAAACAGCAGTTTTCAGAACATTATGATCTATACTTTTAAGTGTTTCCTTACTGCTGCCATTAAGTCCCTGCGTTGAGGCCAGTAGCCAGTAATTTTTAATTGCAATCATACAAGTGATCAAATTTTGATCCCGCCGTTTATTTGCTTATTTGGCTACTTCTTCCGGAGATTTTGTTATTGTTTAATAATACAAACAATTTGATCAAAATTGGACCACATGTTTGATTTTAATTTAAAAGTACTGGCCCAAACACCTCCTAGGAGTCCAGTCCTTAACACTATTGTTAGAAAGTTGACCCATATAAAAATATATATACGATTATTTATACCATCAGCGATTTCCTATCGGTTGATCGCGGAAGGGTTGCAGTGTAACGAGCCCCTGGTTTTACAACTATTTTGCTAAGGATCCTCAGCGGCTGTCAAGGGTCCTTACAAGAATCAACCAACGATTTCTGGTTTAGGTTCCTCGTTAAGAAGGATTGTGCGTGGGTGTGTTCACTGTTTGTATGCTTCGATGCTCGGTGATGATTTGGTCAAAGGTTCTCATCGGGCCCTTTACGGGAAGTTTTTATTTACCCAACTAATTGCGGCCTGACGATTTCGATGTCGATGTTTCCCGTGAGTGGTTCCTCCTTACAACCCGTTGTTTTGGTTCTGATGACTTAGCTTCTGTGCTAAGTGAGTATGTGTGTGTATGCTTGCTAGCTTGTTGCAGGGACATATGAAAATTTGGCCAGCGGTTTCCCGTCGGACCCTTCACGATAGGTCTTAGTTTGTCAGCACAATAGTTTCCGATGATATCGATGGCTACTTGGATGATAACTTTACACCAGGATGTGTGACTGTAGCTTCTCGTGCATTTTATCAACGGTGCTCGTACCGTTATGCGTTGGCGCTTGGGTGCTCTCGTGACTTTTTGTCAGTGGTTTCAAGGTCAGGAATTACCGCACTTGAAGGCGCACTACAAGACTGAAAAAGTTTTATACCCCAGTGTCCGACTCAAGTGAGGTGATGGACTCAGGAAGAGTGGCACTCGTTGAGACTGCGTACTGAGAAGACTGATAAAGTCTGATTCACCAGTAGCGCAACTCGAGCGAGGTGTTATTCTCAAAAGGTTAGTGGTAAGAGGCCACACTGAGAAAACTGATAAACTCTGATACCCCAGTGTTCAACTCGAGTAAGGTGGGATACTCGTGAGAGAGTGCTGACCTTGGGCAATGAGAAAACTGATAAAGTTCGATACGCCAGCAGCACAGTTCAGGCTGATTTTGTGTTAGACAATGAACTTGTTTCTAAGCGTGGCACTTCTGTAAAAAGTCAACTATTTGGTTTCATCTGAAACCACGGACCGAAAATAATTGTTATTGCATATTTCCCTGCAGAAAAAGTTGGGTAATTTTAACGCATAAAAATATTCGTTACAAATTACTTTTATTTTTAAGAAACATTCCTTTTGGTTGCTGCATAACTATTAGTTTTGAGGAATCAGTTCTTAGGTTGACTAATGACAGTTAGTTTTTTTGATATGAAATTTTTTTGGCTATTACACGCAGAAAAATTTTTCGCTTACCTTAACTGAAAATTTAGCCAACTATACTTCATTTGCGAGCTGTAGTAGCTAAAAACCAATACTCAGTTGTAACTGACGAAAAAATAATGAAACGCAATTTGTTTTCTAAAAAAGCAATGCATTGCTTATACTGAATTTTAACAGTGTGCAAAAATGTATTGACTTTGGTGCGATGATGGATCTCTGAACTGTTAACCGTGAGATGATGGGTCCGAGCCCTACAACAATTGAAACTACTTTTTGCTATTTGTGTTTTTTTATTACATTTGAATTTTATTTAAACTTTAATTTTTAACACATAAATTTCATATTATTTGAAGAAATTGACACTTTCTTACTTCCATCGTTGGGACTCGAACCGGGACCGCGTCAATGTCTGGTATACTGTGCGCTCTGCTTAACCTGTTGCACCACCGTCAATTGTATTTTCAGTCGGCTAATATTCGTGTAGTGCTGCTAATGCTGCTGCGTGGCATTTAGATGTGTTGAAGTAAAAGTACACGATTGTTTACGTTTATGACAAAAGCTAAACATTTATCCATTTATACAGGTATAAAAGGTCATTCAATAAGTTTGGAGGATAAGTAAGAAAAAAACAAAATTTTGATAAGAATCGATTATATTATTCAACATAGTTGCCTTCGGGAGCGATACAACCAGTATAGCGATTTTCCAACTTTTCGATACCACTTTTATAGTACAATTTCTCTTTCTCGTCAAAATAGGCCTCAGTTTCAGCGATTACTTCATCATTGGACTTGAATTTCTTCCAGCAAGCATTCTCTTGAGATCTCAAAACAGGAAAAAGTCGCTGAGGGCTAAATCTGGAGAATACGGTGGGTGAGTTAGCAATTCGAAGCCCAATTCATTCAATTTTGCCATTGTTTTCATCGATATGTGACACGGTGCATTGTCTTGGTGAAACAACACTTTTTTCTTTTGCAAATGTGGCCGTTTCTTGGCGATTTCAGCCTTCAAGTCGCTGTTGATGGTGGTTCCTTTTTGGAGATAGTCGATCATTATTATTCTTTTCGCATCCCAAAATACAGACGCCTTCATCTTACAAGCCGACTGTTGGGTCCTTGCTCGCTTTGGATTCGGTTCGTCGACTGCTGCCCACTCAGCTGATTGTCCTTTGGATTCTGGTGTGTAATAGTGAAGCCATGTTTCATCCATTCTCACATATCGACGATAGAATTTTTATTTTTTTGCGGTTTAACAGCGCCAAACACTCCTCTGAAGCATCCACTCGTTGTTGTACTTGGTCGACTGTGAGCTCACGCGGCACCCACTTTGCATAGAGCTTTTGCATACCCAAATGTTCGTGTAAAATGGTAAAAACACTACCATCTGATATCTCTACCATCAGCTAGCTCGTGCACCTTCAATTTGCGATCGTTCATAACCAATTTGTGGATTTTTTTAATGTTTTGTGGAATAACAGTCTGCTTTGGGCGTCCACTGTGCTCTGCATCATTTGTGCTGGTACGACCACATTTAAATTCAGCAATCCACTATTCTACCATTTGTCTCGATGGAACAGAGACCGGATAATGTTTATCAAGCCATTGTTTGGTTTCCACTGTATTTTTTTTCATCAAAAAGCAATGCTTTATCAAAACTCGAAATTCACATTTTTCCATTTTTTTTTTCAATAACAACTTTCAATGCAACTACAAAATGCTATAACTCACGAATCAATTGTCTTGTTGTCAAATTTTTATACGTATCGTTTGAAGGTTGGTGCTAAATAAAAATCATATGGAAAAAAATCTAGCAACGCCATCTATGTGTCATCCTATGGACTTTGTGAACGTACGTTATGTATATATGAATTCAGTTAACATTTTTGGCTTAAATGAGTCTGTAGAAAAAGTAATTTATAAAGCTTTTGGTTGTCAGTCTGCTTCGGCTTTCCGAAGCTATTGCACTATCTGTAGGAAATAACCGTTGCGCGAGTACTGATGTACCAATCAAATGCGAATATTTGTTAGACAGCAAGTAAAGTTTCGGATAAGCCGCCTTTATTTCTTCCCATGCCTCAACGATGATCCGTTTCAAGTTTTAATCTTGATAATTCAAATAAAAGCTCAGCTCGTCTGGGTTAAATATATCATAATTTCTCTTTTGTCTATTGTTATTAACTAATGATTTATGAAGCGTCCATAAGTCAAATTCAATTGTCGAAGATTCCTTGTTTAATCATGTGTTAAACAAAAGTTATTTCGAAATTAATCAATTGCAATTAATCGATTAATTAAATGCTCGATTAATCGGAACAGAATATAAGAGGCAATTAAACCGATTATTGAAACGAAATACTCGATTCAAGTTAGTCATTCGATTAATATTTCCATACCTAGATACAAGTAGAAAGGTAATTTCAAGTCACCACGCATTGACTTTGATGCTAAGCTCAAATATCTTTAAATATTGGAGAAAAAAAGGATATATCACCAATTTTATGGCAACATTGCATTGTCCATGCAACACTAGCAACTCAAGTTACTGGGGGAGCGATTTTTCTCAGCTTTGAAGCTTATTTTAAGTGATCTCCGATGCAATATTGGAAAAAATACTGTGAAACAAATAATGTTTGCAAAATGGAATTAAAACATAATTACAATAAAAAAAAAATAATTAAGAAGCTAAAGCGAAACTTTTGAAATTTCACACTAATAACCGAAAAATTTCATCTCAGAAAACAACTGTTTATAGTCAACCTAAAAATGTATTTCTCAAAAAATAAAAACTATGCGGCAACCAAAAAAATTTTTTTTAAAAATAGCAGTTATTTATAACATAAGTGCATTTAAGCCGATTTTAATCATTTATATTAACCAATTCCAAAAAAGTTGCAAGTACTGGGTTAAGCGCTTGTTCAGCGTTTTTACTGTCAGAGAGTCAATCAAACGCTTTTGCAGCGGTATTTTACGCTATTTTGTCTGGTTTTTGTCTAACCAGCTCACAGTGATGCTATTGAACGTATTTTTTGAAACAGATAATAACATTCGTCAGTTTGTTTTAAGCATGGAAAAGAATTAATGTACTTTAAATTCTATTCCAAAATTATGTTTCTCTTAAAAGCTTTTATTGAGTAATGATTAAAGTGACCATTTTTTTTTTGTCAAAGCGGGACGCTAACGAAATTTTGCGTATAAATAAAAAAATATGCTAATATATAAAAGGCAAGCACGCTGCTCAAACTGCACCCGATATAGCTCAAACTGTATGTTGCCTTTTATGTATGCGCATTAGGGCGGAGCAATTTTTTTTCGAAGAAAGTGTATGTCATATTCGAATTCTATGCTGAATTTTAAGCAATCAGTAATAGAAAATCTAATAGAAAATCAGTATGCTACTATTTTTTGGATTGGAGCTAATTTTTGCATAAATAAAATTTTGTGTATTAATTTATATATAAACAAAAATTGCAAAAATTTACAAAATGGATAAACATGGTGCAGTGCAGATGAGAGATAATTTTCCAACTTTCAACCATCACCGCCATAATCCCTTCTCTGTTCTCTTCAAGAACACGTCGCACTTTGGGAGAAATATTGACCAAACCCTCGCATTCAGGGTTATTCGAAGCAGAATTCGTAAATACTTATCATTGAGAAGTAAAATATCCCTCACTCACCTCAATACAACTCAACTCAGTGCATTTCTTTTTGTTTCTTTCATTGGAAATGAAAAATAAACGAGCGATCATTCGTTAATCTCCGAATGAGCGAGCGAATCGTTTATTTGCATTTATCTTTCGTTGCTGTTCACAGCATGCGCTTTTGCAGAGCATGAGCCGATATATGAGCTCGCTCTTTTTTTTCTCCTTACTCAGATTTTTTGAAAATGATGCACTCTTTTCAATGATAGTTATATTCAGTGAAAACTGAGTGAGTTTGATTTTGATGGCATAAGTTTTTTATCACTCGTTTCTATTGCAGTTTGTTTGTTTTCTGTTTTTTTACGAATTCGGTGCTGGGGCCAACACTAGGTAAAAATGGGTCACTGAATCCGAATCCAAGCACAAATAGAGGGGTCTAGCTGCCCCTCATTTACAATATTTTTAAGGGGAAAACACATGTGTTTGACTTACAATTTGACTTACAGTGGAAAGTTAAACACGTGTTTCGATGTCCCCTTTAAAATTTGCAAAATGGGGGATGACCCCTTTATTTGTGCGTCTCAGAAATGTTGCCCCCTTAGAAACCCCCAATTTTTACCTATTTTGCTTCCCGTTCGAGATATGGTACTTTTTCTATTTTTCGAAGATTACAATTTGATTTTTTTCGCATTTTTTGCACATTTTTAGGGGGAGACATCGAAACACGTGTTTAACTGTCCACTGTAAGTCGAATAGTAAGTTCCCCCTTTTAAGATCCCCTTTTAAGTACTGTCTGTCTATTTAAAACATATTTTTAGATGGTAACCCTCCCTAAAAGTGTGTGGCATATAAACAATGAAAACGAATCCAAAATAAAATTAAATGAAAAGCAACAGATTCATAACAACAGAAAAATGAAATGAAAAGCAACAGTTGCATAACAACAGCAAAATTAAATGAAAAGCAGCAAATTATTTTTATTGCTGTTGCTTTTGCTGTTGCTGTTCAATTTATAATAATGATAGTTAGGCAAAAGCAAAAGCAATTGAATTTTTGCCAGTTTTTTGAACCCTGAATTTAAGATTTTTTGATGCAAAAGAACTTTTTCATTACTCTTATTTCTGACCGTTTGTTTTTTTTAATTACCATACCAGCCAATATTTTTAGTCGAAATATTTTGGGGATCATCGTAACATAAGCCATGGATTATTTTGAAGAACCGGACTGAACAACTTTTTTTCTAAGGAGCGTGAGGCGACTTAATGTCTATAAGTATGTGGGAAAGACTCCGAAACCTAAGCCAATTTTTATACCAGAGCCTTGAGAGAGTTGCTGTGAAGTCTGGTGCCGATCGTAAAAGGCACCTCATAAACACCTAAAATTTCGATATCGAATTGTTTTTGAATTGTAGGTCACACAGCCTCGGAATTCAGTATTCAACCTCAATTTACACATGCCGTTCCACTGGTAACATTTTATCGGCGTGGGACTAGGGGCGTGGTACTTTTTCAACACCCAAAATTTTCGGAATAGCTTTCGAAATAAGTCACACATCAATGAAACTCGGTACGAACTTACTATAAAAGCATGGCGTCACTAAAGCTACGCCCTCTTATTACTACGCGCTACGTATAAGCTACATCTTTATAATTTAGCGCAATGCTGTTTTCATCGTTTTTGTGTACGTTTTGTTAGTAAAAAATGTTAAGTTCTCATGAGCGGTCGCAACAAGTGCAATGAGGTTTCACTTTGGTAATAAAAGACTTTGTGATAAAGCAGTTGGCATAGTTTTAAAAAATTAAAAGTAATAGCTGATATTAAAAATGGTTTTCTTTTAACTAACTTATAATTTCAAAACATTTTATAATATAAAATAAAAATGGATAATGTTAAGGAAATCTCAGAAAAAATGAATGACGGCACTTATGTTTTGTCCAATAAGCGCAAAGGCAGAAGAGTCATATGGACAAATGTAGCAGAAATTTTTATGAAGAATGAACAGGTCTTGGATGGCTGGGCTTGTTGTCGCAAATGCAAGAAGCTTTTAAAATACAGGGTGTCCCGTAAATAGCTCCGTTAATAGTTGCACTCAATTGCAGGACACCCTGTATAATGGAAAGCAGACGTCAAACCTTAACCAACACAAATGCGTGCAAAGATGCCCGGAAGCAAAAGCGATTAAAAATGTAAGTGAGGAGGACAAGGCTAAAGCTATTGAGGCGTGAGCAACTGTCGGCCTTTTAGTGCCATCGAAGGGACTGGGTTTCGGATGGTAGAAGTTTTCTTAAATATTGGAGCAAAATATGGCGAAAATATAAATGTGGAAAGGCGCATTCCTTGTGCGACGACCCTTTCCCGCAGAATTGACACTACTGCTAGAGATAAAAAACAAGAAATGAAAGGTGAAATTCAGAAGGTTGATGAAAAAACATTCAGAATGTGGTGAAGGTGCAGTCACAATTGATTTATGGACTGACAACTTTGTAAAACGAACCAACATTTTTTTCAGCACCCTGTGTGCCACCTTTCACTATTCCTTAAACTTTAAAATGATCGACCTAGTATTTGGAATTAAGTCAATGGATTTTAGAAGTTCTACCGGGGTGAACATTATGGAAAAATTATTGAGACTGTTTGCTGAGTTAGGAGTAAATAATATATCGGATAATATTAATAACACATGTATAATAAATACATGTTTATACATATACATATCGGGGCGGCAACTGCCCTCTTCTGTCCTTCCCTCTCTACGCCCATGTATATGCATATGTATATGTATATAAGTTTATACATATGCATATGTGTATAAGATATACATGTTTATACATATACATCGGGGCGGTAACTGCCCTCTTCTGCCCTACCCTCTCTACTCCCATGTACATGTAGATATGTTTATATAGGTATATATAGAGATATATATGTATGTATACACATATACACATCAGGGGATAACTGCCCTCACATGCCCTACCCTCGCTACACCCATGTATATGTATGTAAGCTTACATATGTATAATATATACATGTATATACATATCAGGGGAAAACTGCTCTCCCGGGCCCTACCGTATCTACGCCCATTTATATGTATATATCGATGCCCTACCCTCGCTACACCCATGTATATGTATGTAAGCTTACATATGTATAATATATACATGTATATACATATCAGGGGAAAACTGCTCTCCCGGGCCCTACCGTATCTACGCCCATTTATATGTATATATCGTATACATATGTATATTTATATGTATATATAAATTATTATATATATATATATGTATATTTATATATGTATATTTATATTATATGTATATTTGCCAAAAAGGCCAATCTGCATTTGATTTTGCTTTCAGATTGGCCCTTTTGGCAAAACGCCATCGATATGTATAATATATACATGTTTATACATATACATATCAGGGCGGCAACTGCCCTCTTCTGTCCTACCCTCTCTACGCACATGTACAGTGGTTGTCAGTTTATTTGATGCAAGTAATGAAAACAATAATAAAAGTCTGATAACTTAAAACTAAATGAGATAACGAAATAAAAAAAACTGTATTTTATAGAACAATATGTTTACTTTGCACTAGGCCTTCCACTCATTTCATATTCTTTGTCATTCTACAAAAAAAAGAACAAAAACAAAAATAAGTGAGATAAAAAATTGAACAGCTTATTTGATGCAGTCAACTTCTAACAGGATATCTCCCGTTATTTTAAGAGTTCGTTCGCATATTTTTTTTATGTCTCTTGTGCAGGTTCATTGTTTTAGATATTGCATAGTTTTTAGTCTGATCAGGCAAGTTAAGCGGTAGTGTCGAAATAATTTAAAAATGGGACGGCGCACAAGTATTGAACAACGAGAATTGGTCATTCATCACTTCAAAAATGGCCAATCACAACGTAAAATAGCGGAAATGGTTAATTTGGCAGCATCAACAGTCCAGCATATAATTGAAAGATTTTTGCGAGAGAATAGGGTACAAAACAAGGGCAGAAAAGCGCCAAATAAAATTTTTACACCGTGCGATGAACGATGTATTATCAGAAAAGTCCAGGAAAATCCAAAGTTATCAGCTCAACAATTGGCAAATGAGGTACAGAATTCTCTTGGCAAGACGTGTAGTGCGTCAACAATTCGACGTCTCTTGCGTTCCCATGATTTTCATGGTCGAGTTCCACTTCAAAAGCCCTTCATAAATCAAAAAAATCAGATAAGCCGCTAAACTTCGCACAAAACCATATCTCAAAGGACTTGGACTTCTGGAAAACCGTAATTTTTTCAGATGAATCCAAATTTAATATATTTGGTTCGGATGGAACGTCCTACGTGTGGCGAAAGCCCAATACACAGCTTCAGCGTAAGAATTTGCGTGCAACAGTAAAACACGGTGGTGGAGGTGTCATGGTATGGGCTTGCATGGCAGCAACTGGTGTAGGAAATTTGGTGTTTATAGAAGGAAATATGGACAAAACTATGTACCTTAATGTCCTGAAAGAAAATTTGCTGCAAAGTGCAGAAAAACTGAACCTAAGGCGCAACATCCGGTTTTATCAGGACAATGACCCCAAGCACAAGTCTGGTGTGGTTCAGACCTGGCTCATATTGAACTCCCCGCATGTGATGGAACCACCGGCGCAGTCACCCGACTTGAATGTCATCGAAAATTTATGGGCACTGTTGGAAACAAACATTAGAAAACACAACATTTCTAGTAAAGAAGGCCTCAAGAAAGCTTTAATGGATGAGTGGAACAAAATAACGCCAGAAACCACACTAAAACTTGTTGAATCGATGCCAAAAAGATTGTCGGATGTTGTGGCTCAAAAGGGTTACCACACCAAATATTAAAATCTTACAAATAATTAGCTATTTTGTTATCATTTAAATGTTTTTTATACTGCATCAAATAAGCTGCTCAATTTGAAAATACTACTATTTTGTTTTCTTTTTTGTTTTCCTTATAATTATACAATTAATTTAAATTTTAATTACATAATTAAAAACACATATTCTGAAATAAAAAAATGGCTTTTAACTTTTGTAAATATCTCATTTAGTTTAGCAGATAATTGAAGTATTAACTTTTTTTCACTTGCATCAAATAAGCTGACAACCACTGTATATGTATTAGGGTGCCACGAAAAAACCAATATTTTTACTAACCATTAAAACCCAACCACTTTTAAATAACCTCCAAAAATCATGTTTTTCGTAAAAATTTCGGCTGGTGTGGTTGTTGAAAAAACAAAAACGGTCAGAAATAATAGTACTTAAAAAGGTCTTCCAAACTACATCAAAAGATTTTAAATCTTTCCCTTTGAACCAAAGATAATGCTGATTTTGATGCATATTTGAAATTTTCACTAAAATTCAAATAACTTCATTATTTTTTATGCTATCACAATTATAAAGATATCTTCGAAAGGTTTTAACTTCGTCTTTTTATTCCTGGTCATGGTTAACCAATTAAATTACCATTTAAGCTAAAATATTGAAAAAACATTCTATTTTGCACCAAACACCTGCTGCAGAAATAATGTAAGCATTGATAAATAAAGGCTGTGTGCATAAACTTTGATTAAAATATTACAATATGCCTTAAAATTCAATTCAACTAATAGGGTTACACTGTGGAACAATTTCAGGTTAGCAAAAGTTAGTGCTGCAGTTTAATGCCGACTGCAAAGTTCGAAGGTCGATGAAAAAAAAATTCGAACTAACATAAACAAACGCCTCGATACGGGTCTTCTAATTTAGCCTCTATTTTCACCCCTCACTCTCAGAATCAACCTAACTTCTGCTAACCTGAATTTGTTCCACAGTGTTATCGTATCACTGACTTTTACTGACGATAACTGTCAATTTATATGAAAAAATTAAAAATCTTCAAAAATGTTGGGACATTTTGTATAAACTTGACAATTTTGGTAAGTAAAATAAATAGCAAAAGGTCAGTCCTGCGGTTCTTTGTGTTGTGCTATAGTGTGAACTAATAATTTTTATTGAGTAAAGAAAAATTAATTGAATTCAGGATGCTTTTCGCTCCGGGTAAATTAAATTCGTCTAAATTACCTACAAACTGTGATGTTGTTAAGTATTTGTTGTTTTTGCGCATTAAAAAAAAGCAAACCTTGGACTGTCGACATTTTATGTTGTATCATATCTCGAAAGGGAAGCAAAATAGGTAAAATCTAATCATTTTTTGGGGGTTACTATAGGAGGAAGCATTTTTGAGACACACAAATAGGGGGTATATCTGCCCCCATCCACGATATTTTTAGGGCGGGACCGAAACACGTACTTGACTTACAATTTAACTTACAGTGGACAGTTAAACACGTGTTTAGAAGTCCCCCTAAAAATTTGGCAAATGGGGGGATAATAGACCCTTCTATTTGTGTGTCTCAAAAATGTCTCCCACCTTAGAAACCCACAAAAAATGGATAATTTTTACCTATATTGCTTCTTAATAAGCAAATATCAAAGTGATAAGTATCAAAATACTTATCATTGATGAATTCAAATGATTTTCAGCTCATATAAAGAGCACATCGTTTGCAGAACTTGAGGGATGAAAACAGTGACGATGTTCTCACAATGATGAGCGCTTTTTGTACACAGACGAATAACCAATGGAAGTGTTTGAGGAGTTTATGAAGAAGTTTATGAAGTTTATGAAGAGCGTAACGTTCAACGAATTGCTCTGAAAAGATTATTCATTGCTTCTGTTTTTATAAATGATAACTCGAAAGAGCGAGAGCGAATTTTGATTGCTCTACGCACTCTGAATTCGAAGTAAACGGGCTACCTTACTTTTGCTAGGTTTTGCAATCTGGATATATCCAATATGTGGAAAACACCCTTCACATGTAATATAATTCCAAGGATTGGTCTCTATGGTTATCCAAATTGGAGCTTCTAAAACCTTTTTTTCTACAATGTTGTTTACACTGCTGTGTACAAATGATTGTATAATATTTATTTAAGAATGGAATTAATTCAAACTTAGTTTTTAAGAATAAAAGTACTAAAGACGTGTTTTTTAAGTATAATTTTTTTTCAATTGAATTTTTTTGGTAAGTTACGGGTTCCTTAAGTTGCTCCTTTTTTAAAATTTTTTGGAAAATTGTGTTAACTTTATTGAGCTATAGCTTTTTTGATTCCTTCTTATTCTTCGAAATACTTCGGATCTGATTACTTCAAACGTTGAACTTGAAGGTGAGACAACAGCGAGAAGTTGTCAGAGCTAAAGAAATTTCAACGCAAAGCTTAAAATGGAATGCAAAAATAAATTAAAATAAAAAACAATTTAAAAATTATATTGAAACAATGAAATGTAGAACCCACTGTTTTTTCTGTAATAAAGAAGTGAAGAAGTCCGGTATTTATTAGTTTTAGTAAATTAATAATTCGTAACATAATGTAAAAATGCTAACTCTTACGATCGGCTAATTTCCTGGTGGAGTACAGTATTGCCATATGGTCCGATATATCGGATTTTTTACGGTTTTCAGTCCTTAATACGATATTCTAATTATGAATTTGTGCGTTATGAGGAACACGGAGTTACAGGATCTGGCAATGATAGTTCTTCACACTCGAGTTCTAAAAGTTTTAATAAATGTTTATACGGAATGTCACGTATAAGCAGGGCCTCAAATAAAATATATTCGTCATTAAAATTTATCATATCCGTGTAGTCATTACAATTAAAACTGATTTTTGGTTTTTTATAAACTCTATTGACTCATTGCTTAAACTCTCATTGATAAAACCCATTGTAACTTGAGATTTTTACAATTGCGATGTATGCAATTATTTCTTAAATATAAATAATTAGATCAAATTCTGTGAATGAAAAATTAGCTCCGATCCAAAAAATGGTAGCAAACTTATTTTTTTTTTAAATTGGGGGGTTCAAACGTCATTTTTGAGATATGGCAGTACATCATTTTTGCTTAGAATTTAGCGTAGAAATCAAGCCGTGGCGTAGTGGGTTGAGTGTGTGACTCTTATACTAGAGAACCCATGTTCGAATCCTCCATCTGACACAGAAAAATTTTTTCAATTTTACTAATTTTTCTGTTCGGCCGTCACCTCCCTGCAGACAATGGCAAGCCTCAGAGAGTAAAAACTGCCATGAAAAGCTTCTTGAGAACATAAGCCGTTCGGAGTCGGCGTAAAACATGTAGGTCCAGTTCTCGATCATTTGTGTGCAAACATTTCACATCACACACAACACAATTGATAATAAGAAGCTCGGTCAAAGTCCTTTCAAGAGCTAAGAGATGGCCATTTCGGTTTTTTTTTTTTTTTTTAATTTATAGTAACAAGCAAACCACACAGAATAAATATAATACAGAAACAACACTGCAAACATTCGCCATTACTCTGTTCGTATAGCGTTGCAATCGATTTATATATTAATGTTTAAAACCAGGCTTATTCACATATTTAAAACCTTTCAGAAAAACGTTAAGTAAAAATAATATAGAATGGACACTGCATACATTCGCCACTTTATAATAGCGTTGCAATCGATTTGAATATCAACAATAGAGTGTCCCATAAAAATTAAAGTTTTTTTTTATGGCTTACCCATTTAATTTCTTAGTATGATGTTAAACGAAATGTAAATAAAATTTGGTGTGCCTAGAACCATAAGAACCCGTGCCGACAAGCATCGGCACATGTCAGTACTTGGTAATATGGGAAAAAAGTGCTAACTTAAAAAAAAAAACGCAAATACCATTTCATAACTATACATTTTGAAAAGCTGGTTCTCAGTTCGTTTCCTATTTAATTTTTCTTTACAAAAAATTTTCAAACATAAAAATTAGACGAAAACCTTCAGTGTTGTGATTTTTCATTTTTTGAAAAAAAATTTTTTTGTTCTTGTATTAAAAAAAAATCTAAAAACTCCAAATTTGAAAAAATTTCAATTAAATCTAGTGGAAATCTTTTCTTAAACTATGCCTTATGCAGATGCAAGAAATTATGTAATTATGTTCTATAACTTGGTCGTTATGTTTTTTTTTTGCAAGAAGTGTACCTTTTTATAAATTTCGAGTTTGAGTAGTTTTACAAAAAAAAAAAAAACAAAAAACTAAAAATTCAATATCCATGCAAAACAAGTTCCTAAAATATACGAAAATTAAATTTCTGCCTCTTTTGGAAAGCGTTTCTACGTAACTATATCATTAATATCATTTGTAAGTTTATGTTTATAAGAAACTGTGAATAATAAGTTTATTAGTAAACTATTAGTACACACGTTATTATAAAGTGAAATACTTTTAAAACAGTCTTTGCAGACATCAGACAGAAATTATAAAACTATTTTAGCTTCAAAAAATTTTTAACGAAAATTCTGATTTAGAATAAAATAAAATTAAAAAAGTCCTATTTTATAGTTAATTTTATTTAGTTTACCGTTAAGTTTTAAAGTTAGCATTCTAACATGTAGTGAGGATACATAAAACCAAACTTTAGCCGAAATATTACTCGAGTTGTATGTGAATAATCGTAGCAGTTGACCGGTCCCTCCTTCTTTCAGCCAAAAATTTTTTAATTGTAATATAAATTAACATACCGAATTTTTCGTTATATGGTAGAATGCATAAAATCAGTCTTATGCCATTATTACTACTCCAGTTGTATGGGAGATAGGATTGGCATCTGACCAATCATGCTTGTAAAAATAATTAATTCTATTAGTTGCGGATCCACATATGGGTTTAAAAAGGTTAAGTCCCCCTTGGAGAATTTTCTTGTACACTCTAAAAAAGAAGTTTAAATTTACTTTAATATGAATAGTAATTATTTGTTGAAAATTCAACTGAAGTGTAATTATGCTATAGTTGCTGTAGTATTTTTTAATTGTTTAAAATTAAGCGAAAAATGCAGTGAAATTTAACACCATATGTTTAATATTGCTGCAATATCCATATTAAGCTTTTATTTTACTGCATAAATTGTATTTAAATTCAGCATATGTTGAATTTTCATCACCTAGTGTGTATTTTTCCATCAAATGTTCATTTTAGTCTGCATCTTATCGTGTGAGGAGTTGTTTCGGTCTAATTTATTTGTCTGTGGTGTTACTATCGTTTAAAATAAGTTTATAAAATATATATTTATACAGTATGTATCAGTGTAGTTATTGTAAAAAGAATTTTTTGTATTTAAAACATTATAATTCACACTTATATGTGCATAAGGAAGAGATGTGTCTAGAATATAAGTGTTTATTTCCCAAATGTGATAGCATTTTTGCTAATTATAATTCTTATGAAGTGCACTTCTCGCGTCATCATATGTTACAAAAAAAATTGTCAAACCACAATAATTCTATTTTCAATTGCACTATACGCCAGTGCAAGTATATTGGGTCCAGCCATACCGATATATATCGCCACGTTTTGAAACATGATTTCAATGCTCAAAACGTAAATTGCCCAATTTTTGATTGTTTTAAAGAGTTCCGAAACAAGTCTTCCTTTCGTTCGCATTTTTTTCGTCAGCACAAGCCAAATAACCCAGCAAACATTAATGCCGCTATTAACATTCGTGCCCTATCAACAAACACCAACATAACAATTAATGAACTGGATCAACCATCGTTTGTTTTCTGTGTAGAATTAGAAAATATTTCTATTATAAAATCAAACTCTTTTAAAGATTTAATAACGACACTTACATGCAAATATAATATATCAGAAGTTTCATTACAATTTTTGTTAACAGAACTTTTCGATATTTTTGCAGAAAATACGTGTAGAAATTTATTAAAAATAAAGCAAATTTTTGCAGAATTAAATATTCCTGAAAAGGAAAATGAAATCATCAGCTTACTTCAGCAGTCATGCCTATCACACGAATTAAGAAATAATCTCTCTGAATATAAAAGAAATAAATACTTTACAGCAAGCAGTAGCTTTGTTCCACCAAAAAAAGATTTTTCTTGGTGTAGACAATTATCACAAAGAATGTTTTTATTACTATATTCCTTTACTAGAAACATTAAAAAGTCTATTTAGTGACAAAAATTATTTTGAAATATTTTGTCAAGAAAAAAAATCAAAGAACAACTTATATTGTGATTTCAATGATGGTTCAGTTTACAAGAACCAACAGTTCTTTAAAGCCGGATAGAAAAGAATTGAACTTCTTATTTTTCAAGACGCATTTGAATTGTGTAACCCTTTAGGTTCTTCAAAAAAAAAAAACATAAACTTATTGGTTTATATTTCTCGTTTGGTAATATTGATATAAAATATAGATCAATAATAAAAAATATTCAGTTACTTATGCTATTTAATGAAAGTTATATAAAAAACTTCGGGTTCAAAACTATTTTGCAACCTCTTTTAAGCGATATAAATTTATTGGAGTCAGAAGGTTTTAGGTTTTTTGACGAAAATAATGTTGAAAGGCAATTCTTAGGAACAATTTTTTCTGTAATTGGTGATAATTTAGGGTCACATCAAATTGGTGGATTTAATGAAAATTTTAGTTTTTCTCAGTATGTATGTCGGTATTGTTTCTTTGAACTGAAATGTTTGGCTGACAAGGACGTAGAAATACGGCAGTTAAGAAATAAAGCGAATTATAACTCACTAATTTCCGAAGAAAATTTCAACAAGGGAGTACGAAGTAATTCTTGTTTAAATTTCCTTAAATATTTTCATGTTTGTAATCCTGGATTGCCACCATGCCTTGCCCACGATTTATTTGAAAGAATTATTCCTTATGATTTAATGGAAATTTTAAAGAAATTAACTACTACTTTTAATTTTACTTTTGATTATATAAATGCGTTTTTAATAAGTCTGAGAAAGAAGTTTAAGCTTCGCTTATCATTTCCCCAATTAAATAACAAAATAAAAAAACTGCCCGGAAAGTCGGACGAAGTGAGACATATTTTATTTTTAATGCCACTTGTATTAATTCACGTTGTTTCCAATTATGAAGATGAAACTTTTTTACTTTTTTTATCGATGATAGAAATGTGCCGACTTATTTGTGCACAAAAAATATCAAATTCTCAATTAGAATTGTTGAACTTTCATATAAATCTTTATTTCGAGTTAAGAAAAGAATGCCTATCTACTATTAATTTACGTCCTAAGCACCATTATGTCAAGCATTACTCAGATCTTATAAAACAATTCGGACCGTTAAAGAATTTATTTTCATTGCACTTTGAGCAAAAACATCAATATTTCAAAAACATTGCAAGAAAATGCAGGAATTTCAAAAATATTTCATTTACGTTGGCAAAACGACATCAATATCTACAAGCGAGCCTTTTTGGAAATCGACTTAAGATTAATGTTTTATGTGATAAAGTTTTTGAACTAAATAAGGATATGTTTTATATTGAAATTCCAAGTGAATTTATTTATGTTTCTAAAAAAATATCTTTTCTGGGAACTATGTATAAAGAAAATGACGCTGTCATATATTCAATTGACGAGCAAAAAAATTTAAATATTCTTATTATCAATTCAATCTTCATAAGCAATTCCTTTAACAATTTTATTCTCTATGGAAAATTAATGAAGATGTGGTACAATAGTACAATAAGTTTGTATGAATCTTTTTCTATAGTCAATAAAAATGTTGACATCATTCATAATAACGATCTTATATCACATGAATGTATTAATATATTAAGATTAAATAATAAATACTACTTTGCACCATTTTCTTCTTTTGTGGAACATATATAAAAATATAAGACATTGCTCATATTTATAAGTTATCTTTATATCGTCGTTATTGTTTTCTTTAATTATTTTATTTGTATTGTTTACTGGGTTAAACAAATGTTGGTCTATGATCAGCTGATTTTGAGGTTTGACATTTGGTCGAGCAACAGTTGTATTGAATTGTTTAGAATAGAAATAAAAAGTAAAATAGTATGGAGAGGTATTTATGTAAAATATGGAGTGCAGACAGACTAAAAAAGAAGGCGTTTTTGTGTCAACCATCAATCGAACTTATAATAAAAAAAGGTACGCAAAATTATGTTGTCAGCACATATGTGTATGCAAGTTTCTTGAATATTAATAAATTTTTTAATTATAGCAGAGGACTATCTTATCGAGGGCGAAAAACTTGTTCTAGAAAGTGATGGCACAGAAATCGAAGATGATGAAATTTTACAACTTTTTTTGCATGAAAAAAGTATACTGATGATCATGCAAACAACGGAATTATGGACACCAAGTAATGAATTTACCACTGCAGTTGCTGAAAATCCCAAACACTGCTCGTCATTTACTCAAAGCGCAGACACAAAGCTCAACACAACTCAAGGTTCAGATAATTCACAGAGTTACTTCAACATCGTTGCAGTCGCTGACAGTCAAGAATATATGGCTCCACTACAGTACGCTGACACAACCTCTGGCCATGAAGAATTTGAAGAGCATCCTGATTATAGTTTATCAGGTCTCGAAGATGAGTACTCTGATGCACAGTTTGTTTTAGTGCCTAAAGATAGTGTTGCAAATATTGGTAATAGTAAAGACTGTGTTAGCATAGTAAGCCTTAGCCCAAAGGCACCATGTGATGGTTTTGAGAACTTTGCTTTACCTTGGGAAAAAATGTCTCCAGAGTTAAACAATGCCTTTCAGAACAAAATAAAAATCGGTAAGCTTATGAATGCTTTTACAAATATTGTCGTAGATGATCTTCGTGGAATATCTCATTTTATTCCAATGAGCGTTTACAGAAACGTTGCTCACATAGCCGGAAACAAGTATCCGGAATCGTTCGTTGAAAGAGATGGAGAAGGGCACATTATGTCGCATACTCCGGTGTCTCTAATAACCACAATGCGAAACCGCAATAATTTTTTAAATTCCAAAGCAAAAAGGAAAGCAAACTCTGAAAATTCCGATTTGCCAAATTGTTCAAAAAATACAAGATTTCTATCTAAGACTTGTGTTAATTGGCAACCAAAAACTTTAAGAGGGCAAACTGAGGAAGATTTTGTATCAAAAAAAAAATATTTAATCAATATGTTTCAACAAAAAACCATAAAAGCAAATGATCAAGAGACTGTAGAAAAGTACATGTTGGATTGCTTCTCCATACAGCGATTTTTTTTTTTTTTTAATGATTTCGATCATATTCCACATGTCAGAGACATTTTAATAAACTGGCCAATGATTTTTAATAAGAAATGTCTATATGATCATTTTAAGAAATTAATGGACTTAGATGTTAACACATTTAAAAGAAATTTTGAAGCTTCAAAAATGAAAATGAAATTATTTTTCACCAATCAAGAAATCAAAGATGATGAATCAATTTTAAGAGCCATATGTTCATATTTCAACGAAACTCGAACTAATATTTGAAAGATATGAGGTAAGTTAAAAAAAAAGAAGTAATGATAATGGAACCCAAAAGAGGGTGGCAGATAGGGAATAGGCAGAAAATAGATGTTTGTTCATTCGTTCGTAGAGAATAGTTGTTCGTTCGTTCGTGGGAAATAGTTGTTCGTTCGTTCGTTTCTTCGTAGAAAATCGAAATTAAAATTTAGTTCGTGCAATGCTCTGGCCATATCGATGGCGTTTTGCCAAATGGGCCAATCTTAAAGCAAAATCAAGAGCAGATTGGCTCTTTTGGCAAAACACCATCGATATGCTGTGAAATAAATGATATACAATTGCAAATTACGTACAATGTATTCGGGCAATTCACAATCTTGAGTATTAAACATTGCAAATTTGTGCAATTGCAAAAATTCTCCGCTCAATCGTGAGCGGTCTTTTTCGGTTTACTTTGCAATACTTGTTGCAAAGCATGAAATTAACAGCTGATTAATCAGTGACTCTTTAATGAATTTTTATTGGGTTTCTCCCTTTTGATTCGTTTTTTTATTTACTTATTTTCCATATCTTTGTTTTTAGCGACTTTATTTTTTTTTAATAGTCAGCTTAGAGTTCAGTATTACATGTGTATAGTTAATATAAACTGAATATTTTTTGTATGAAATGTATATAAAAATTATGTTTTATATTATTTTTTTATTTATTTTAGTTTGGTACAACAATAGAAAAAATAAAAAAAGACTGCAATACGTTAACTCCATGGATAACAATAATTGGTAAATATTGACCTTTTAGTAAACAGCAACCTGATATATGAAAAAATATTTATTTTTTTTTTTAGATTCATCACCGGAGAAAAACACCACATGCATGTCATACATATGGTTAGAAGGAGCTATAACATCAAAGGAGGAATTTTTCGATTTGGTAGACCTAATAATACAATTAATTTGTTATTATTATACCTTCAATATAGTGTATGCCAAAAATGTATCTCAAACTTTCGATTTTTTAATGAGGTATTTCTTTAAATTCTATCCATCTCAACTAAGAGGCCAAAAAAAAAGCATAAGCAACTTAAGAAAAATTAACACTCTAATTAAAAAGCTTTATCGAACAGTTTAAAATTTGAGATCAAAAATTTCATAATCGGGGTTGTTGTAGAAACCAAGAGTTCTTGGAATCAGAATTAAAACCGACAAATATTTCGCTTAGGCTGGATTCACTAACCACCTTCAGCAAGTTTTGCACTTTTTTATATGAAGTTCTTGCGCTCTCCGCTCAGTGAGAGAGACTTGCTGCACGCTCTTCAACTTAATTAACATTATTTTAATTTTCGCAACAACTTGCTGAAGGTGGTCAGCAAAATTGGATTCGGTGCATCTTTTAGACGTCACAGAAACCTTTGTTATCCGATGTCACCTAAGCGAAATATTTGTCGGTTTCAATTCTGATTCCAAGAGCTCTTGGTTTCTACAACAACCGCGAATACCAGAAAGTATTTTATATCGATTCTCATTCCTTTGTAAATGACTTATAGCAATTATTTTTTTTTCCATGTATGGCAAATTTAAATCGCATGTCGTCGTTGGGCGTGCAATACCGCGTATTCGCCACTTGCACATACACACACACGGTGATGGTAAAATTCTACAGGAGTTCAGAAAAACTGCATTCTTTTAAGCTATTGAATGTAATTTCAACTTAACGAAAAACATTTATTGAAATTAGATACTTGCTTTGTCCTGAAATCAGCATTTAATGGAAAATCCGCCCTGTATTAACTAAATCAAATTGACTTAAAATCCAAAATTCAATTTTGGCCGTTTTGCAATGTACGCGGTATTGCAAGTGGCTGATATGCGGTATTGCACGCCCAATGACGATATATAATTCTAATTTAAAAGAATTGAATGTGAAACGAACACTCTCATTAAAAAGCTCGAACAGATGAAAGTTTGTAGTCAAAAACTTTATAATACTAAAAATTATTTAATACTGATTCTCTTTTTTTTCAAATAATTTAAAACAATGAACTAGTTTGCATGAATTACATAGTAAAATTTCATAATAGATTTGAAATTATTTACTCAATTTTTGCCTACCTTAAATTTTAATCAGTTCTTAATAATTGAGATCAAATTTTAATTTTTGTCTTTCAAAGATATATGTGGATGCATGTTGACATGCATTCTTAATAAATAACAAGTTTATAAAACAAATACATACTATATGTCGAAATCTATAATTAACTATAACAATCAATTATATTGCTTGAATATAATCATACGATTTATGAATCATACGATTTCTTTATTTAAATAATTTTTCAACTGTTTTAACTTATTCTAAGAGTACATATAACATAATTGATTGATAATTTTCGTACATTCTTGTCACTTTAAAATATAAATTAATGAATTAGTATCTCAGTTCGAGTCTTATCAATTGTTTTAAAAAATTCACAGTACATTAGAGTATTTGAAAATTTAGTACTTAGAACAATTGTTGTTGGCTTAATGGATTAATTTTTGTATGTTAATATGAACATTTTTTTGATAAGCAAATCAATTATGAACTATAAATATAAAATTAATATTAACTCTGCTTATTTCTTTTTGTTTTTGTTTAATGTAGACCATTTATTTCAACTTTTTGTTATTAAAACCAATTTTAAAACGAATATTTAAACGAATTGAATAAAGAATAATAATTTTTATTGAATAATTCACTTAGGGCCGTATTGTTCATCTCTGAGTATCTTTAACCAGCGGAAAAATGACAAGAATTCGCTAAAATAAAAAAAATAAAAAAAATAAAAAAAAAAATAATGGATATCAGAATGAACTTCGAGCTTTATTTTGAGTTTTATTTTCTAACAAAAGAAAAAAAAAGTTTTGTACTAAGAAGAAACAATAAGAAAGTGTTGAATTTTACTCCACTTCTTGTTGTTAAATAAATGTTGATTTTTCCTAAAAATTAAAAGTAAATTTTGTATTACAATTTGATTTGAAGTAAAATTAAACAACATTTGTTGAATTTTACTACTTTTGGTGTTAATTTTACTCATCAGTTGTGAAATTTTATTATTATTAAAGTAGATATTACTACACTGTCTGAAGTGAAATTCTACAAATTATGTTTAATTTCACTATAACATCAAGAGTAAAGTTTGTGTTGAATTTCACTACTATATAAAATAAAACTCATGTTGAATTCTATTTGAAGTGTACATTTACTACAGTTTTAGTACCAAACCTGTTGCCTACAAGTATTGTAGTAAATTTCAGCAAAAACTTTTTAGAGTGTATGAGAAAGATGACCTCTCATCTAGAAAGTAGGGTTCAAATGTAACGCTCGGTTTAATAATAGTGGTATTCAGAATCTTGTGCATTTCAGATTGCAAATTTGTGCAATAGTAAAATTTGCCATCAATCCTGAATTCTTTGGTTTATTTTGTTACACTAGTTGCAAATCACACAATTCACAGCTGATTATTGAAAAACGAAAATATTTCTAAAAATATATAATGCATACATATTTTAAAATAAGAAGTTAAGTGGTGAATAAAATGCCGAAAAAAAATTTAAAGAACAATTAATCGGTACTTTAATAGACGTAGCTGCTGAAAAAATTATATTCAACGAAGGTATGAGAAATTGTAGCCATGATTTTAGTTAATAAATTTTTTGTTTTAGAAATGGAAAGTGATGATGACCAAGTGGACGCAGTTCTTGATGAGCTCACAGAAAATTTATCTGTTGTAATGGAATGTCGTCGAGATTTTTACAGCGTAATACCTAGTCAGATAGTTGGTGCAATACAATTGTACCAACACTAGACGAAGATAGATTCCGACAAATGGTGAGGGTCAATAGACAGCAATTCGCGATGTTGGTAGATTTAATTAAAAACCATACGAATTTTAACGAAGCACACTCTTCTAAACAATTTTCTGTCGAACTGCAATTAGCAATCACTCTTCACCGGCTTGGCTCATACAGAGAAAGCGCAACATTTAGAAGAGTTGGAACGATTTTTGAAGTGGGCGATGGCGAAACTATTTCGATAATAACTAATAAAGTCTTCAAAGCATTTTTATGCCTCCAATCAAAATATATTAATTCGTTAAATGACACCGAACGATCACAAATAGTATCACATACATTTGACGAGCGCCCTTTTTGTTTAGGGTATATTGATGGAACGAAGATAAAACTAGCAGAGTCCCCAGTACAAGACCATACGTCATACTTCTCAAGAAACCCTATATATTCAATCTAACTTTACTTGTGCAGTTTGCGACTACAAACGAATGTAGTATGTCGTGGTTGGTTATCCTGGAAGCTGGCATGATGCTCGAATACATCGAAACAGATCTGTCTTTAAGCAAAAGAAGCGGTATTTTTCTTCACAGCAATGGATAGCAGGGGCATACCCGGCATACCCTCTATCTGGCACATTAATTACCCCTTACAGAAGCAATGCAAGACAACTCGATAAAAGCGCCAAAATCGCTTTCAATTTAAGGCATAGTATATACCGAGTTAGAGTAGAGCATTGTTTTGGTCCTCTGAAAGAAAGATTTGGCAGTCTTAAGCAGCTAAGAATGCGTCTTGCTAACAAAAAGAGCCATACACTTTGCTGCGATTGGTTTGTTGTGTGCTGTATTATTCACAACATTTTAACAAGAAATTGTTCAGGTTCCTTTGAAATAATTACGCCAACCACTGCAGAAGATACTACTGAACCTGATGACCTTTCACTAAACAATGCTGGAGAATTGAAAAGACAAGCCATATACTCCTTAGTGTTTTCTTAAATAAATTCATTTTCAATTTTCATTAATTTTAATTCATTTTAATTATTAAGGAAAAATATAAAAAAATATAAAATTAAAAATATATAGGCACTTGTATCATATATGTCTTTATTAAAGAGCTGCACAAAACATTCTATTCGCGACACTTCAGTACTGTACAGTACTTCAGTGCTCTACATTTCACTGTATCGTTGACATCGCATACACAAGTTCTATGTTACAGCTCAGCTACGAAACAAGCACTACATCAGTTAAAAAGCATCAGTTAAAAAGTTAAAAAGTACCAGACAGTGTTTATGTTATGATGCAGAGCAGAACATCAAAACATAAAGCGGCAATGCAGCGAAGTAACAGTAAATTATAGTAAGCATAGCGACTGCTTGCTTCACTGTTGATCAGCTAGCAGCAATCTTATTCATTCCTTCTCAAACGCTCTAGCTGCAAGTTGAAATAAATATTTTTGAGGAAATAATGGATATTCTAACAGCCCTATTCTACTAGCTTAACAAAGCTCACCACATTAACAAAATTGTTAATAGTAACAAATTGTTAATGTTCCGTATTCTGGCGAAAATTTAAAAGCTCTTTTCTTTACAATTTTGTTAATTGCACAAAATATCTTAACAACGACAACATAATCTTAAAATTTATGTGTTTATAGTAGAGAATTGTTGTGAAAATAATAAAAATAATAAAAATTATAATATAATATTGAACTAAAATATATAAGACTGTGAAAAATGGAAGAATTTTTACGTGTTTTAAGTTTTGATAGTGAAGAAGATCAAAGAAAGGAAAACTTGAACGACGGCGCTATTTAAAACGTCTTCAAAATGAAAATGATTCATTCAATCTATCTCTTTATCTATTTTTTTATTTCTCTCCAACTCAATTAAATACTGAAATCAAAAATACAAATATAATAATATTGTATATATGCTAGCCAAAAGTTGAGCGTGCTGCCGGCAAAAATTGTATATCAAATAGGAGCTGCTCCTGCGTGGTTCACTCAAAATTTGTTTGGCTATTAAAAAAGTTTAAATTTGTGTTTTAAATAAAAGAAAATCTTGAGATTACTTAATTCTTTACATTTTCAATTTTGCTTCCTGATATAATAAACAATAAAATTTCATCGGAAAAACAGCTGGCGTCTGAATGCTGTGAGTTTCAAATTCTCACCACGCGTGGTGAACTTTTAAGCTTTTTAGAGTTTTCAAATTGTAAATGATTTTTTAGAATATGAACATTTACATTACATAACAATAATATTAACAAGAGCTCCTTAACAATTCCTTGTTAAGTTAACAAGCAAAATAGAGCTGTAAATGTAAGTTAAATTGTAAACTTTTGTCTATTTGTAATAATTTAGTTTATGTTAACATTTTTTATGCCTTTTTTGATAGCAATCCATGAATGAGTCAGTTGCAACCGATAAAAACGAAACGTAAATAATAGCGTTTTTTGTTTTTGTTTTGTACGTAATACGCTGCATACGCGCTGCAATGAATTTCGGTTGTTCATGTTAAGGTGAACGCAGGTTTAAAATATGTTTTTATTTATACAGGGTGTCCCACAACTGAATGCAACTATTCAATGATCTGAAACGATATGTCGAGCTGAGGAAAAAAACGTATGGCAGGGGGTCTATATTCATATTCTTAGGAGATACAGGGTTAATTAATATTTCACGACTTTGGCTAACATTTTTGCTTATAGCAAAAAAACTAACAAAAAATTATTTTAATAACTCACTGCAAAGCCAATGAAATTAGCTTTCTAACGGTATATCAACAAATCCAATCAATTAAACCGTTACCGAGCTGTGCTCTTGTGATGATGAAATCAATCGGTTGAAACTACTCAATTTCAACTTTGAGCGCAAATTTCTCAGAATTTCACGTAATAAATAAAAATTTTTTAAGACTAACTTTGTAATCTATTCAATTATTTTTCTAATGACACCAAAAACAAACATATCTCAAAAAATAAAAAAAGTTGGACGTACTAAAAAAATTATATAGGGTGGTTAAATTTTGAGAGCCGATGTTGATTTTGAATAAAACACAAATTATTTGGGAAATTATTGTCATTTCTTTTTATTAATATAACTAGCTTATACCCGGCGCGCTTCGCTGCGCTCAGCGCTTATCCCCTAAAAGAGGGTGTAGCTTTAGTGAAGCCATACTTTTATTGTAAGTTCGTACCGAGTTTAATTGATGTGTGACTTATTTCGAAAACTATACCGAATATATGGGGTGCTGAAAAAGTGCCACGCCCTTCGTCCAACGCCCATAAAATGTTACCAGTGGAACGGCATGTGTAAATTGAGGTAGAATATTGAATTCCGAGGCTGTGCGACCTACAAAAAAAGACTAAAACTGTTCGATATCGAAAATTTTAGGTGTATTTAAGGTGCCTTTTACGATCGGCACCAGACTTCATAGGAACCCTCCCAAGGCTTTGGTGTAAAAACTGGCTTAGCGGTTTCGGAGTCTTTACGTGATGTACACATATACCCACATACGTATATACATTAAGTCGCCTCACGTTCCTTAGAAAAAAAAGTTGCTTAGTCTGGTTCTTCAAAATAATCCATGGCTTATGTTACGATGATCCCCAAAAAATTTCGACTAAAAATATTGCCTGGTATGGTAGTTAAAAAAAAAACCAAACGGTCAGAAATAAGAGTAATAAAAAGTTCTTTTGCATCAAAAAATCTTAATTTTGTTCCGTTGCACCAAAGAGAGTGCGGATTTTTATGGATTGTTTTAATTTTTTTCATATTATTTTCACTAAAATTGAATTTAATTTTTTCCCATACTACTTTTAGTCAAATAAATTGTAAAATGTAAAAAATGTGTACATTTTTTTGTAATTTCATTTACTTGAATTCTTCACTTTACACTATATTTTATCATCAATAGATAATTTATTTGACCAAAAGTAACATGGCAAGAAAAAAAAAAATTTTAATTTGAATTTCAGTGAAAATAATATAAAAAGAAAGTTAAAAAATTAATGAAAATCCGCATTACCTCTGATCCGACTGAAAAAATTAAAAACTGATTGGTGCAAATAACTATTAAGTCTGACCGTTTGTTATTAAGAACATAAGAAGATCGGTCAATGTCCTTTCAAGGGCCGAAATGACCATTTCGTTTTTGTTTTTTTTTTTTATTTCAAACTATCAAACTATGTGAGGAGCCTTAGTATACAAACATACATATTTTACTGATAGATAGATGAGCAGAAAAGGAAGACATGGCAACATTTATATATATAATGACCGCCACTTGGTCCCATTGCACCTACATATCAAGTTTCACTATCAAAACATGTACAGCTCAGAAATTACAATGATTTCTAAAAAGTCGGCGTAGATAAAGTGCGACACGCCCATTTTTTTAAGGATTCTGACAGTAACCATATGAACTAATCTACCAAATTTTATTCTTTTACTGTAAATTTTGATTTATATACTTTTACGGATTTGTGGGTGTGACACTTTTACGTTCACATCTCAGGAATTAAAATTATTTCTAACCGATAGCCCTGCCAGCTAGTGCTTACTTAGTTATAATTTTTAAATTGTATACATAAATAAATAAATAAATTAAATAAAATTATTGCTGAAGAGTGGGCACAGATATAGTGCTAACATGCACATTTTTTGCAAAGCTGTCGAGAGTAAGCGTATGAACTTAATTACCAAATCTTAGTATTTAACGATGAGAATCCTCTGATTTATAGAAGTTCTATTGATTTGTGGGTAAAAAAAGTGGCGGCCGTGGAGTAGTGGGTAGAGTGTGTGGTCCATATGGGAGAGAACCCTGGTTCGAATTCCACCTGACACAGAAAGTTTTTACAATTGAATTAATTTTTCTGTTCGGCCGTCACCTATCTGCTGACAATGGCAAACCTCAGAGAGTAAAAACTGCCATGAAAAGCTTCTTGAGAACATAAGCCGTTCGGAGTCGGCATAAAACTTGTAGGTCCAGTTCTCGATCATTTGTGTTCAAACATTCCACAACACGCACAACACATTCATCATAAGAAGCTCGGTCAAAGCCCTTTCAAGGGCTGAAATTGGCCATTTCGCGTTGTTTTTTTTTTATTTGCGGGTGGTACAAGTTGGCGTGGCAAATTTTATATATATATATATACTGACCGCCACTTAGAGCACCTGCATATGAAGTGTTACTATCAAAATGCGTACAACGCAGGAAAAAGAATGATTTCGAAAAAGTGGGCGTAGATATGGTGCGCCCACGCCCATTTTTTAACAGTTGCCGACAGTTACCTTATGTACAAAATTACCAATTCTTAGTCTTCTACGGTAAAAGCCGTCTAATATAAAGCATTTTTACTGATTTGTGTGCGTTAAAAGTGGACGGGACAACATTTGTATATACATATATGTATAGTGATTGTCACTTGGATCCATAGCACCTGCATACTAAGATTCCCTAACAAAATCGTGTACAACTCAGGAATAAGCATGATTTCGAGAAAGTAGGCGTAGATATAGTGCGGCCATGCCCATTTTTTGTGCATTGGCAGACAGTAATCAAATAAACTAAATTAACAAATCCTAGTCTTCTACAGCAAAATTCATCTGATATCAAGCGTTTTTACTGATTTGTGGGCGTTTAAAGTAGGCGTGACAATATTTATATATACATAGTGACTGCCACTTGGATCCATAGTACCTGCACACTAAGATTCACTGTCAAAACGTGTACAGCTCAGAAATTAGCATGATTTCGATAAAGTGGGCGTATATATAGTGCGGCCATGCCCATTTTTTGTACACTTGGCTGACAGTAATCATTTAAACTAAATTACCAAATCTTAGTCTTCTAGGGCAAAAGCCGTCTGATATAAAGCATTTTTACTGATTTGTGGGCGTTAAAAGTGGGCGTGACAATATTTATATTTACATAGTGTCTGCTACTTGGACCCATAGCACCTGCATACCAAGATTAACTATCAAAACGTGTACAACTCAGGAATAAGCAAGATTTAGATAAAGTGGGCGTAGATATAGAGCGGCCATGCCCATTTTATCTACATTGGCCGACAGTCACCATACGAACTAAATTACCAAATCTTAGGCTTCTACGGCAAAAGCCGTCTGATACTAAATTATCAAATCTTAGTCTTCTACGGCAAAATCTATCTGATATAAAGCATTTTTACTGATTTGTGGGCGGTAAAAGTGGGCGTGACAACGTTTATATTTACATAGTGACTGCCACTTGTATCCATAGCACCTTCGTACCAAGATTCACTATCAAAACTTGAACATCTTAGGAATTAAAATGATTGCTGAAAAATGGGCGTAGATATAGTGTGACCACGCCCATTTTTTGTACAGTCACCGAAAGTAACTATCTGAACCAAATTACCAAATCTTAGTTTTATATGATTAAAACCGTCTGATATATAGCATTTTTTTTTTTGGTTTGTGGGCGATAGAGCCAATTTGGGTTGTACGGGAGGTACCACGCCCCCTTGTCCAATCAACACCAAACTTCACAGGAACACTTTCCGAATGTTGCTTCAGTATCCCTAAAAATTTCATAAAGTTTGGTTCGGTGGTTTTGGAGTCTATACGTGATATACACACATATCCACATACCCACATACCCACATACCCACATACATACATACATTCATTTTTATATGTATAGATATTGGTATGGTTCAATTATGTATGGAACAAAATATCGGCCAAATGGCCGCCGCGACCTCGGCGGCACACCTCCATCCGATCGTCCAAATTTTCGATGACGCCGAGGCATATGTTAGGTTCTATGCCGTTAATGTGCCGAATTATCTCATCCTTTAGCTCTTGAATTGCTGCTGGCTTATGAACGTATACCTTTTCATTCAAATAACCCCAAAGAAAGAAGTCCAACGGTGTCAAATCACATGATCTTGGCGACCAATTGACATCGCCACCACGTGAGATAACACGGCCATTGAATTTGTTGCGCAAAAGAGCCATTGTTTCGTTAGCTGTGTGGCAAGTGACACCGTGCTGTTGAAACCACATATCGTCCACATTCATATCTTCCAATTCGATCCATAAAAAGTTCGGTATCATCTCACGATTGCGAACACCATTCACAGTAACTGCCTGACCGGCCTCATTTTGGAAAAAATACGGCTCGATGATGCCGCCAGCCCATAAACCGCACCAAACAGTCACTCTTTGTGGGTGCATTGGTTTTTCGACAATCACTCTTGGATTATCATTCGCCCAAATGCGGCAATTCTGCTTATTGACGAATCCACTAAGGTGAAAATGTGTCTCATCACTGAAGTTGATTTTCTTCGAAAATTATCATCCACTATTGCCATTTCTTGACACCATTCTGACCATTGACGACGCTTGAAATGGTCAAGAGGCTTTAGTTCTTGAGTCAATTGCACCTTGTAAGCGTGTAAATGAAAGTCTTAATTATGTAAATGCATGAAGTTCATCAACGACGAGCGTGAGAGGTGCAATTGTTGGGCATGACGACGAGTTGAGGTGGACGGCTCTTCAGCCACACTATCGCGAACAGCAGCAATATTTTCTGCAGTACGAGCTGTACGAGCATGCACTGGTGTTTTCACATCTCCGACAGACCCGGTTTGCTCAAAATTTTTGCACGATTTTTCCGATTGTACGCACATTTGGACGGTTAAATTGACCGAAAAAATCACGAAGTGCACGATATGCATTTTGGTTTTGAACGCCCATTTTCATAATAAGCCTAAATAACTTTAGCGCGTTGGTCGATTGTGTATCTTTCCATGGTTTAAATTGAGTTAGTCTGAAATTGAGAAATGTCAAATGAAATGCAGAAAAAATTTCACGTTTGTCAAGTGTGTGGTTCACATTCAACATCGGCCCTTAAAATTTAACCACCCTTTGCTTATGAGAAAACAATGACAGTACAATTAGTTATTCAGAAGATAATATCATTGTTTTCTAATAAGTGTAATTTTTTAAGTACATCCAACTTTTTTATTTTTTGAGATTTGTTTGTTTTTAGTGTCATTGAAAAAAAAAAAATTGCATTTATTATGCAAAGTTCTGAGAAATTTGCACTCAAAGTTGAAATTTAGTAGTTTAAGCTGATTGGGTTTGTTGATATACCTTTGCAATAAGTTATTAAAATAACTTTTTTGTAAATTAGTTTTTTTGCTATAAACAAAAATGTTAGCCAAAGTCGTGAAATATTAATTAACTCTGTAGCTCCTAAGAATATGAATATAGACCCACCCTTCCATACGATTTTTTGCTCAGCTCAACATAACATTTCACCTCCGTAAATAGTTGCACTCATTTGCGGGACACCCTGTGTAAATAAAAAACATATTTAAAACCTGCGTTCACCTTAACATGAACAACCGAAATAATTGCAGCGCAGATTACGTACAAAACAAAAACATAACGCAATGATCTATTCGTTTTACCGGCAAGTACTTCAGTGACAGTGAAGTAGGTTCTACTTCAGCTTTGTTCTACTTTAGTTTTGTTCTATTATTCTATTGCCGGTATGTTCTACTGCCCCTTCGTGCAGTGTTTGTTTGGATATCAAAAACTATCTTCACTTTAGTGCTTGTGTCATGAGAGAGAAGGTGAGCGGAAGTAGTTGAAAACAGAGTTGATGGCTTGCAACCCAGAAGGTACTCGGGTTATTTTCGTCACTTGGCAAACTGTTTCTCCACTCAGTGTTGTTTTGCGTTTTTTTGTTTGACAGTTCTGACACTCGGCTCTAAGCCATGCATCTACCTTCTTTTATTGTACCATGAGTCGAAGCGAGAGTTGACAAAGGGCTGGAAATACTTTTTGTGCATTCTATTAATAGCAATACATGCTAAGACTCAACTCAATCATAAAGGAAAGAGAAGAAGAACTCATTGTTGATTTAACATGAGTATGAGCTAACACATCAAATTTGCTTTCGTGGCCCAGTGGGTAGAACAAACAAATACGGATCCAATTGTAGTTAGTTCAATTCTCAGTGGAACCAGAAATGTAAAAAATTTTCAAATATCAATTTTTTTCGATCTTATACAATTAGCGCGGCGAATTGATGTGTTGTTGTTTTCATAAGAACCATTTTGTTACATTGGTTTTACTCCCCATCTAGCTCGCCGTATTGTTGTATACGCGGCTATAAAAGTTTCACTTAAAAAAAAAGTTTTCACTTGCTCAATATAATACGGCATTAGATCAAGGTTTTTGGCCTGAAAATACGTTGATCAACGAATATATTCCTAGATCACAACCTAAAACTTTACTGGTTACTTTACCTGTTCATACTACTAAACAACAAAACTAGAAAGTTGCCTTGCATTCCTTATCTTATACCAAAATGTTCGAGAATTAAATACAAAGTTAAAATATTTACATATTTTAAGCCACAACCTATTTTTTGACATAATTGTTTTCAGTGAAACTTGGCTTAAGCCTAACACTCTAAATACTGAAATTCTATCTAATAATTTCAATATTTGTCGGAAAGATAGAAACGCTATTGCTGGTAATTCTTTTAATGGCGGTGGAGTTTTAATTGCCGTTAAATCTTCTTATTTCTCACAAGAAATGATAATTCCTGAGGCATCTGATATTGAATTTTGTTGTGTTCTTGTAAAGTATGGTTCGTTAAATATTTATGTAACATGTTCAGATATTCTTCCTGTTTCCAACGTAGAGGTATATTTGAAACATTTGGATACAATAAATAAAGTGTGTATAAAACTTCAGCCTCATGATCACATTCTAATAACGGGTGACTTAAATCTTCCAAGTGCCGCTTTGAACTGCTGCACCGAAAACCCTGCAATATTATAGCCTTCGTCTGAATGCTCATCTGCTAGTTCATTTTTAAATGAGCTTTCAAGTCAAGGACTTTTTCAATTAAACAGCCACTTTAACAAGAAAAGCCGTTTGTTAGATCTTGTATATTTTGACTACAGCAATATTATTTCAGTTTCAAGGGTAGACCCACTCGTGCTCCCTGAAGATCCATACCATCCAATTTTAGAAATTGCTCTTAGTTTTCCTAAACAATCTCTAAAGAATTTATTGTATTGTATATAATATTGCTAATATTGCTCAACCTCCTGCTGAGTTAAATTTCAAAAGAACCAATTATGTTTTGTTAAAAAACAATATATCTAATATTAACTGGACATCCGTACTTAATATCGTTAATACACAAACATCGCCAGAAAACCTTGATTCGGCTGTCTCTGCTTTTAATAGAACTCTCAATGATTGTTTTCATCAATGTGATGAAATATAAAACTGTTGAATCAGATAGCGAGAATATCATTTGTAATCTTTTCGCTGACTTTTTCAAAGCGACCTATTCATCTTCATCATATGATAATCTAAGCTATCCATTTAGTGTTCAATCTGGGGATATTTGTCTCCCAATAATTGATACTAACACGGTTTTATCATACTTAAAACGTCATATAAAAATGGTCCCGACAATATACCGTCATGTATACTAAAATATTGCTGTGACGAATTAGTAACTCCAATCACTTTGCTTTTTCTTCTTCATTAAAATCTTGCTATTTTCCAGTTGCCTGGAAGTCGTCTTTTATTATTCCGTTGCACAAGTCCGGTAACAGGTCCTTAATCGATAACTATCGTGGAATTGCAAAATTAAGCACTTTGCCGAAGCTTTTCGAGGCAATCATTACTTCACAATTATCACATAGTGTTAAATCTTTATTGTCTCCACTCCAACATGGATTCGTTTCAGGAAAATCTACGGTTACAAACCTACTTGAATTTACTTCCAAAACTTGAACAAATTGAGAATTTTGGAAAAGGTTTACAGACTGATGTTATATATACAGATTTTAGTAAAGCTTTGATGTTAATCACAAACTCTTAGTCTTAAAGCTATCTCTTGCTAGATTTCCCACAACACTTGTAAGATGGATTGAATCTTATGTATGCAATAGAACACAACGTGTTATTTTTAAACTTGTAAAATCTCATGAGTTTCCTGTCACTTCTGGTACCTCAAGGAAGCCACCTCGGGCCTCTTCTTTTTTTACTGTTTATAAATGATTTGCCATCTGTCATAAGGCATTCGAGTATGTACGCAAACGACGTGAAACTATTTCTTCCTTTCAAAAATGCTAATGATGCAGTTCTCTTGCAAGCTGACATAGACCATCTTTATAGCTGGTGCAACGTGAATTGTATGAATCTTAACATGAAGAAATGCAAGCACATGACTTTCACTCGAAAATCTCCTGTCACATGTATTTATAAAAATTGTGACCATACATTAGAGTCTTTAAATGCCTTTCATGATATTGGAGTAACTATGGATACTAAACTTCGCTTTCATATTCATATTAATAAAATTATAAATCGATAATCGAAATAGTACTTTTGGTTTTATTAAACGATGGGTAAAAGAGTTTAATGATCCCTATATAACAAAAACCTTATTCACCTCTCTAGTGCGACCTATTTTAGAGTATGCTTCAATTGTTTGGTGCTCTCGATACAGTTGTTACATTGACGACATAGAATCAGTTCAGAAAAAGTTTCTTTTGTTCTGCTTAAGCCATCTTTACTGCAATTTCAACTATCACCTACCACCTTATGAATATCGTCTGCAACTTTTAAATCTTCCTACTTTAAATAATCAGAGAATTATGCTTAATGCTTCTTGGATTTTCAAACTTTTACATGGATATGTAGACAGTCAATATTTACTGAGCAAAATTTACTTTAATATTCCTCTTCGACCTAGAAGATCTTTTGAGTTACTTTACATTAACTTTTGTAGAACTAATTACTTGCAAAACGAACCACTTAGAGCGCTTGTGGGGACTTAAATTATGTTTCAGATGCAATTTCTTTAAATGAATCCATTTACTAAATTAAATTTAATATTTTAGATTATCTACAGTACCGCCAATAATCTGGATCATGCTTCGAAATATACTTAATATTTTCCTGTGATGTTTGGTAACAACTTATACAATCCAGCTGTGTAGTTTAATATGATTATCCAGAGCGAGACCACGTCCGTCTCGCCTGGCATATGCCGGTTTGACGCCGTACGACTAGCTTTGCATGTGTGAGCTGTGCTCTAATCCATATTTATATAGATATACACGCTATAGATATATTTTGATTATCCAGAGCAAGACCTCGTCTGTCTTGCCTAGCACATGTATGAGCTCGACCTCGTCCGTCTAGCTTGGCATATGGGAGCACCGCTCTAATCAATTCATTCTATTTACTACTAAGGAGCTAACCGGATTGCAACTGTATATACCTGAAATCCTGACAATTTTACATTTTTATAAAATTTAATTGTACATAAATTAATTGTATCATATTTATTTTGTCTAATATTAATTGCTATAAAGCCATATGTGCTTAGCTTTCAAATAAATAATAATAATAAATAATATGTATTCCTTGACTTTTACTCTATTGTCATATAATCGTTAATTTCCTCTCAAGAACTTTAAGACTCAGTGCAGCCAGATATTTTTCAAAAAATTCCGTATTTTTTGTAATTTTTTGGAAAAAAAATCTGTATAAATCCGTATACTTTTTTAATCTGTTTTAATTGAAAAATATTATAAGGCTACATTTGAGTCAATTTGTTAAGTTAGAGGATCGTATGTTCTCTGTTTGTATAAAAATTTGAAAAGAATCTCAGATTTATTCCTCTAATATTTGCTTATTAACACAAAACACTGCCTCCTGTAGTGTTTTTGACAAACATTTTCAAAGTGATTTTTTTCAGTGAACCAGCGAGGCGTAATTAGGTAGCCCTTATTATTACAAGACATGAGCTTATTAGTTAAAAACATCAGCTTAACATTTTTTGTTAAATGTATAGTTGCCAATTTATATGAGAACATTTTAATTAAAAATAGTTATATAAATAGGAAATCATTTACATATACATGTCGTAGTTCATTTTATTTGTCAAATTGCCAAACTCCACCTCGAATATCTTACCACTCACAGCCTTGCCATGTAGAATAACAGTTTGAATATCTATGATAAAGCTGTTTCTTACAATTACTTATTTTTTGCTTAAGTTTATTAAGCTAAAGACTCTTTCGCAGTTTGCTGATGAGTGCGGAAGAACAATGACTCTATCAACAATGTGTAAAATCAGTTGGAATTGCAAAGACCCATAGTTATATTATAAATTGGGAACATTTTCCAAAATGTTTCGTCGAGTTCTGTTTCATCTTTGAACATACGTTTTTAGGCCTTAAATTCACTATGATCTTTTTCGACATCATAGCCAAAGAAATGAGCAACCTTGGAAGTATTCCTTACTCTGTAATTCCAAAAGTGAAATATCACCCTCTAACTTGTTCGTGGGTAAATGTGTGTAAATGCGAAACTTAGGTTATGGAGTAACATCAATTTGAATGCGAGCAAATTTACTTTCGAATCGCATTACAGAGTAATGCCCCTGGTCTTTGTGAGATTAATTGGGTAAATAGATTCTAGTTGTCTCAGCCTTTTTAACGCTGCGTTCTTTAAATTAGTATATAAATAATTTTATATATATTTTCCTTTTAATTTCTTGGTCAAATTTGATAATTTATTTAAATATATTATTACATTGGAAATCTAATTATTTTAATTTTTTTCTAATTTGTTTTATTATCATAAATTTATTAATTTCTTTATGGATACAAAAGCTTTTAAGGTCAGCTCTAGTCTAATCAGACTTTTAATCAGAAGCGCCAACTTCAAAGATTTTGTATTCATACAGAAATTAATATATTTATGATAATTAAACAAATTAAAAAAAATATTAAAATAATAAGGTTTCCAATGCAATAATATGACTAAATAAATTATCAAATATGACCAAGAAATTAGAAGGAAAATTTAATTCGGTTAAGTTAAGTCGGCTTTTTTTTAAAAAAAGTTTATATCTTCCTTTTTAAAGAATATGATAAATTTTCGAAAAGTGTTTAAACAATATAAATACAATTGTTCTTAAACAATTTGTTCTATTTACAATAATTCTGAAAGTTTGTTGGTTATTTCAAATATCTGTCTCTTAAATTTAAATAAGATGTCACGTGTTTTGTAATAATTATACCTATTCTTGTATCGAATTTGATTACCCTAGTGTCAATATTATTCGAGATATGGGGATTTCCATCGTAACTCACGCGACATGCGTACGACTTAAAGTTTCGTTTCCTCTGAAGTTTTTGTTATTAATGTAAAAAAATTTCTTATGTACACATGCCTTAGAAGAAATAGTAATGGTATGATATACCAAAATTCAATCATAAAGGAAAGAGAAGAAGAACTGATTGTTGATTTTTTTTTTCGTTTTTGTACAACCAGCGCGGCGTATTGATGTGTTATTGTTTTCATAAGAACCATTTCGCTACATTGGCCTTACCCCCCATCTAGCTCGCCGTATTGTTGCATTAAAAAAAAACTAAATGGCCATTTCAACCCTTGAAAACCTTGTGTTGTGTGTGTTGTGAAATGTTTGAACACAAATGATCGAGAACTGGACCTACCAGCTTTATGCCGACTCTGAACGGCTAATGTTTTCAAGAAGCTTTTCATGGCAGTTTTTATTCTCTGAGGTTTGCCATTGTCTGCAGAGAGGTAACGGCCGAACTGAAAATTTAATTCAATTGAAAAAACTTTCTGTGTTAGATGAAGGATTCGAACCAGGGTTTTCTGGCGTATGAGCCACACACTTTACACTCAACGTCACGGCCGCCACAATTGTATTGTATTGTTGTATACGCTGCTATAAAAGATTAATTTCAAAATATGAAGTATTTACATTTTACATGTGTTGCTTAATTTTACTAAAGTTTGTATATAATTTTAAACATTAAAAATTTACAATGAAACTTGCAGTGAAATTGCACTCCAGTTGAATTTTAAACAAAAAATTACTGTTAAAGTTATAGTAAATTTGTATCTATTTTTTAGAGTGTTGCTCCGGGTCCAGTAATAGAGAAAAAAATACTTATTCTAAATGACGAATTACTCTAAACTAGAGAGAGGAACAAAAATTTGACAGACAAAATTTTTTTTTAAAATACGATATTTTTTTGTGGCTCCACATGCATCAACAGTGCCGTTATATTTGCTTTACAAATGTGTTTATCGTATTTGTTTATCTAATTACAATAATCTTTGTTGCTAAAAAATTTTTGAAGCTTACAAACCTCGAAGCGGGAACAGCCATGGAGGTGAATTTTCATATGCAATTATCAATTTTTCGATGATAAAACAGTTTTTAACTAAATTCATTTTTTAAGCATTTATTAAGCTATAACCAACATGATCAAAATAATTTGATTGCTTTGACTAATTTTTGATTTTTACTCAAAAATATAACTCGGAACTTAGATATTAAAGAAAAAAAAAAGAATGACCCATACATATTATATATTATTAGTAATGCTTTTAACATTATGCAATATATCATTCAAATTGCACAGATGTGATTTGAACTATATATATGCAAAACTTATTTATTTTTTGTATAAGAGTCAGACCAACTGAGCTATCCAAAAAAAAAAACGAAAGTTGGTTGCTCGATCAATTTAAAATAGTTGATATATAAGCAAATATGAAACATAGATTTTTAACTGCAAAATAATAATATTATGTCCTTCATTGTATTTAAATTTCCCCAAGGTCAGCAAAACTCTCAAAATTATAATTTTTAAGATGCTTTAAACAAAAAAGTTGATGAGTCAGAATATTAAAAATATGCATGTTTAAACAACTAGTTGAATTATACTCTAGAATAAAAAATTATAACTGGAAATATAAATGCAAATAACTGTTTTCTATAAAAAAAATTCTTAAAGTTGCAAGATATCATGTTTTGAACACAAAAATGTAATAATTGTATATTATAATATATATGAAGAATATGATATATATGATGAATAATATGAAGAAACTATTTTATAAGCCTCTTTTATGATTCTGACTCTTATGTGTCAAAGTGTGGTTATTATTATGGTTTTTAATTCGTTATGGCCGCCATTTGTAAGTAGAACAAAAAAAAATTTTGAAAGCAGTTCTGAGATTCAAAACATTGGAAAACTCTTAATAAAAATATCAAGTTTTTTAAAAGTGGTTGAGCAACCAGTGTTGGATCAGTTGATTTGGACTGACTTATAAGTAAGCATACCAACTGTACTTATTTAGTTAGTGCAGTACTTATTTACAGTTTGCCGTACTTATTTTTTAAAGTGTAATTATTTTTTACTTATATTGTTTTTCAAAAATGTAACACATAAAGATTATTTGCGCTGCGTCGCTAGTTGTGAAATAGTTGTGTCTAAAAATCCTCTATTTAGTACTTTTTTCGCAACTGAATATTACAATAACGTTCTAAGCGACAAAATTATAAGTATTTAGGAATTGAAAAAATACGTTTTTAATGGCGCACTTAAAGCAAGTTGATTTCGATTTCCAATTTTTTAGTGTAAGAGTTTAAAAAAAATTTTCCTGTACATAAAAAAACAAAATATATCCTTTAAGAAGAAAAGGAAAAAGGATTTATATACTTTCGTAACGGAAGAACGTTTATATCCAAAGTGCGACGGATGATTATGTATCCGACGGATAATAACACGTTTTTCCAGTAAGCATAACATCTTCGCTGATGGCGCTTACAACGTTTTTCCACATTATAGTTTCTAACTCGCAATTTTTACTTCAACTTGTCCAACTTTTTTTTTTCTTCCAGCATATGCTTCTCCACTATTTCTTAGCCTCTTATTGTTTTATTGTTATGTTTTTTTATGCCTCTTATTGTTTTGTATAAAATGGATAAGAAAAACAAAATAACTTTGTTAAAGATTCATAAATGTATGGAGAATAAAATGGAGGTATTTCCAATTCCTCCTGATCCACCACTCTCTTCATATTATTACTTTTTTTACCTTACTAATTTTCTCCTGGGTAAGAATTTTTTAGTAGCAAGGATCTTGATTAATTAATTTCCAACTCATGAGAAAAATTTGACCCTCTACGACAAAACGGAGTATGAGGTCGTTTTCTGGGAGTCCTCCTCTACTAGAAATAAATTGCGGTTTCTCCGATACAAAAATAAATTCCAAAAGTGTCGCACAGTGTAATTAATGTTATCATTAAATAGTATAAAATCATCCTTGGAAATTCTACGAATTATGATTTCCTGAAAGACAAAGTCATTAAAAATATTCTTAAATTGTCAAGTTTCACAGTCTTAAGTTCTACATTCTTATTTGTATAATAACGCATTATTTTTTGTATTTACTGTTTTCCTTCCTAGAAATGGTGGATTTTCTAGTCAATTTATTTTGAAAGACTTGATAAATTTCTTGATTTTGATTTTTGAATGCCTTTTTTTATAATATTTAATGATGATATCATTGATAGCTTTATTTTTTTAAATAATTATTTTCAACCAGGGACCGTAACGGTTATAAGTTTTATTAACAAAAATTATTAATTAAGAGTTATACTTCAACTTATATTTTTCTGCTTACTTGTAACAGTTAACTTTTAACTTTTATTTATTTTTTCACAAAATAAGACTTATTTTTTAGTTTTATTTTTCCCTTACAAAGAACAGTTGATTTTAACCTTTTATTTTTTCCTCACAAAATAAAATTTATTTTTGAGTTGAGAGTCGGACGATGATTGCGATGAAGATGCTGATCTTCACAAAGCATATTTGGAGATAGAAAAATATGCTCCGAAGTCAATTGATGTTGAAAAATACATTTTTGAATATTGAGAACGTAAAAAAGTAAAACATCATCTTTTTGTTCCAATTAGGGGGGTTCAGACGATAGCACATGTAGGCGCGCATGGTAGGACAAACCAGGTATTTGACCGTTCGAACGCTCGAAACAGCAGACTGAAAACATGTTGGATTGAAATCAAAAAGTTTTGATTTCCAGTAGTGGGATTCCTAAACATCTTAACTTCGATTACGTTAACGTTAACTGGCCCTAGCTACACAAATTGTTAACTCGTTTTCCCAAACTCAACCTTAGCTATTTTTGTAGATAGCTTTGACAGTTTGTTAACAATATCTTAACATATCTGTAGCTAGCTTAACAACTGTTGCCAAGTTGACAGCCCCTTTGATTTGGAGCAATCCAAATTTATGAAGCTGTACCGCTTGATCCCCGAGACAGCTCAAAACCTGATAGAGTCGCTTGGAGACTGTTTAGAGCGCAGAACAATATCAGCTTTATCAGTGAAAAACCAAGTAGGTAAAAAAGTAAATTATTTAAAAATTTTTTTATTAAAATCCTTGGTTAGGTGCTTTCAGCGCTTCGTTTTTATGCGACTGGGTGCTACCAGAGGCCAGTAGGGCAGCAGAAGTGCATCACGATGAGTCAGTCATCTGTGAGCCGCTCTATCCATCGGGTAACAGATGCCATCAACGAACGTATTTTTCGGTTCAATGTGCATTTCCCGATGACAGAAATTGAGCGGCAGGCAGCGCTTTCCGTGTTTAGGACAGCGCGTGAACCTTTCGATCGTGCCATTGGGGCGATTGACTGCTCTCACATTGCTATCGTTGGGCCAACACAGCATGATGAAGCATACATTAATCATCACGGCTACCATTCAATAAATATCCAGATGGTAAAATTAAAATTTTAACAATAATTTTAAATTGTGCTCATCAAAGTATTATTTCTCTAAAGATTTGCGATCTGAACCTGAAAATTTTACACGTAAATACAAGGTATCCCGGTGCTCGCAATGATGCTTATATTTGGAACGCTTGCGCTGCTCGGCAGGTCATGCAACGAGCATATCAGTGTGAAAACCGACGCACATTCCTAATCGGTGCGTTTTTAAAATTAAAATGCTGTCGTTTTTGTTATTTATTTTTAACTTGCAGGTGACTCTGGCTACCCTTTGGAACCGTGGCTCATGACACCTTTTTGCACTTTTAGTTTTAAAACAAAAAAAAAAATAAATAAAAAAAAAAAAAAAATAATAGTAAAAATATAGTAGTAAAGTTGTTGAACAAGTAGTAGAAAAAGTACTGTATAGAAATGAGAAAAAAATTGGATAAATAAGTTCTGAAAAGTAAAAAAATATTATTTATAAAGGCGTATAGATGTAGATAAAATAGATGTAGTAAAAGAAGTAAAAAAAACAGAAGTAGAATAAATAGTAGTAGAAAGAGTAGTCTAAAAGTATAAGTTATTAGAATTAAAGTAGAAAAAAGTGTCGAATAGTAGGGAAAGTAGCATAAAAATAATGTTTATAAAAAAAATTTATTAGACACCATTTGAGGTGTCAAGGTAGGAAGGTGCCATAGTTTGCGCCAATATTTCCAAGGCGAAAGCTATACGATCCAATGCCCGCGATTACAAAGTCGCCGTTTCAGCATGTTCCTCGCTGCTTCGCTTGTTGCTTCGCTGCTTCGGCTTGCATCTTTAAGCATAAAAAAACATTAAAACACATCTTGTTGCAAAAAACTGTGTACTCACCGATATAGCATTCGCTTGTTGCGTTGCTATAGTTGCAAACTGCACCCTGGCGGCATCGGAAACGGTTCGCTTCGAAACAGTTCGCTTTGTTTCAGTTTCTCTCTGTTTTGCTGGCGTTTCCACCACCTCCTCCAACGCAAGCACATCTTCCACCTCATAGACATCAAACATGTTGGGCACCGTTGGAGTGGAGAGCAAAACATCATTTTCGCCTGACTCCAAGGCGATTTGCAAATGCTATACCAAAAATAACATATGAAGAATACTTTTTATAAATTGTTCTATAATATAGCTACCTCCTCTTCCGGAATGGTGTCAGCGCTGGTGCTGCTCCCTTCCACATATTGCGGCCCAAGGATGCCCAACACCCGCATATCCAACTCTGTGAGCGCAGATAGGTACAAGGGCTTCCCACCCGTCGAGGTCATTTGCTTCCTGAGCTCTCGCGCCCTTACATACGTCCGGCATTCGAGGTCACGCCATGCCTATAATGAAAAAATGACGTCTTAAAATAGATATTAGACTTGTATACTATTGTGCTTACCACTTGCCACTGGGCCCCGGACTTTCCACCTTCACCGACGCTGTTGAGTTGGCCAGTCAGTTCTTCCCACTTCTTGGCGGCTTCTTGCCGTCCATGCAGTGGCACGAACTTCCCTTCTGCCAAACTAGTATTGGCCACGAAGAAGTCCAGCATGAGCTTAGATTGCTCAGCTGTGGCACGGCTGCTTCTTTTTTTTGCTGCTTGCATTTTTATTTTTGTTTAATTGTTTTGCTTTTCTTTTATTTTTTCTATTCTTTAAACTTTCGCAAATTTAAGCTGTCAAATGCCAAAGCTGCCATATTTTCAATATTTTTAACAATGATTACGCTAGCTTTATTAATGCAACTCTTAGCAAATATACTAAGCATAGGTTTGGGAATACGGCAGTTGTTACTGCAAGCTAAAAACGTTGTTCGTTAACTGTAGCTATTGTAGCACGTTAACATTTTGGTAATCCCGCTACAGGTTTGATGAGCAGTCATAACAGTCTGCTAACAACGGCTAAATGAACGAAACGCTCAGCTTCAAAACTTGTTGCTAAATGAAGTTTGACATCGTTTGGCCGCAATGCTAACTGTACAATTATGCCATCCATCACACCTGGCTTGACAACATGTGCTATCGTCTCAACCCCCCTATTAGCACGAGCATTGTATTCCTGCAACTCAAGTCAGTGTTGAAAGGTCATTTCTGCACTCAAGTTAGTTTTAAGTGACTTGAGATATAATTTATCTGTAGAAAATTTCGAACGTCGTGTGGTTTGTTGAAGCAAAGTAAAGAAAAAAATAAAACTTGAACTGTTATTTGTAAGGAAAAAAATTAAACTAAAACTAAGTTTTATTAATTGAGGAAAAAAATAAAAGTTAAAAAAATAACTGTTATAAATAGGAAAAAATAAAATTAAAAATAAGTTTTATTTTGTAAAGAAAAAATAAAAGTAAAAAATAAATCATATTTGTAAAGGAAAAAATGAAACTCAGAACTAAGTTTAATTAAAAAAAAAACACAGGTGCGTCGTTGGACACACGAGAGAAGCGAAGATTTTTCGCAGTTGCATAGATTTGATAGCTTAATAATTTTTTCTTTTTAATAAATTAACTTTTAAATTCAAAAATTTAAAATAACATAAAATAAATTACATATATACAGAAAACATATTTTTTGCTTATTTTTTATTGTTGAATGTCAAATTTCCACGCCAATATGTAATACGGGCTTATAATGCCAGCGACTCTCCATTTTAACTCTCCACACATGGTTGTGAACTTGGCTGCACTGACTCATGCATGCGTTAGTTAATTCCATACAAGGAGGGTATATTCTAAAGAGAATTCACCAGACAATTTTTCCCCTTTTCAGAAAATTTTCAACTGGCCGACTTGGTGGATTCGAAATTATGTTCGAATCTGTGTCCGTATCTCAAAAAGCCGAAGTGCCGAAGCGATGAGAGACCTTACGAATGGTATTGTAAGCAAACTGAGCATGTGCTTTTGTTTGCTCTTATTGTTTGCATGTGGGTATGTGTTTATTTTTAGCTGGACGCAGTGTTTTGTTTTGGTTGGATAAATTTATTGAAATTTACATTCTGATTTCTGATTTTGAAGAACAATTTTTGATCTATAAATTTTTAGCTACTAAAGAAATAATAGAAATTTTTTCTTCGATTTTGAAGACAAATTTTTTATATCTAAGTTTTTAAGCTACTTAAGTAATGATAGCTTTTTTTTAAAAAAAATTTTTACTCTGATTTTGAAAAAAATGTTTCTTCTATAAATTTTAAGCTACTAAAGAAATGATCGACATTTTTTCTGGTACAAAAGTGTCTCTAATTTTGAACAAAAATTTTTGATCTCTAAATTTTTAACTACCAAAGAAATTAAAGATTTTTTGTTTTTGTTAAAAAATTTTTTCTCCGATTTTGATGAAAAATTTTTGATCTATGAATTACTCTCCGCTAAAGAAATTATAGAAATTTCTTTTTGTCAAATTTTAGCTGCGGAAATGGTAGAAATTTTATTCATTTTGAAAACTTTTTGACCAACCCCTTCCTGTACTTGGACACTTCGAAAAAATATTAATTTCGAAGTGGGTTGAGAGAGGCCGTACGAGAGAATAACATTTTGCTGAGCACCAGCTTAAACAGGTTTTGCGACAATTGAGAAACGTTTGTCTATTTTCTAAAAAAAAAACTATTTGACACAATGTGCATGTGTGTGTGCGTGTGTGTTTTATTTATAACTACTCGTATGCTACGTTTGTTTATGTTTTTGCTAAATTTATTGAAATTTCGTCCAAAAATTTTTCTTCTGATTTTGAAGAAAACTACAATTTTTAAGCGACTTAAAAGAGATAATTTTTTTTTTCACACCCTCCCATTTTGAACAAACAATTTTGGTATCTAAATTTCTTTCTATGCAAAGAAATGTAATTGACAGAATTTTTGCGGTTATTTATTATATTTCTTTGTGTTTTATTTCTAGAAAAGCTGCGTTTGTTTATGTTTTTTCTAAATTTATTGAAATTTATATTATTACGTTCAAACATTTTGCTTCTCATTCTGAAAAAAATGTTTGGTATATATTTATCGCTGCTAAAGTCGTTGTTTTTTGTTCAGAAGTGCTTTCTTCCGAGTTTGAAGCAAAATTAAAAATTGACAATTTTTAAGTTGCTTTGAGTTCGCCAACTTAAAAATTGTTAGATACGAGTACTTAGTTGTTTAAAAATTGTTTGTCTGAATTTGAAGAAAAATTGTTGGTGTCTAATTTTTTGATCTGAAAACAATATTGTAATTATGATTAGAATAAGTTTTGCTCAAATTAATTCTTGATTAAAAAAAAACTGTAGAAAATTTACATTGTGTGACATTTTTATTTTCATTTCTTGTTTTTGGTTGTGTTTACATTTATTTGGAATTTATTTTAATTTGATATTTTGACGTACGTTTGAATTTATTTTAATAAGGTATACCAAACATTTGTATTACTTTATGATTAGATGCGAAAATAATAATAAAAATCTTTCTCTTACTGATTATGAATTTAAAGTGCAAAAAATTGAATTTGATTTGACAGGTGCGTCGTTGGACACACGAGAGAAGCGAAGATTTTTCGCAGTTGCATAGATTTGATAGCTTAATAATTTTTTCTTTTTAATAAATTAACTTTTAAATTCAAAAATTTAAAACAACATAAAATAAATTACATATATACAGAAAACATATTTTTTGCTTATTTTTTTATTGTTGAATGTCAAATTTCCACGCCAATATGTAATACGGGCTTATAATGCCAGCGACTCTCCATTTTAACTCTCCACACATGGTTGTGAACTTGGCTGCACTGACTCATGCATGCGTTTGTTAATTCCATACAAGGAGGGTATATTCTAAAGAGAATTCACTAGACAATTTTTCCCCTTTTCAGAAAATTTTCAACTGGCCGACTTGGTGGATTCGAAATTATGTTCGAACCTGTGTCCGAATCTCAAAAAGCCGAAGTGCCGAAGCGATGAGAGACCTTACGAATGGTATTGTAAGCAAACTGAGCATGTGCTTTTGTTTGCTCTTATTGTTTGCATGTGGGTATGTGTTTATTTTTAGCTGGACGCAGTGTTTTGTTTTGGTTGGATAAATTTATTGAAATTTACATTCTGATTTCTGATTTTGAAGAACAATTTTTGATCTATAAATTTTTAGCTACTAAAGAAATAATAGAAATTTTTTCTTCGATTTTGAAGACAAATTTTTTATATCTAAGTTTTTAAGCTACTTAAGAAATGATAGCTTTTTTTTAGAAAAAATTTTTACTCTGATTTTGAAAAAAATGTTTCTTCTATAAATTTTAAGCTACTAAAGAAATGATCGACATTTTTTCTGGTACAAAAGTGTCTCTAATTTTGAACAAAAATTTTTGATCTCTAAATTTTTAACTACCAAAGAAATTAAAGATTTTTTGTTTTTGTTAAAAAATTTTTTCTCCGATTTTGATGAAAAATTTTTGATCTATGAATTACTCTCCGCTAAAGAAATTATAGAAATTTCTTTTTGTCAAATTTTAGCTGCGGAAATGGTAGAAATTTTATTCATTTTGAAAACTTTTTGACCAACCCCTTCCTGTACTTGGACACTTCGAAAAAATATTAATTTCGAAGTGGGTTGAGAGAGGCCGTACGAGAGAATAACATTTTGCTGAGCACCAGCTTAAACAGGTTTTGCGACAATTGAGAAACGTTTGTCTATTTTCTAAAAAAAAAACTATTTGACACAATGTGCATGTGTGTGTGCGTGTGTGTTTTATTTATAACTACTCGTATGCTACGTTTGTTTATGTTTTTGCTAAATTTATTGAAATTTCGTCCAAAAATTTTTCTTCTGATTTTGAAGAAAACTACAATTTTTAAGCGACTTAAGAGAGATAATTTTTTTTTCACACCCTCCCATTTTGAACAAACAATTTTGGTATCTAAATTTCTTTCTATGCAAAGAAATGTAATTGACAGAATTTTTGCGGTTATTTATTATATTTCTTTGTGTTTTATTTCTAGAAAAGCTGCGTTTGTTTATGTTTTTTCTAAATTTATTGAAATTTATATTATTACGTTCAAACATTTTTCTTCTCATTCTGAAAAAAATGTTTGGTATATATTTATCGCTGCTAAAGTCGTTGTTTTTTGTTCAGAAGTGTTTCTTCCGAGTTTGAAGCAAAATTAAAAATTGACAATTTTTAAGTTGCTTTGAGTTCGCCACTTAAAAATTGTTAGATACTTAGTTGTTTAAAAATTGTTTGTCTGAATTTGAAGAAAATTTGTTGGTGTCTAATTTTTCGATCTGAAAACAATATTGTAATTATGATTAGAATAAGTTTTGCTCAAATTAATTCTTGATTAAAAAAAAACTGTAGAAAATTTACATTGTGTGACATTTTTATTTTCATTTCTTGTTTTTGGTTGTGTTTACATTTATTTGGAATTTATTTTAATTTGATATTTTGACGTACGTTTGAATTTATTTTAATAAGGTATACCAAACATTTGTATTACTTTATGATTAGATGCGAAAATAATAATAAAAATCTTTCTCTTACTGATTATGAATTTAAAGTGCAAAAAATTGAATTTGATTTGACAGGTGCGTCGTTGGACACACGAGAGAAGCGAAGATTTTTCGCAGTTGCATAGATTTGATAGCTTAATAATTTTTTCTTTTTAATAAATTAACTTTTAAATTCAAAAATTTAAAACAACATAAAATAAATTACATATATACAGAAAACATATTTTTTGCTTATTTTTTTATTGTTGAATGTCAAATTTCCACGCCAATATGTAATACGGGCTTATAATGCCAGCGACTCTCCATTTTAACTCTCCACACATGGTTGTGAACTTGGCTGCACTGACTCATGCATGCGTTTGTTAATTCCATACAAGGAGGGTATATTCTAAAGAGAATTCACCAGACAATTTTTCCCCTTTTCAGAAAATTTTCAACTGGCCGACTTGGTGGATTCGAAATTATGTTCGAATCTGTGTCCGAATCTCAAAAAGCCGAAGTGCCGAAGCGATGAGAGACCTTACGAATGGTATTGTAAGCAAACTGAGCATGTGCTTTTGTTTGCTCTTATTGTTTGCATGTGGGTATGTGTTTATTTTTAGCTGGACGCAGTGTTTTGTTTTGGTTGGATAAATTTATTGAAATTTACATTCTGATTTCTGATTTTGAAGAACAATTTTTGATCTATAAATTTTTAGCTACTAAAGAAATAATAGAAATTTTTTCTTCGATTTTGAAGACAAATTTTTTATATCTAAGTTTTTAAGCTACTTAAGAAATGATAGCTTTTTTTTAAAAAAAATGTTTACTCAGATTTTGAAAAAATGTTTCTTCTATAAATTTTAAGCTACTAAAGAAATGATCGACATTTTTTCTGGTACAAAAGTGTCTCTAATTTTGAACAAAAATTTTTGATCTCTAAATTTTTAACTACCAAAGAAATTAAAGATTTTTTGTTTTTGTTAAAAAATTTTTTCTCCGATTTTGATGAAAAATTTTTTATCTATGAATTACTCTCCGCTAAAGAAATTATAGAAATTTTTTTTTGACAAATTTTAGCTGCGGAAATGGTAGAAATTTTATTCATTTTGAAAACTTTTTGACCAACCCCTTCCTGTACTTGGACACTTCGAAAAAATATTAATTTCGAAGTGGGTTGAGAGAGGCCGTACGAGAGAATAACATTTTGCTGAGGGCCAGCTTAAACAGGTTTTGCGACAATTTGACAATTTTGTCTATTTTCTAAAAAAAAAACTATTTGACACAATGTGCATGTGTGTGTGCGTGTGTGTTTTATTTATAACTACTCGTATGCTACGTTTGTTTATGTTTTTGCTAAATTTATTGAAATTTCGTCCAAAAATTTTTCTTCTGATTTTGAAGAAAACTACAATTTTTAAGCGACTTAAGAGAGATAATTTTTTTTTTCACACCCTCCCATTTTGAATCTAATCATTTTGGTATCTAAATATCTTTCTATGCAAAGGAATGGAATTGACAGAATTTTTGCGGTTATTTATTATATTTCTTTGTGTTTTATTTCTAGAAAAGCTGCGTTTGTTTATGTTTTTTCTAAATTTATTGAAATTTATATTATTACGTTCAAACATTTTTCTTCTCATTCTGAAAAAAATGTTTGGTATATATTTATCGCTGCTAAAGTCGTTGTTTTTTGTTCAGAAGTGTTTTCTTCCGAGTTTGAAGCAAAATTAAAAATTGACAATTTTTAAGTTGCTTTGAGTTCGCCAACTTAAAAATTGTTAGATACGAGTACTTAGTTGTTTAAAAATTGTTTGTCTGAATTTGAAGAAAAATTGTTGGTGTCTAATTTTTCGATCTGAAAACAATATTGTAATTATGATTAGAATAAGTTTTGCTCAAATTAATTCTTGATTAAAAAAAAACTGTAGAAAATTTACATTGTGTGACATTTTTATTTTAATTTCTTGTTTTTGGTTGTGTTTACATTTATTTGGAACTTATTTTAATTTGATATTTTGACGTACGTTTGAATTTATTTTAATAAGGTATACCAAACATTTGTATTACTTTATGATTAGATGCGAAAATAATAATAAAAATCTTTCTCTTACTGATTATGAATTTAAAGTGCAAAAAGTTGAATTTGATTTGTAAAATAATGACATTTAAAGAATATATTGTATACAATTATTATATACTTAGTGTCTGTACATAAAAACAGTGTTGTTTTTCATATGTGTACACATTAAAAATTTTTTAATTAATTGAATACAATTATAAGCCATTATTTTTATACAAAATAAATACAACAGAAAGAATACTTGCGATTTATTTCTATTTGACTTATTTTCTTAACTGAAAAATTGCTATACAAAAATTACTTAAGCTTTGATTTTCCTTACCAAATACGCAATAAAGTTTTTAAGTAATAAATAATTTTTTCAGCAGTAAAGCAGAATGGTGTTTAAGTGAAAATGGAAAAATGTAGTGATCTAAAGTTTAAGGGAATTTACTTTTGAGTTTTGATTTATATTTTTTTACAAAAAACATCCGAGAAAGCAGAAGAGTCTTTGAGAAGAGAGAAAATCAAAGGAAAAATTTTTGAACAAAAAAAAAATTTCTATCATTTCCTTAGCAGCTAAAAATCAAAAATTTTTCTTCAAAATCAGAGGAAAAATTTGTGAACAAAAAAATTTCTGTAATTTCTTTAGCAGCTAAAATTAAAGGAATAAAAAAATTTTCTTCAGAGAAAAAAAAAGGTAAAAATTTGTAGAAGAAAAATTTTTCTTCAAAGAGAAAAAATTTTTGAAATAAAATTGTTATAACTTTGTTAGCTAAAAATTTATAGAAGAAATAGAAGAAAAATACGATATATATTTTTTTATTAACACAATTTTATTTTATTTTTTTATAGTACAACACAATTATATTTTATAAGAATCATGTTTTTGAATGAAAATTTTTGATTAACAAAATTTTAATGTCTAAATTTTTAAATACAATAAAAATGCAGTACAATTATCAAGTATAACAATATACAATTAAAACAAGTATTTTTATGGACCAAATGTCTTACATTTTTTAATACATACATTTTAGGTCATCTACAGCCACATTTTCTTACCTGATGGTGAAAATGCACTTTCCTGAGCATGACATCGATACTCAAAAAATGTTTTTGATGGATTAACAGAATACATATATCTAGAAATATTCATAAACTAGATATTTTACCAAAGAAACAAAAAAAAAGTTTTTCAGATCACCGTGTTTTACCTTTAAAACTATGCTACGAAACTTTTTTATAAACTTCGGATGATATAATAATTATTCTAATTAAGATTATGTTGAAAATTTTAACCCCTTTTTTTATAACTACTCTTTGAGTCCTTATCATTTTGTGTAGCCTTCTTCCAAGATACGCTCATTCAGACTGTTTCCTATTGCACTTATCCATAAAAACTTTTTTATTCCATTATTCATGTTTTTATAAAACAAATTTCTGCACAACACTTTTAAGAATTGATTTAATTGAACAGTTGATTTTTTTTTTTTTTTGTTAGTTGTTGTCAGTATTGTGTAATATTCGACTTCTCCCAAACGATTTTTTAATAAACATTTTTTAGCAACTGCATCAATTTAAGAATTTTTTGATAGTTTTTTACAGCTTAATTTTTCTTGAAATTTTCAATTTTTTTTTTTTTGTTTAGAATAAACATTCATCCACTACCCGTACCTCACCACCACGACGACTTTGCTCATCTCAAATCCACCACTTTATATAAATGCTTCTAAAAGGAGTAGAAACAAAGTAGTTCTTTGAAGTTATAACATCACTTGTAATCAGTGGAACGAGGAGAATTAGCTATTTTGCATTTGTTTTACGGCATTATTTTGTAAATCACGCTGCACATATATAAGTATGTACATTTGCCTGAAATCAAAATAGTTGAAAGTAAGTGCGAATAAGTCGTATTCCGTGCTACAGTTTTTAAGTCGAAATTTTTTTATGGGATGTATTCGTCAACAATAAATGTAAATGGAAAAATTAAAAAATGAAAATATGTTCAAAACAGGGGCTGAAAATAACAGTCACTTTTAAGTTTGTAAGGAAAAAAATCATTATTTAAAAATGACTGCAAAAAATATCTAAATATACCGAAATTCTTGTTTTGCTCTTTACTGTTCAAAATATATATAAAAAATTTTATATTTTGAAGTTGTATTTGTTACCTCACAAAATAAAACTTATATTTGAGTTTTCTTTTTTCCCTAATATATAACAGTTATTTTTTAAATTTAATTTTTTTCTCACAAAATAAAAGTTATTTTGAGTTATATTTGTTCCCTTTTAGTGGCCGTGGCGCAGTGGGTAGAGTAAAAACTGCCATGAAAAGCTTCTTGAGAACATAAGCCGTTTGGAGTCGACATAAAACTTGTAGGTCCAGTTCTCGATCATTTGTGTTCAAGCTTTTCATAGCACGTACAACACAATTGATCATATTAAGCTGGGTCAGAGTCCTTTCAAGTTTTGAAATGTCCACTTCGTTTTTGAAGCGATGCTTGTTACTCCTCGTTTTGTGATTTGCTTGGAGTGATATCTGAAAAATCTTCGACAGATTTTTTTTTGGAATTTTTTTGGTTTCTTTGTTGCTAGTGCTTTAGAAGAAAATTTAATACTTTAATATTAAATACTAAAAATATTTGTTGGCCTGCCCGTGGAGATTGAGAACCCACGTCCTCTTAAACGAGAGTCCAATGCACTATCCTCTACGCCACAAAGACTTCTTAGAAATAGTTGTTAATTCAATGCTAATTATAACAAAAGCTATGCTGCAGTTGATCGTCACCATCTATCTATAGAGAGAGGATTGAGTATTTGCTATGCTACAACTATCAAAAATTTGCTTTTATTTGTCACAAGGTGTCTCCAGTATCGGGTTGTTTGTATTGTGAATGCGTTTGTAATGCTGTTGGCATAGAGTATAAATTATTATCTAGAGATTGCATCAACTCTGCTAAATCTCTGGCATGTGTTAACAGAGGTTAACAGAGTTTTTTTTCTTCATGTTCTTAAATGAAATAACTCTGTTAACACATGCCAGAGATATAGCAGAGTTGATGCAAACTCTAGATAATAATTTACACTCTATGTTTTAAGTGCCAAAAAATAGATGATACCAATAAATATGGAACAAGGAGGGTAGATTCTAAAGAGAATTCAGCAGGCAATTTTTCCCCTTTTGCAGACATTTTGAACTGGCCGACTTGGTGGATTCGAAATTATGTTCGAATCTGTGCTCGAATCTCAAAAAGCCGAAGCAAGGAGGGTAGATTCTAAAGAGAATTCACCAGACCAGACCAATGTTCATTAATACTCGTATAGGTTAAGTCACTTGAGAGAAAAGCACTCTTTTTCTGCCTTTGCTCGAACTGTCAAAGTAGCTGTTAGCTAAAACTTGTACAGATTCAGGTTTTTTTTTTCTTGATTCCCTTTTATCCAATCTGACAGTTCGACCGAGCTTCTCTCAAGTGACTTAACCTGTATTAATGAACCTTGGACCAGACTTGGTGGATTCGAATCTGTGTTCGAATCTCAAAAGCCGAAGTGCCGAAGCGATGAGAGAGCTTACGAATGGTATTTTAAGCAAACTGAGCATGTGTTTTTGTTTGCTCTTATTGTTTGCATGTGGGTATGTGTTTATTTTTAGCTGGACGCAGTGTTTTGTTTTGGTTGGATAAATTTATTGAAATTTACATTAATTGCTTCGTTCAAACATTTTTCTTCTGATTTTGCAGAAAAATTTTTGATCTATAAATTTTTATCTACTAAAGAAATAATAGAAATTTTTTCTTCGATTTTGAAGACAAATTTTTTGTGTCTAAGTTTTTTAACTGCTTAAGAAATGATAGCTTTTTTTAAAAAATTTTTACTCTGATTTTGAAAAAAAAATGTTTCTTCTATAAATTTGAAGCTACTAAAGAAATGATCGAAATTTTTTCTAGAACAAAAATGTTTCTAATTTTGAACAAAAATTTTTGATCTCTAAATTTTTAACTACCAAAGAAATGAAAGATTTTTGTTTTTGTTTTTTTAAAAAAATTTTTCCTCCGATTTTGATGAAAAATGTTTGATTTATAAATTATTATCCGCTAAAGAAATGATAGAAATTTTTTTTGTTCAAAAATTTTTCCTCTGATTTGAAGAAAAATTTTTATATACAAAATTTTAGCTGCGGAAATGGTAGAAATTTTATTCATTTAGAAAACTTTTTGATCAACCCCTTCGTGTCCTTGGACAATTCGAAAAAATATGATTTTCGAAGTGGGATGAGAGAGGCCGTACGAGAGAATAAATATTTGCTGAGCGCCAGCTTAAACAGGTTTTGCGACAATTGAGAAACGTTGTCTATTTTCTAAAAAAACCATTTGACACAATGTGCATGTGGCTGTGTGTGTGTATTTTATTTCTAGCTACTCGTATGCTACGTTTGTTTATGTTCTTGCTAAATTTATTAAAATTTCGTCCCAAAATGTTTCGTCTGATTTTGAAGAAAAGTTTTTCATCAACAATTTTTTAGCGACTTAAGAGAGATAATTTTTTTTGTTCAAACCCTCCCATTTTGAAGAAACATTTGCAAACATATGCAAAGAAATGTAATTGACGGAATTTTTGCGGTTTTTTTTTTGCGGTGATTTTTAGCTGCTAAGGAAATGATAGACATTTTATTATTGTTCAAAAATTTTTCTTTTGATTTTGAAGAAAACTTTTTGATATCTAAGTTTTTCGCTGCTAAAGAAACGATAGAAATTTTGTTTTATAAAAACCCCTCCTTGTATTTGGGCACATCGAAAAAATATTTATTTCGAAGAGTGATGACATGCCGTCCGAGAGAATCTATATATTTATTCCGGTAAGGGTCCCCTTATTCCAGAAAATCTACAAACACTACAGCAACACTTGATATATCATTATAAAGGTCATGACCTCTAGGTATGCAGGAAATTATTAGATTTTTGATAAGTGGTAGCGTTGAGCAGATATGAGCGTTTAATGTTGGAAAAATGGCAGAAAGACTTAAGACACGAACTCGCCTAATGTGATTGAGAAGTATAGTATACATAGCGAATATTTTAACTATTTCTTGATCAAGTTTTTTCATTTTACTTTGGTAATAGTTCTTAAAAATATTAATGAAGTTTTACAATAGACTTTGAATAAATATTTAAAATATTTAAATGAAATAAGTGATACCAAAATGATGGAAATTTGAAAGTGAATATTGCTTTTTTTAAAATTCTATTTCATTGATAGCAGAGAGAGCCACTCTTAAAAACACACGTAAAGGCATAATCAAGGTTCATTAATACAGGTTAAGTCACTTGAGAGAAGCTCGGCCGAACTGTCAGAATGGATAAAAGGAAATCAAGAAAAAAAAATCCTGAATCTGTACAATTTTTAGCTAACAGCTACTTTGACAGTACGAGCAAAGGCAGAAAAAGAGTGCTTTTCTCTCAAGTGACTTAACCTATATTAATGAACATTGGGCATAATCTTGGCAGAGTGCAAGAGTATGCGCTTTCGCTGAATAATTCGGAGCGAATTATAGGTAGAAGCTCGCAAGAGAAAGCATTCAACGTTTCTTTGTTCTATCAATCAGCACAAATTTTTCATAACTGTTCTGCTCAAGGTTTATTAATACAGGTTAAGTCACTTGAGGGAAGCTCGGTCGAACTGTCAGAATGGATAAAAGGAAATCAAGAAAAAAAAAACCTGAATCTGTACAATTTTTAGCTAACAGCTAATTTGACAGTTCGAGCAAAGGCAGAAAAAGAGTGCTTTTCTCTCATCTATAAAATTTTACCTGCTAACGAGGTATTAAAGTATAAAGTATTAAATTTTCTTCTAAAGCACTAGCAACAAAGAAACCAAAAAAATTCCAAAAAAAAATCTGTCGAAAATTTTTCAGATATCACTCCAAGCAAATCACAAAACGAGGAGTAACAAGCATCGCTTCAAAAACGAAGTGGACATTTCAAAACTTGAAAGGACTCTGACCCAGCTTAATATGATCAATTGTGTTGTACGTGCTATGAAAAGCTTGAACACAAATGATCGAGAACTGGACCTACAAGTTTTATGTCGACTCCAAACGGCTTATGTTCTCAAGAAGCTTTTCATGGCAGTTTTTACTCTACCCACTGCGCCACGGCCACTAAAAGGGAAAAAATATAACTCAAAAATAACTTTTATTTTGTGAGATAAAAATTAAATTTAAAAAATAACTGTTATATATTAGGGAAAAAAGAAAACTCAAATATAAGTTTTATTTTGTGAGGTAACAAATACAACTTAAAAATATAAAATTTTTTATATATATTTTGAACAGTAAAGAGCAAAACAAGAATTTTGGTATATTTCGTTATTTTTTGCAGTAATTTTTAAATAATGATTTTTTTCCTTACAAACTTAAAAGTGACTGTTATTTTCAGCCCCTGTTTTGAACATATTTTCATTTTTTAATTTTTCCATTTACATTTATTGTTGACGAATACATCCCATAAAAAAATTTCGACTTAAAAACTGTAGCACGGAATACGACTTATTCGCACTTACTTTCAACTATTTTGATTTCAGGCAAATGTACATACTTATATATGTGCAGCGTGATTTACAAAATAATGCCGTAAAACAAATGCAAAATAGCTAATTCTCCTCGTTCCACTGATTACAATTGATGTTATAACTTCAAAGAACTACTTTGTTTCTACTCCTTTTAGAAGCATTTATATAAAGTGGTGGATTTGAGATGAGCAAAGTCGTCGTGGTGGTGAGGTAGGGGTAGTGGATGAATGTTTATTCTAAACAAAAAAAAAAAATTGAAAATTTCAAGAAAAATTAAGCTGTAAAAAACTATTAAAAAATTCTTAAATTGATGCAGTTGCTAAAAAATGTTTATTAAAAAATCGTTTGGGAGAAGTCGAATATTACACAATACTGACAACAACTAACAAAAAAAAAAAAAATCAACTTTTCAATTAAATCAATTCTTAAAAGTGTTATGCAGAAATTTGATTTATAAAAACATGAATAATGGAATAAAAAAGTTTTTATGGATAAGTGCAATAGGAAACAGTCTGAATGAGCGTATCTTGGAAGAAGGCTACACAAAATGATAAGGACTCAAAGACTAGTTATAAAAATAAGGGGTTAAACTTTTCAATATAATCTTAATTATAATAATTATTATATCATCCGAAGCTTATAAAAAAGTTTCGTAGCATAGTTTTAAAGGTAAAACACGGTGATCTGAAAAACTTTTTTTTTTGTTTCTTTGGTAAAATATCTAGTTTATGAATATTTCTAGATATATGTATTCTGTTAATCCATCAAAAACATTTTTTGAGTATCGATGTCATGCTCAGGAAAGTGCATTTTCACCATCAGGTAAGAAAATGTGGCTGTAGAGGACCTAAAATGTATGTATTAAATAATGTAAGACATTTGGTCCATAAAAATACTTGTTTTAATTGTATATTGTTATACTTGTTAATTGTACTGCATTTTTATTGTATTTAAAAATGTAGACATTAACATTTTGTTAATCAAAAATTTTCATTCAAAAATATGATTCTTATAAAATATAATTGTGTTGTACTATAAAAAAATAAAGTAAAATTGTGTTAATAAAAAAATATATATCGTACACAAAAACTGGCGATCCTGCGAACCTCGCGATATATAAAAAACGGTACAAAAAAAAAGTCTGTCGACAGCAGCATTGGAGCGTTATTTGGTTATAAAAATAACTTTTTTAATAATAAAATTTTAGACATCTGATGTATAATGCTTTTTCTAAAAGATCAAAATACTTGAAGTTTTTAAAACTTTTGTGAATACGTTTTGTGAATATTTCCAAAAATTTTTCTAATATTATAATCTGGGTATCCTGAAAGGAAAATCTCGGCATTTCGAGATTCTTTGTCGCGGATCAGAAATTCGGGGACTGATCTCCTTAGTACCTGTATTACAAAAAACCTTTGCACTCACTGAAATCCTGGGTACGTGGATACGTGGGTACATGGAGATGAACATTAGAAATTAGACTCTTGTTTAAAATGTTTTCATTCTTCTTCATCGTTTTAATTTTTTCTAAAAACAAATCTGACATTTCAGCATTTAAAAGTATTCTTATCTTAATAAGAATTCGATCAATGGAGAATTTCTTAAAATCAATTAATTAATAACAATTAATTAATGCAGTTATTATCTTCAAAGACCCCTAAATAAAATTTGTAAAATAGATACTAAACCTTAAAAATCTAAATGCCATCGAACATAAGAAAAACTAATAAAAAAAATTTAAATAAATTTTAAGCAAATCCACATTTATATGCTCGTTTATTATATTCGACTCATATAAATGTGCAAAATGACGAAAATCGAAAATGCTCAAATTTGGCAGCAAAAATTTCATTAATTAATTGTACTTTGTGAACGATCACTTATGTTTGAAGTGAGCTGACCGCCGTCAGACTTAATAAATACTCAAATTTAGCATTAAAAAGTAGCAAAAAATATTTTTTTAGTTCATATTCTCGCTGAACATCGTCATTTATACAAATTTGTCTGTAAATCAAAACAAGTTGAGTATATGTCAGAAACATACATTCTTATAAGCTATTTTATTCAACGAAATACTGCGCTCCGTTCAAACGTGTTGCAGTGCAGTGCGCATGCGTTACTTTGATGCGGTTTTATGCTGTTTATGAAATTGGCACGAGTGACACATAAATCATGTTTCCATAAATATTGAATTCATGCATTGCTTTGGACACGTACGCCAGGCGTCTGAGAGGTATTCGCGAACGTGAAATTTCCATAATAATAAAGAAATACACTTTATAAAAAAAAATTAAAAATAAACGAACGTAAATAGAATCTACACTCAGAAAAACAAATCAATTTTAAAATTAAAAATCATCAGTATATGTTTCGAATTTTTGAAATTTCCGTAGTTATTATTAAATTTATATTTAAAACAAAAACATTTACCTTTGTCTTAAGAAACAAAGAATCTTCTATTTATATATACAGGGTATATAAGAAATCGTATCAAAGGGGGGGTCTAATTCCACGTTCTTAGGATTAATTGCCGAGCTGTGTTCGTGTGAAGAAGAAATCAATCGGTTGAAACTACTAAATTGAAAATTTAAGTGCAAATTCCTTAGCATTTCGCGTAATATATGAAATATTTTTTTATAATCAATTTTGTAATTTACTTAATTTTCTTTTAAATGACACCAAAAACATAAACATATCTTTAAAAATAAAAAAGATGGCTATTCTAAAAAATTATGCTTATTAAAAAAATTATAAATAATTACATTACAATTAACATAGTTATGCAGTAGATAATAAGTATAATTTTTTTAGTACAGCCAACTTTTTATTTTTTGAGATATGTTTGTTTTTGGTGTTATTGAAGAGAAAATTGAATAAATTACAAAACTGATCACGAAAAAGAATTTCATTTATTAGAAAGTGCACTGCAAAAATCGTTATTAAACAACTTCTGCGGCGGAGCTCTTGTAAGAATGTTACTCAACAAGTTTTGTAGTAGGTGACAATTCCTTAACGGTAGAGTTAACAATTTTATCGTTTGGCTCGTTTTCAACCTACAGTTTACCGTCCGCATTTGTAGAATTTACTGTACATTTTTTTCTGTAAACGAAAAAAGTGATTTTTTTTTTATATCACTGAGGATATTGGCACGTATTATACCTTCAAATTTTCATCTGACACTCTTCTACTACATGCATTTAAATTAAAATTCATTCGCTGAAAATTTACGTTTTTACATGCATTTATGTGAAGTTTGTGCTCTTAACAGTGGATTTTTTGAATTTTGCCATTTTTTGCCATTTACATAAAAAATTGAGGCCAATCGAAAAAAATCATTACGATATTCGGATTCTATACAAAATTTCACTGTAGAAAATATTGTCGCCATTCGTTGTGGTGAAAGTTTTCGTAATTTTATTGAGTAGTATAATTTAGTTCATATGATTACTCTTGGCAACTGTAAAAAAATGGCCGTGGTCAAATTATTGCTGTGCCGACTTCTTCAGAAATCAGAAAAATTGACTGCTGCGCTGATTGACCTGAAATTTTGGCAGTTGATTTTATTGGAGTACGGTATAGTTTAGAAAACTTGCACTTGCGCGAAGGTTATAGACATAGTACACTTAACTTACAGTAGGTGCGCGGGGCCATACATGTTAAATTCCAATTAGAATTAGCAATTGATGCAATTGGTTTATATTGTCCAATTCATCAAACAATTAGAATTAGTTCAACTAATTCCCATTAGATAATTGAAATTTTTATTCCAATGGTAAAACTAATTGCAATTAGTTGCCATTAGCAAAAAAAAAATGGTTTACCTTTACAATTAGGAATCTAATTGAATTCTGCTAATGCAATTAGATATTCAATTAACTCGAATTAGAATCAATTATTTTGATATTTTCAAAAACAAAAAAAAACTAAAATATTCATAATATGAATTGCACACATATATATATTACTTATGTACATATGGAGGCGTGTATGTCACATCAAAATCCTCATCATCACCAGAAAATTCACTTGCAAATGATATTTCTTCCGACATTGCGACAAATAAATATGTTTTTAAGTTAACAAAAATACCACTTTCATTTAGAATATTAAACAATGCAAACACTTGAAAGTTTGAAGTTGAAACAAATTGCAAAGCACGTTTATTTATTTACATTTCAAACAATTACCAGTTGATAACAATTAGTCCGCTTTAACATTGGCAATTATAATTGCCGCAATTGTTGAGTTCGTTGGAGAAAGAGGTAAGAAGAATGGAACAGGGAAAAAACTTGCCCGTACTGGCAATTCGTTTTGTTATTCTCATTCGCAATTTTCTACGCGTTGTTTTGTACTAGAATTGCTCTAAACAGAATTGCCCGTGTAAACACAAATGGCAATTTCAAAAGATAATCATAAAGAATTGCGGCAATTATAATTGCCAATGTAAAAATAGACTTACGGTAATCGAATAACCACATGTTTCCACACACAGTGGTTTACATCATTATTCGTTCACTTCAATAATTCTTTGGAAAAAATTTATTTTTATCAAAATAATTGATTCTAATTCGGAGTAATTGAATATCTAATTGCATTAGCACAAGTCAATTAGATTTCTAATTGTAAAGGTAAACCAATTTTTTTGCTAATGGCAACTAATTGCAATTAGTTTTACCATTGGAATAAAAATTTCAATTATCTAATGGGAATTAGTTGAATTAATTCTAATTGTTTAATGAATTAGAGAATTTCACAAAAGAAGGTTAATTACCAATCATTAGCATTATCTAATCATTATTTAACATCTTTGCGCGGGGCATCTTCCATACAACTAAAATTTGCGATATCGAATAGCTTGGGAATTATAGGTCGCACAGCCTCGGGATTCGGTATTCACCATACCCTTTTTATTGTACTAAAATTGGTTAATTTAGTTCTTATGGTTACTGTCGGCAACTTACGGCCGACAAAAAAATGGGCATATCCTCACTATAGTCACGCGTATTTTTCTAGTAGCTGGTTTTAAATCAAAAATCAAAATTTCCTTAAAAAATATCTTTTTCGAGTAAGAGTGAAATAGCTAGTTTGATTTTTTGCTTGCTTGTCAACATGGGTGTTGCGAGGATAGGGTAGAAAGGGGCAATTGCCTCCCCCTAAACATTAGAAAAATAAAAATTTTAGTATTAAATTAAAAAGTTCAAAACATTTTTGATTATAATTAAAAAGCATTGAATTTATTTATATTTATTAAAGCTCAAATTAATTTGTATTACAAACTTTCAGCTGACACATTCTTTATATATTTATCAGTCACAAGAAAAAAATTTTTTTTTCTCTCCCTTGAACAAAATCCTGGCTACGCCCATGCTTGTCAACAATAGTTTTATGGCCTACAGCATAGCATGTCAAGCCCTCGTCGGTAGTGAGTTCGAACCTCGAGGTGGCCAAACTTTTTTTTCGACTAGTTTTTTTTTACCACTCGTCGATGATATGCGCGGTCGCAAAATAATTGTTTTTGCAAGTGTATTCGCATGTTATTGAATGTTACAACTAACGCTCTGTCGATGTAGTTTTTTTTAGAGTAAATTACGCAACTGTTTAATAACAACTGAGCTGGTGCATAGAAAAACCGACAGACTGGCACGCGAGCGGCCCAAGTTCAATTCCCGCGGTGATAACTTTCAAATTGAACATAAAAATTAAGAATCATATAAGCTCCTTGTTACTAAATATCCACAACTATGTCAAATTTACAGGAACAGTATCACAAGCTTGAATGAAATTTTTTGATATATTAGATTTTTAAAAAGATTTGTTTTGGATTCTGTAATATTAATTTTTGTTTCAAAACATTTCTGCTTTTTCTTTAAAAAAAAATTCACTTTGATACGAAAAAAAATTGTTTGACAAATAAAATTTTCGTTAAAATTTAGTAAATTTTCTTTGATTTTAGAATTTTGTTTTCTGAGTGTAGTAAGTATTGAAATCAGGCATGCTTGCTACAGTCGTGGTGTGATAAACTTGTTTGAGATGTTTTGGCCAAAAACTTTAAGTCGCGTTTAACTGAAATAAACAATTAAATGCCATTATTTAGATCATCAAGTTAACTTTACGCGTCGTTTGATTTGGAAATATTCGTCTGGTATGAGATCATTTATGAGAGTATATATTTCATCATATAGGTAATTGAAGTCCTTTAATTCTGGATCGTCATTTACTTTACCTATGTTATTATACTAATCAGGTTAACACGCGTAAAAAAAAAGTTATACGTATTTACCATATATTGGTGATCTTGCATATGTGTCAGAATTGGTGAAACGAATCACTTGTTTTCGACATTTTTATATTTTAATGAAAATACGACAAATCGGTAGCTATTTACTGGCACAATAATTTCTCAAAACTGTAAGTCGAAACCTTTTATATTTTTAAACTTATTTGCATAAATAATTTAAGAGCTCTAAATTTTTTTGTTTTCTTTTTTCTTTTGTTTGTATCTAACTAACCGTTCGACCGATTTTTATGAAATTTGTTTATGTTGTTTAGCGAAAGCATTATTAACATTATTTACTGTGTCGATTCGGAGGATATTTGTTTGTTTAATAACTAATTGATTACAACAAATTGTTATAAAACTATGTTCTGGAGCATGAACGAATCTGGGAAAAATCGCAAATATTGCCCAAAATATAAATAAAAACATAAAAAAAATTTCAAAGAGTGCGGCTATTTAGTTTATGAGCGAGCTAACATGTGATCTTCACGGAATGCTTATTAAACAAGCTTTTCTGTTTGTCAAACGTTTGCAGAAGATATGTAGCAAATAAACTGGTATATTTCTATTCAAAATTTTTTATTTTTTTTTTCATTTTTAGTTTCTTGCAGGCTTGCATGCATTGTCGCAAAAAATGCTACTCTACATCGATATTGAATAGAGCTGTAAAACTATCGATGGCACTATCGATACTACCGATGGTTTCAATTTTTTTCAACTATCGATTGATAGACGAAACTAGTAGATAGACTATCGGCTTTATAACACTTGTTCATCACAAATTTTTTGAAGAGGAAATTTCGAGTAAGTAGATTTTATTTCTTGTTGAAATAGTACAAATTTTTATTTTTAGACATTACATGCGGCTCTGCAGCTATGGATAAATATCTGAAAGTTCTAAGCGTAAGTAATAATTGTCAAATTAAACTAAGAATTTAACATGTTATTTCTCTGAATATGATAGGTGTAGATAACGAAAAACAAAATGAAGAAAAACAAATGACTTTTGCTTGACCAGTGTTGGAGAAACTCCTCCCAGAAAAAAAGCTAAAATGTCAGAGGCTTGGAACTATTTTGATGTTACTGAAAATAATAAAAAATTGCAAAATGTCGCTTATGCAAGAAGGAATACAAAACAAGTGGCAATACAAGCAACCTTTTTGACCACTTAAATATAGCGCACCCAAGTGCTCGTACTTCCGAGAATAAGCCGCTTAAGTCAACAGTGCTGTCCTATTTTCAAAAAGAAGACTTTTATGATAGTCATTCAAAACAGAAACTCTTGCTATATACTGCGCTGATGCGAATGGTAGCAATTGATGTACTTTTGGACCTCGCGCGCAAACGAAGGATATTTGACGGTAACATGCCACTTCATAACAAATGAATTCAAGCTTTGCACTGCAGTCTTGTCCACAAAAAAACCAATCAGTCATACCAACAACTCTGTGGAAAATATAGCAGTATCATTACGGGCCCATCTTTAACGAATGGGAAGTTATGAGCAAGATAATGACCATTGTTACAGATTATGCGAAATTGATGCTCAAAGCATGTGAAATAATTCAAAAAAGAAATCTGCCATGCTTCGCTTACTCTTTAAATCTAGTTGTGCAAGACTGTTTAGCAGAACAACCCGTAAAGAATGGTGGTGAAATGTAAACGGATTGTTCAGTATTTCAAAAGTTCTACTATTGCCTATTAAAAATTTAAAGCGGCACAATCGGTTCAAAAGCCATATAGCCTTATTCAAGAGATTCCTACAAGGTGAAAGAGTGCATACAAAATAATGGAAAGAATTTTACTTGTAAAGGAATTTATATCTACTGTGCTACTAGATACTCCAAAAATTGTTGACTGCGGAAGTTATAGACATTGTACGAGATTTAACGAAATTGCTTTTACCATTTGTCAGCACTACAGAACAAGCATCTTCAAGTGAAAAAGTAACGATTGATAATACCTCTTATATGTGGATTATTGCAAAGTCTTGAAAAATCAGCAGAATGTATGAACACCACAGAAGGGTGAGCAGCTTGTTGCTTTCTAAAAGAGAGGTTGATAAAGAGGCTCTCTTTATACGAAGATCGTAGTGCGACTAGACTCGGCACCTTACTGGATCCGCGTTTTAAGAAGAAAGCTTTAGATCAAGCACAAATGCAGATCAAGGGGCAAGAATATTGGAGAATGAGATTGTATGTATATGCAATTCTTTCTCAACATCGCAAGCTGCAGAACCGTCAACACCAAACGACACCCATGATGAAGGACAAAGTTTATTTCAGTTTCTAGACGATAAAATTGCCAAGAAGCCAAAGACGAATCAATTAGATTCTATAATTAAATTACGAGAGTATTTTGAAAAGGAGAATTCTTAAAAAAAATTGGATCCTTTGGAATATTGGAAAGTAAGCATCCTTTATTATCCATTTTATAACTAACAATAACAATAACTATTAAGCATCCTAGTAGTTATTCTATCCTTGCAATTTATATTTATTCTCTGCAGCATAACGCCGATAATATGAAAGAATTGATGACGTGCTCAATGCGATATTTTTCAATACCAGCCACATCCACTGAATCGGAACGAATGTTGAGCAGGACTGTGTCTATTATTTCCGAGAGAAGATGTGCTCTTAATCCAAAAACCGTTGACATTATTCAATTTATCAACAAAAATTATTGGATAAACGAATTGCTTTAAAAGTAATATCTATGCAAAGTCCTAAATATACAACGATCTCCAAAAAATTGTTAATGTAAAGTTCTGAAAACAATCATCTCAATAAGAAATGCTTTAAAATAATTTAGGATATAATTTATATGTTTGAACAGTGTGTGATATATGTTAATAAATAAAATATTGATTCTGTTCAGTAAATTAAGGTGTTTTTGGGCTTTCTTATTAACAAAAATATATTTAATTTGTTGTTCTTGACTTTATTAATAATATATATTAGAAAAGTATGGCTTTTGATGGATCAGCATGAACTTCGATACTATCGACGATATATCGATAGTTTATCGTTATTCCAATGATATGATTGTATCGGATTTCGAACCACAAAAGAATAATTTTCCGAAAATTCCAAAGATTTTTTCTTACAGTAGTAATGATATATAGCAATCATATATAGCAGAGATCTGCAACAAGTATCTTGAAAATCAAGTTACTTGAAAAAAATCAAGTTTCGACTTGATGTGTAGAAACTTAATTTGTTTCTGCCCTACATGTAACTGCTTGCTTCTGAAAAACGAATCCTAAGTCTTGAGACTTGATTCTATTTTGTTTCTTCGCTACATGAGCTAGTAGAAAAAAAATCAAGTTTTCTACTTTTTTAGTCTGTTTTCAAGTCTATGCGACTGCGCTGCCGTCGAAAATGACTAGAGAGCGTTTGTTTGTTTGTTCGTTTCATATATAATGCGGAATTTGTGAGGCTTTTTTTTTTGTGTTGGAAAAGTTATTGCGTTGTGTTTTTTGAAGCGAAGCTTTTTACTCCTCGTTCTGTGATTTGCTTAGAGTGAAATCTGGAAAATTTTCGACAGATTTTTTCTTGGAATTTTGATGATTTCTTTGTTGCTAGCGCTGATTACTACAAGAAAATTTAATACTTTAATATTAAATACTAAAAATATGTTTTGGTTCCCGTGGTGATCGAACCCGTGCCCTTTTTAACGATAACCAAGCACACTACCCACTAGGCCACAAAGACCTGTGGGAAAAGGTTGTTAATTTAATCTTAGTTATAACAGAAGCTATGCTGCAGTAGATCGTCACCATCTATCAATAGGTAGAGGATTGTTTATTTGCTATGCTACAAAAATTTGCTTTTATTTGCCACAAGGCGTCTCCAGCATCGGTGTGCTTGTATTGTGAATGCGTTTGTGGTGTTGTTGGCATAGAGTATAAATTCCCTGTAGGAAAATCAACTAATTTAAAAGTAGTTGATAAAGTAGTTTTTTGTCAACCACAACTAGTTGAAATTCTGACTTTTTTCCATAGAACGAACTAACTTATTTTGTATGGTGATGTCCGCTAAATAAGTCAATTGACTTTCGTCTGCATATATTTTCAACTACTTGTTAAATAAGTTATATTTAAATTATTTTTGTAATTACTTTAAAATAGCCAATTGAAAACTATTACTGATGGCCTAAATATAATAGTTGATGAAATAACATGGTTAAATATATATAAACTTGTAATCTAATAAAAATTTGCAATTAAAACATGTCAAAATCAGAGTAGTTGCCGCCTTAATATAATTCAAAGTAGTTCATATACTGGTTTATTTTAAATTAGTTTTTTAATTAGTTGTTTTTAAAAACAAGTTAGTTTGTTCCTATAGGGTTATTATGTAGAGATTGCATCAACTCTGCTAAATCTCTGGCATGTGTTAGCAGAGTTTTTTTCTTCATGTTTTTAAGTGAAATAACTCTGTTAACACTGTTAGCAGAGTTGATGCAATCTCTAGATAATAAATTACACTCTATGCTTTAAGCGTCAAAAAAATAGATGATATCAATAAATATGGAATTAACAAACGCATACATGAAATCGGCAAGGTATCTAAAATGTTTGTTAAATTTTGTTTCGTGTGCGTTCTTTAATATATATTTTTGAAGCGAAGTTTTTTAATCCTCGGTCTGTGATTTGCTTAGAGTGAAATCTGAAAAATTTCCGACAGATTTTTCGCTACGCAGTAAGCTGTTAAAGGAAAAAATTTGTTCAGTGCAGCCAAGTTCACAACCATGTGTGGAGATTTTAAAATGGAGAGTCGCTGGCATTATATGTAGTAATTGGCGTGGAAATTTGACATTCAACAATAAAAAATAAGCAGTAAATATGTTTTCTGCATATATGTTTTCTGTATATATGTAATAAATTTTATGTTATCTTAAATTTTTGAATTTAAAAGTTAATTTATTAAAAAGAAAAAGATTATTAAGCTATCAAATCTATGTAACTGCGAAAAAGCTTCGCTTCTCTCGTGTGTCCAACGACGCACCTGTGTTTTTTTTACTTTTACTGAATTTGCTGTTTTTCAATGTTTGTATATGCTTTGTACTTTTCTTCACATGTATGTATAATCGCTTTGAGCATGAAAAAAAAAATTTGAATTAATGCTGGAGTAATGAAATGAAGGTTTCGATTGGACAGTGGAGAAGATACAGTATTTCAAATTTAATGAAACGCTTTATATCAGTAAATAATGCAGGGATAATGGGAAAAAATATCACCAAACATTTTTGAAAATGGTCTTTTATTATAAATTTTAGAAAGTCATATTATTGACACATCCGAGGTAATTTAAGAGATTTGTTGTAAAAGTTGTACTCTTATGATACAAGAATTCCCACGCTATGAAATTAGCTGCAATGTGTTACTTTTAAAATTTAAAAAAAATTAATTATTAAGCATTAATTAAGCATACATATGTATCAAAAACTTCTGACGTAGAATTACGTCTCACATGGCCACTCCATATGTTACGGTTGGGACAATTGAAGACTAAGTGTGAATAATTTGTTAATTAAAATTACTTTGAAGGGACCGCACAAAATGTAATTTAAGAGATTCACTCAAAGATGATTAAACTTTCATGAGTTCTAACATATGTTCGGGAAAAAATGCATTTATTTGAAAAGTCAAAATAATAATGAACACATCATCAGTGACTTTTTTTTAAATCATATTTTTTTTTATTATTTTTTATTAACATAAAAATTTTTTCAGCGTTACGGATGGATCGTTATGGGTGGTACATGAGAAATACCTTTTACATATTGCTTTTATTCAAGATTGTTATCATGGGTGGGACCCTTAAACAAAATAACAAAAAACTGCGAGTTTTTTTTATTCATTCTTACTAAAAGTTTTTTATATACAAAAAATTTGTCGTTTTTTTAAGTCAAAAGCAGTTCACTTATCAGCTTATTGTCTTTTACTTGCAGGGCAGCCAATTTAATGAATTTTTCATACAACTTTCAGATTTTTTGGGTAAAAAAATTTTTAAATTTAAAAGTGCATTTTATTTTGCTTAAAGCTTGTAATGTTATATTTTAAATGACGATAAACTATTTCTGTCCCAAGATTAATTTGATTCAGTTTTTTACCTCGTGGTTGGCATTTTCGTGGAATGGCCTCACAGTCACAAAATAGCAAAATTTGAAAAGAAAATAATATCACATTTTTGTTTATTTTGTTCCTTTTGTTTGCTGGAAAAATGTTACTCTAAAACTGTTACATTTTTATTTGGACTCTTTCCATTGTAGATCACTCTACAGTTGAAGCGATAAACTGTTTTGTGTGAGTAAAAGCGGCTAGAAAAAGGTCATTCTCAAGCCGTTCATTTTTAACTTAAATTAAGTGCTTATTCCACAAGATAAGCCTTATGATTTTGTAAATCAGTATATTTTGTGCGTTTACTTACTTTTATTCTATTTTGTTTTATGTACTTGTCTATATATTTTTAATATGATATTTTTTTTTTTTTAGCCCAATAAATTAAGTAATGCAATGTTTGATTTTTTTTCAATGCTCCAAATAACTTGCTTTTAAATAATTTATTATAAATGGAATAAATATGAAGTTTAAAATAAATATCGTCCCTTAAAAATTCGGCTCTTTACTTAGGACCAGACCAAAATGTAAAATAATATTTTTGCTGAATTTATTGTACCTTATAGAAAGTAACAAATTTATATATAAGCTGCATCAAGATTTCTTTCTAAGATCCACAACTTAACTCATAACTTTATTGATAACTTAATTGCCTTAGATTACTTTGAAGTAAGTGATATCTTAAAAAGTTTTTCTAACGCTTTTAACGTCTAAAAAAAACTCCACTGTGCACACCACCTTATTGAAAATAACGTATCCCACTACACGCGCAGCCCTAAAGTCTAATAACAGCAAACAAAAAAAATGTGTCCAAAAACAATATACAACAAACAAAACAAAGCAAAATAAAAATAAAACTACATCCAACATAAGCTTCAATCCAATGCTATGAAGTGCAACTGTTTTCTCAACTCGAAAAACAAAGTTTGCTCTGATGACACGAACTTAATTCCACGGACTTCGTAAACAGACTTGAAAATAAACAATTAGTACACTCTTAAAAGTTTTTGTTGAAATTTACTACAATAGTTGTAGGCAACAGCTTAGCTACGATAACTGTAGTAATTTTACATACCTTTATAAAATTCAACATTTGTTGATTACTGTTCGTATGTAGTAAAATTCAACAGATGGTGTTTAATTTTGCTTAAAATATATGGTAATATTTAAGCTTTAATATATGTATTGTAGTAAACTTAATCATTAGTTGCTTAATGTTGATATAATTTTCGTATTACTATTGCAAAATTACAACCTTTATATGAATAATATTTAACAACTTTTCTTTACTTTTCCTACAATAATGTAGTAGTATAAAAAATACTACAGCTATTTACTAATATTTAACATGTGTTTGTCAATTAAAACTGAAGTAAGCTTCAACTAATTTTATGATTGATTTAATTTTAATAAAACACACAAATCTGAATAAAAAAAAAAAAACTTTCAAGTCCGTTGCACCAAGAAGCTATATCAATTTGTCGTTGGAGTTAAAGAAATAAAACAGAAATAAAACAAAGCATTTTTAAAATCAATTTTTAAAAATTTATTAAGCACTTCTCACACTCACATTCCTATATAAATAATGAGTACATTACGAAGGAAAAAATATTTACAATCTTAGCTTAAAATTAAAACACGTTATTTAACACAATTTTTGTAATTAGAGAAGCGGATACCGGACTGAATAATAAGCTGCTTACTTGCTCATGACCAAACGTGAATGAGAATATGCTGCAATTATACAATTGATGTTGAACATTCAACACACATACATATGTCTATTGGCAATTAAATTAAAATTGAAAAAAAAGTAATATTAATATTGTATATAAGTCTAAATTCAACATATGTGGCTTAATTTTACTAAAGTTTGTATATAATTTTAAACATTAAAAATGTACAATGAAACTTGCAGTGAAATTACACTCCACTTGAATTTTAAACAAAAAAATTACTATTAAAGTTATAGTAAATTTGTATTTATTTTTTAGAGTGTTGGCAAAATAATCGCTTTTTGTCTAGATTTCAAGTTTCCCATTAAAAAGTTTCCTACCATCAAGTTTCCACATTTCAAGTTTCCTACATCTGGCGACTTGATTGACGCAAACATGTTTGTCTACCTCAACTTGCAGGGAGTTGAAAAATTAAAGGAACTTGAAACAGCAAATCTCTGCTACATAGCTCGACTATTTGCGATGAAATCATGTTTTCCATAGACCATTAAGCTAGTCTTCAAATAAGTCAAGATTTTGTCGACGTCATCGCACAAAAATTTTAATTACACCTATAAAAACATAATTAACTAATGAATTCAAAGGAAAGTGTAATTAATAGGTAATTTTTGTTCTCTGTCAGTGTTGATCCATTGCCTGTAGTTAATTTTACCCACGTCACTTTCCGTTAAAGCTTTCTTCATTCAATCAAACTCATTTATAGTTTGTTCTGAACCAGGGCATTGCTTGCAATTCCCTGAGAGTTTTCACTTTCTCGTAGATAGTTATTCAAATCGATGAATTTTAGATTATGAGTCCCATTTTGAGTCCCACATTATGAGTCCCAGCAGATCCAACAGGAATACAATTACGAGGGCGGAGCTTTCGTAATTCAATTTCATCTTCAATACAGTGTCTTGAGATAGTCTGCGACCAATTTCCCTTGCGGGTTCTGCCCCATAGCCAATTGACGAGCGCTGTTTTTAGCGGAAGTTGTCGATCTGTAAGAAACGTCTAAATCTAAATGGATTTTTTGAACACTCCAATGAGATGGCACAGTTGTCAATAATTTAATCTTCTTTTTACGATCTGTTTCTCTTGCTAAAGCAATTTTTATTTCATCTGCTAATTTTTCATCTGTCTTGTCTTTTTCTTTTGAATTTTGAATTTCTTTTGGGGTTGCAAATTTCCTGCAAAAAACGATTTGTTATTCTTTCAATGTACAGCACCAATATTTTAAAAATAACCCTAATCATCATACGCGATAATAAAAAAAAATATTTTTTTACCTTTGAATGCAATGTCATGGATTAAATAATCATCACTGTAACAATCGGAATTATAATTTTCATCACTCATCACTCGTTATCTGATAAAACCTCTGATGGCAATTCTTGAGATGGATCTGTATGCAATGCTGGAGTTTTTTTCTTTTCAGAAAACTCTACATGACATCTTGTGCAAATGTATTTACAGATCAAATAATGGAACCTTTTTTTACTCACTCGATTAATACTTTTGTAAACATTGCTGTGTCTGGCCTTGTTATAAGGATTGCAACAAACTTTTGAAGGTGGCATTCTCAGAAAATTCAGACAATAACTATAAAATTGAAATAACTTAACTCGGTCGATGTTTACTGAATACTAATCTATTTTCAAATTCGTTCCGTCACGTCTCCAAAAACGGGAAAGTCCCGAAATATTATCAGAAATAATAAAGCTGTTTAATAAGCGTTCCGTGAAGATCACATGCTAGCTCGCTCACTAATCGTCCGCAAATGTTATGAAGCGTTGAGTTCAAATAGCCATATCTTCTAAACTAAAAAACCGCACTCTTCGAAATTTTTATTTGTTGTTATTTATATTTTGGGCAATATTTGGGATTTTTTCCAAATTTGTTCATGCTCCAGAACATTGTTTTATCACAATATGTTGTAAACAATTAGTAATTAAACAAACAAACATCCTGAAAATTATTGTAGGCTTTGGCCGTTTAAAAATTAAACTCAATTTTAAATATTGTTTATCGATATTTCGAATAAAAAATAATATTAAACGAAAATTTAAATTAAAAATTGAGTTTAATTTTTAGCGGCCAAGGCCTACAATAATTTTCAAAACATAACTAAAAGGCTAATGAAATCAATAACAAACAAATATCCTTCAAATCAACACAATAAAAAAATGTTAATAACAATAACTTTTGCTAAACAAATAAACAAATTTCATAAAAATCGGTAGAATGGTTACTTAGATACAAAGTAGAGAAAAAAAATAGCACGAAATTATTAATGCCAATAAGTTTAAAAATAAAAAAGGCTTAGACTCACAATTTTGAGAAATTATTGTGCCAGTAAATAGCTACCGATTTATCGTATTTTCATTAAATTATAAAAATGTCGAAAAAAAGGTTATACTGTTCACGATATTTGACCCATATTCATTTACTTTTCATTGTCTGATAGGCGAAATTGTATATTTTGCAAAAGCATTCGTTTAATCTACTTAAGGAAAATATTGTACGTATATTATTTAATTAAAACGAATATATTCGAATAATGTAAGGATGCGTTCGTTTCATGTTGCGATTTCGATTGTACACTGCATGAACGTATTTATTTCTTTTTTTTATTTATTTATTAATCTACTGTATTTGGTCTGTATACCAATGAAAATTAATTAATATTACAAATTCGTTCATATTCGACATCTGTATGGATGCAAAAAGTCATAGTCAGTATTGTCAGAAAGAAAATCTCCATTTAGGGCTAGAATCTCTTGAAAAAAAGCTAGAAAGGGCTAATTAAAAAATGTTGGAGCTGAAAAAGGGCTAGTTTTAAAATTAAATTATTCTACATGTTTTTTAACTCTTATAGGGTCCATACACAGGCGGACATGTTCGCGAACATGGTAGGTTTGTGGAAATGTTTGCTCGTTTCTGGCGCTGTTGGCGGAACAATTTGAAGGTTCGTTAGTTTGCGAAGACAATATCAAAAATTTTTGATTTCAAGCAGACAAACCATTATGTTGTACAGCAAGTCATGCAGTTAGTAGCGGTGTTCACGTACAAACTTATCGTTTTGGTGTATGGTCAGTTAAAATAGATTTTTGGCGCACATTTTTAGAGAAATTTGGTCAAGGTTCGAGGAATTGGTTGGTAGTGTGTGGCAAAAACAAAACACGGTGCGCGTACATGTTGTAGGAGATGTACGCCTGTGTATGGGCCCTATTAGGTTACATTGTTCTTATATTTTTTTATTTACAACATTCAGTTTTCATTCTAGACAAACAATCTGAGCTCAATGGCCGTATTTTGTTAAACGCAAGCAATCACATCACTCGGGATTTTTTTTTGTCTATCAATTCCGTTTTCAACTGAAGTAAAATAAACGCTCTTTTTCTTATTAAAATTTTCTAATGAAATTTGTTGCCAGACAAAAAACCCAAGGTAATCGCTTGCCTTTTACAAAATACGCCCATAAAACTCCTAAGAACAAAAAAAAAAAATAAAAATAGATACATTGCGAAATCATTGGTACTGGTAACACTGGTAAAAAAAAAACCTATTCTTGTACATTCAATGCGACTATTTTTTTCTTATGGACTATGGTCCGCTAAACTCTAAAATTATATTAAACATTTTATGGATAGGTTTTCGAAATATGAATTTTGAAAATTTTCTTGGTTTTTTTTTCGGAGGTAGATTTACATATCAGACCATATATCGAGTAAGAGTTTTAGAGTTGCACAAGATGGCATTATAATGGTAATTCTGTTTTTAACAATCGTTTAAAGCATTATTTTCCAATCTATTTCCAAAAAATATGACAAAACTTGAATTTTTAGGCCAAAATTAAAATCTTTAATTGATTCTATCACCTTGCAAAAATAGTAAAAAATTAGCTAAAAATTTACGTACATACCAAATTTTTAAGAAGCAAATGAGTTATTGATGTAGAAAATCTATGGATAAATACCGGAGTTATGAGTAATTGAGTGATGGTATCAAAATTGGATTTTTACTTTGTTTGCATTGAAGTTACATTGACGTTAAACAATGTCTCTTCTTCTTCGGAAGAAGAATCATGATTATTATTTCAGAAATCCGTTATGTGTTTATGAGAAGACCACTGCCGTTAAGGCTTAATTCCTCTGGGTCCCAAGACGTTGGAGCTATAGCTGATGAATCCAACATATAGTCTTTAAAAATGCACATCCAATAATGTGCCAGTGAAATACTCTTTACATACCTGTTTATTACAGTATATAGTTTAAAGCAAACACTGCATATAAGTGACACCTAGAAAAGCAATCATGTACTAGATGTCGCATTCATAAACACAAAAGCATTACCCTGTGCCCTATTCTGGTAAAGCAGTATGCAATAAGAATTCTATACTGCCCTTAATAGTAGCAGTTTGGCTACCGGTAGATGGCGTACCTTCATTGCCATCTACTGGTTGAGACGAGACCTATTCAATCTCTTGCATACTAAGCAGGTATGCTAGCCCGGTTGTACTATTACGCGAACCGCCGGTCAATCTAGACCTGTGCAAGCGATGAGTCTCCCCGAAGGGCCAACCCATGATAGTCACCTGGGCAACTCGGTGCCGCCGAATGGGGGTCTACAACATCCCGGTAAATGAGGCAAAAAATTCATGTAGAATTTTTGTATTTGACAGTGCACAAAGCACGTATTTCTTTTTAACTGACACTTCAATTTAAGGCATAAACATTACCATACCTTAAACAAAGCGCCTAAATTTGTGAACCCGTGAAACTTGATTGCACCAAGTCTCCCTTTTGCCGTGTCTTATCGACCCAAAATAACCTCACGTTGTTGGCCATATCTCCTTGCCGTGGATAGATAAGGTCACCTCATTCGACGGGTATGACTATCCCCGTGCTAACAACTTCTACTGGACCATTGCTGATAGAGATGAGTCGCTCCGAACATATATAGTTCACGGAGCCATGTTCACAGTCGGACAGGGTTCCAATCATTCCTTCGATCCATTCTTAACATGTCCAAACAGTTCCGGTTGGAATGATATTTTTTTTACTTAATCAACATGTTACTGCTTGGCCGACTTTACTTCGTACTTTCGTACTCTTACTGCTTGGCCGAGTTGGTTGTAAAACTGATAGAAATAAAATATATATCTCTCCTTCTTTGGTAAAAATAATTGAAAGAAATGACAAATTAAACTATTACAAGATATATCGCCGTTCTTTTCATTTGTATTGTTTCGTTCAATTGGTTTCAAATGCAAACTGGCGGAACTAGATAGCTCCGGACATGTTTTGGCTCCGAGAGAACTGCTAGTGTTCTTGTCAGGTGCATTGTTTCACTGATTTGGTTAAACATGCGAACTGCCGGAACTAGATAGCTCCGGAACATGTTTTGGCTCCGAGAGAGCTGCTATTTATGAACATGCTTAAATAATTAAAATATATAGGATGAAGTTTTATGTAAAGAATGTAGATTAGGGTGCATTATATTATGCACATGAGTGCATATGAGGTTCATTATATTATCATATCCTTAGCAGATTATATTATAAATTTAGTATACAAACACATTTTTCCCTTCTACAGATCAAAGGAACTAAATGGCTCCGAAGATGTTTCCGGGAACTAGTTCCGCTGTACGAAAGAATCCTTCCATGTTCATTCCGGCTCCGGAATGATTAAGCACAAGCCTAATTGCTACTCCATTACAGGCTTTTTCTCACAAGGATTTACCATAGTGACCTGCTACCAGATTGGCCGCCAACACCGAACTCTAGTGAACTCTTCTCTTTTACGACAGTAGACAAGACTTATCCACGAATGTTACGCCTCTATGCATCTACTGCCAACCATCCTCTTTTATCCTGGCTTTGGACAGGCAGGCGCAACTCAGTTGCTAACCTGGCGGAGTTGATTATTATTACAGTCATATATACCTGTTTTGGACTTAAGTTTTAAGAGATCACTCGTTATTGGGAAATCATGGCAGCATTTATTAACCCTTTTGAGGCCACTCTTTATGGTAAGCACAGAGAGTTCTCTTCATTTTTGAATAAATCTGCCGCCATAACAATTAGAAATTAAACTGTTGTAATAATCGATTAATTTGCGCTCAGGTTTCCATTGATAATTATTATCGTTTTGTTAGCTTGAGTTGTCAAAACAACAATAAAAACATTTAAAATGCTTTATTGGAACCATGAAATGTTTAAAATTAAGTTATAATTTTTGGAGCCAAAAATCGATATTTGAAATTCAAAAGGGCTAAAAAAAGCTAGTGGCTTTAAGGTAATTTCTGGTGCAATTTAATAAAAAAGTGCTACATCTAGCCCCAAAAGCACCAAAATGGCAATTCAATTCATAGTATCATTCAATACGTTCGCGATGGACGCAATGAGCGCATGAGGAAGAGACATGAAGTTCATTCAGAATGAGAACAGCGAAATCTTTGTTCTCACAGTTCTTCCACCATCCACGAACCACACTCAAGGTTGGTTAATATACCATAGGTTAAGTTACTTGAGAGAAAAACACTCTTTTTTTGCCTTTGCTCGAACTGTCAAAGTAGCTGTTAGCTAAAAATTGTACAGATCCAGGTTTTTTTTTCTTGATTCCCTTTCATTCATTCTGACAGTTCGATCTAGCTTCTCTCAAGTGACTTACCGCACTCAGCACAACTGGATAAACATTGCTTGTGTGGAATGAATGAATGTTATACTGAGCAACGATGGCATCGAGAACTTTAAATAAATAAAATGAAATAAAAATCTTTCATGAAAATGCATGGCCATGAGCGCTGCTGTATATGCAGTGTTGTGATGTAATATATTAGCATATTAGTATTATAATATACTAGCAGGACCCAGTCCACGAACGTTCCAGCAACCATACTTTTTATATTTGTGGGCGGGGAGAAGGGGTGTGGCAAACATTTTTTCTGTAAACTATCTCATGGTCGGAAATAATCTACTGCCAATCAGTGCAATCGGCACATTTAGAGTCTAAATGATTTATTAAAAGTGGGTGTAATTATAGTATATATTTTAGATTTGTATAAAAGTCAAACAAACAAACAAACAAACAAACAAAAAATGATTTTTATTAATACAGTTGTGCATAATATATATATTTTATATCATACCAATTTTAATTTAAGTAGCAAATACTTTCTAAGAAAATATCGTCATAAGAAACATTTTAAGATGTTAACATGCATGAGGAAATGCTCCACCTCTTTCAAAGTATCGAAATATGCCACTAATTCTGAAATAGTTGTATCCTAACACGGCGACATCGAAAAAACTTGAAATTGGTCCTTCTTTTGTAAAACTTATTGAAATGAAATAATAAAAAAAATGTTCTCTTACGTGGAAAGAAAAGAAAATATCTTCCAGAAATTCTTAAATATTTTTATTTCTGATGTGATTAAAAAAAAAAGGAGCAAAATCGACTGATTGGCAGTAAATTTTAATTTTAAGCTTTAGTAAATTTTAGCGTATACAAATGCGTCCTGGTTAAATCTTGAGTATAACTTTTGTTTATTTAATGTTTCGTGTTAATAAAAAAATTTTAAGAGCGCAAACTGTAATTTTTTTGAAAAAATATGAGATATTTGCCATTAATTTTTGCGAATCTCTTTTCAAAGACTCTTAAAGACAGAAATTAAAAAAAAACCTCTGCCATGTACATTTATTTGAACAAAAAGTTTGTAATTATTTTATCCATACTACGTCGTACTACTCAAAACCCCGAAATTGTACTACTCAAAAAAAGTTAAAAACTGCAGCCCTGTTTGGAATCTAAGGCAAAAACTGGATTGCAGTAATTTATGCTGCGTTGTCAGCTCGTTGACATTCCTCCTGTTTCCGGAATCTACTACTTTTGTAATTAATCGAAAATAAAACACTGCTTTTCTGTCATAACGCTTCAAATGCGGTGAATTCGTTAGCCTCTATTTATTCTAGCGATTTATCTTAGCTGACATAGGCCGACAATATTGATTCAACTTTTCCGTTAGACTGTAGGATTTTCTTTTTTAATGACTACTTGTCAAAAAGAAATGTTTTCAAAACATAAAAAATGTCGAAAACAGTTTATAATGGCCGTACCTAGACTCCTAGAGGGGTCAAATATATGAGCCACTCTTCTTTTGGTCCCCTTACAAAAAACACAAAAACTGTCGAAAATAGTTTTTATCGGCCTTATCTGGACTCTTAGAGGGGTAAATATATGAGCTGGTCCTATTATTTTTTGCCCTTCATCAATTCTTCCCCAGACGCCTACCCCCTATCTGCCACCCTTCTTTGGGTTCCGATACAAAAAACACAAAAACTTTCGAAAATAGTTTATATCGGCCGTAGCTGGACTCTTAGAAGGGTCAAATATATGAGCTTGGCCCGTTATTGTCCTTCCACATTTCCTCCGAGCACACTTGCCCTCATCTGCCACTCTTCTTTAAGTCCCCATACAAAACAACAGAAAAACTGTCGAAGATATAATAATAGCTGTCTCTATTTTTGTGAACTTTGTTGACTTTTTCTAATCTTGCTCAAAAAGAGCTTTAAAAGAAGCTTGTGTCTCGCAGCGAAAAATTAATAATTAATTGTTGTATCTTGTTAGCTTTGCGCACAACCTGTTAAGCATTGAATGGAGCTTACAAAGAGAGAGCTTTTTTCTGGTGAGGATAAGAATAAAGAAATTGTATTTTAATTATTATAAATATATAATAAATAAATAGTCGTTTAAATATTACGACGAGTCGTTCTTGAGTTATAGATGCTATGCAAATTTTGTATAGGAGGCAGAGAACTGCAACTAGTCTATGATTCGAACGAATGACTATAAATCATCTACCAAAAACCGAATGCGAGTGCGTGCGGTTGCGTACAAGAACAACCACTTACACGCGAAGCATTCTCACATCAGCGATGAGTGACGAGTGCCGCCGCTTTCACTCATCAGCTCATAAGTATGCCGCTCAATGATTCTAATGATTCTAGAGTCATTCCTTATGATTCTAGAGTCATTAAGGGAAATCGCGTGCAGTGTTACCGCTGACATATTTTGTTATACATATAATATATAAATTTATTATTATATGCATATAATACTAGCGGCAAATGTATGAAAATAAATTTTAAAATAGTAATAAAAAATATTTAAATGCATATACTTAATTAAAAAAAAAAACTTAAAATATTATTGATAGAAATAGTGAAACATTGTGGAAATATTATTGAAAAAAAAATATTAAAAATTTTTGGAAAAATTTTTTAAGAATTATTAAAATATTAAATAAAATTGTATCAAAATTAATGAAAAACTATAATAATCATTTTAAATATTATTAAAAAAAATAACTCAAAAATTCATTCAAAAGTTCTTAAATATAAATAAATAAATTTACATACATAAAAATTATTGATTTACATATTAACATATTTTCAACAAAAACAACTTGGTTTAAAGAACGGGCTTAATATATATTTATATGACATTTATAATTAACATTTTATTAAAATAAATGGAAGTTATATACACAATAACAGCTTTTAAAAGCAGGAATTCTGTTTAGTTTGGATTGCCGCTTTCCTTATGGCATCCCTAAACATAAAGGTTCTAAGCAATTCATCATTGCAAATGTGAAAGTGATTTAAGAAATTGATTAAAAAGAATACAATAACAACAAGGGACAAATAATAGACAACATACAAGTATAAAGTAAGTTTGCTACAATTTAATTTTTGGAACTAGCGATCCCCAACTTAGAAGCTGGCATTTATCTTAATAAGCACGTAAAACACAAAACAAAAGTAAAACAAGGAAAACGCACGCCAATACTGAAGTGCACGCAAATCATTCAATGACTCTGGAGTCATTGAGGGTGCTTAGATATGATTCTAAGCTTAGAATTCAGCAGTCTTTCTAACGAGCAATGAGTGAAAGTAGCGGCACTTGTCGCTCATCGCTGTTATGAGAATACTTCGCGTGGAAGTGGTTGTTGTTGTGCCCAACCGCACGCACTCGCACTCGGTTTTTGACGAGTGATTTAGAATCGTAAAAAAATGATTTCCTGCAGGTCTCTGATGGGCGGTGAGCGTGGCAATTTTTTTTTTAAAATCTACAAACCTATTTTATATTCTTGAGCTTTAATAAAAAACAAAATATATTGTTTTGGATTTTTGTGTTATATGGGAGGTAGGCGTGGTTTTTGGCGGATAAAAAAATATTTTTGCATATGTTCCAATTCCAAATTACACACCAAATTTTATTAGCTTACGACGACTCCTTCTATTTTATTCCAAACGCTATATGAAATGAAACCAATGTACGACGTCGAGAAGCTCGTTCAACAAAAAGATGTATTGCTTTGCGATTGGCAGTTTGTGGAGCGCAACCTGGTTTTATTGATCGACGAACAGCTTCTGTTTATAAGCCTTCCTGGATATAAGCCTAAGGATAAGGATATAAGCCTAAGTGCTTCAGCTAAGGTTACTAAAAATGATTTAATGGCATTTTGATTCAATTCAGGTAATTATAAATAACACATGCCACTGCTGTCATCATTATCAAAAGGTAAGAAACTTTCTTCTACCATTTACCCGATTCGTATTCGTAGAGGCTACTCATTTGATCTGCCAAGTCTACACGTACCATGATCTCGCGATAAAATTTTATTTGATTTGGACATGGGACAATGTTTTCGCCTGTTTTCAATTTTTTTTGTGACAGTCGTAATGTCGCTTCATGGCAATTACTACTACTACCAGCGGACGAGTGGTACATATATGCACCATATATCGATATAAAATACTTACCTGTCTTAATTATAAACAAGCGTAAAAACTTCAATTCTACTTTATTTTGAAAATCTTGTTAACTTCACCACTCCCGCCACATTTCCCGCAAAAAAAAAAAACACAAAAACTACCAACGCTCTTCACTTCCACAGTACAACACATAATTTTAGGACTCAATTCTGACAATTGCACGTGAAAGTACGCACAAAATGAAAAACTTGTGCATCATTCGTTTTGTCTTCTTGCCTGCCAAAATATTCTTAATATCGATTTGAAGTTAGTAACTATCGTATAGGGGAATTTTTCACGTTTTAGGCTCTTTTGTTTGACATAACTCGAGAACCACTAGTCCGATTTAGCTGAAACAGATTTAGAAAATTTAAGAATTACAATTCCTCTAATCTGTTGTTATATCGTTTTCCTATGTGTGCAACACTTTCGAAGTTAAAAATGAATGTATGAAGGGAAAAAAGTATTTTTTGCCTAAAAGTAAACATTTTTTTTTTTTAAATTCATAAAAAATCCAAAATGCAAAAAAGTGTCAAATCTGGTTACTTTCACTCAAAGTCACATAACCTATGAGCAAAATAAGGCACAGATCATGGAAATCGATGCACGCGTTTCTCATTTATTCACAATTAAGTAAATGTATGAATTTCAAAAATTTGCTCGAGATATGCACAACATTATTTAGAGAAAACATTGACACTTTTTTTATGATTCTGAGAATTAAACTTTTCCACGCAGGAAAAGCGTGAGCGTGAGGAACTAGAGGTATACCAGGGCAAGAAGGATGCACGAAAATTCTATCAACAGGTTAAGCGTCTAACCCAAGGTTTCAAGCCCGGAGCATCCACTTGTAGAAACGAAAATGGAGATCTGAATACGGATACGCAGTGTGTGCTGAGATTGTGGAGACGGCACTTCTCCAATTTACTTACTGGCGACGATTCCACCAATGCCGCCCATGGAGAGCGCAGTTCAGAGCTACCAATCAACAATGACGGAGTGGAAGTACCACCACCTAGCCATGAAGAGGTTCGAGTTGCTATCCAACGACTCAAAAACAATAAAGCAGCGGGTGCTGACGGCCTGTCAGCTGAATTGTTCAAAACCGGCGGCGATGAATTGATAAGGCGCATGCATCAGCTCATCAGCAAGATATGGCTAGAAGAAAGCATGCCCAACGATTGGAACCTCAGCGTACTGTGCCCTATACTTAAGAAAGGAGACCCAACAATCTGAGCAAGTTATAGAGGTATCAGTCTTATTTCCATCGCATATAAGGTTCTCTCATTTAATAATTAACATTTTATTAAAATAAATGGAAGTTATATACACAATAACAGCTTTTAAAAGCAGGAATTCTGTTTAGTTTGGATTGCCGCTTTCCTTATGGCATCCCTCAACATAAAGGTTCTAAGCAATTCATCATTGCAAATGTGAAAGTGATTTAAGAAATTGATTAAAAAGAATACAATACCAGCGCAAGCGTACTGTGTGAAAGATTAAAGCCAATTACAAAAACACTGATTGGACCTTATCAGTGTGGCTTTCGACCTGGTAAGTCCACAATAGACCAGATTTTCACGCTACGACAAATCCTGGAGAAAACCCACGAAAATCAAATTGACACACACCATCTCTTTGTCGATTTTAAAGCTGCGTTCGATAGCCCGATAAGGGATTGCCTATACGCAAAGTTGATTAGACTTTGCAGAATGACGTTGAGCAACACACGCAGCTCCGTCAAGGTAGGAAATGACCTCTCCGAAACATTCAATACCGAAAGAGGTTTCAGGCAAGGCGATCCACTGTCTTGCGATCTCTTTAACATAATCATGGAGGGGATCGTACGAAAGGCCAGTATGCATCGTAATGGCACCATTTTCTACAAAGGCGTCCAGCTCCTTGCGTACGCTGATGATATTGATATTGTCGGCAGAACTAAGAGAGATGTTACCGCTGCTTTCGCCGCTATCGAAAAGGAATCAGCCAAAGTGGGTTTGACGATAAATGAGGGCAAAACAAAGTATACGCTGTCTACAAACAAGGGAGCTCGGCGTTTAGACTCCCACGTTTCATCCGGCAGCTATAACTTTGAAGTAATCAAGGAGTTCGTTTACCTTGCCATCGCCATTAATACCAAAAACGAAATCAGCCTGGAGATAAAGCGAAGAACAATAATTGCTAATAGGTGCTACTACGGGCTCAGTAAGCAACTAAGTTCCAGAGCCCTCTCTCGATCGACAAAACTAACACTCTACAAGACGCTCGTTCTACCTGTGCTGCTTTATGGCGCTGAGGCATGGGTAGTTTCGCAAACTGACGCAGCCACTCTGGGGGTGTTCGAGAGAAAAGTTCTTCGCAAAATCTTCGGTCCTGTTCGAGTCGGCGATGACTATCGCATCCGAATGAACCACGAGCTGTATGAGCAGCTCTGATGGATGGACCAGGCTGAGGAAGCCCTAACCGCACTGGGTGTATCCGATTGGAGAAGGCGCGCGCAGAGGCGCCTGGCGAGAGCTGATGAGGTCGGCTGAAACCCGGACACGGGTTGTTACGACCATCTAAGTAAGTAAGTAAGTAACCCAATTGAATTACAATGGAGAGTTAAGTAACGTAGCGCCAGTAACGGCACGTTACTTAGCCTAATAACAAAAAAACGGGAAAGATTTTAAAATTTGCTTTCTTGGAAAATAAACTTATATTATTTTAAATCCTTCAAAAAAACGTTTTATATAAATAGTCTTGCCCTATTTTTAGAGTTTTGCAAATTTTGTAATCCATGTCGAAAACTACTTCTGTTTTATGTAACATCACGTCAGAGCATAGTTTTGCTTATATCTTTAAGTCCTTAGGATCGATTAATATAATTCTTTTACTTAATATAGTGCTGCTTAATTTCTACGCAAATATAAAAAACCTTTTTTTCAAATTTGAGTTTTTCATTTTTCTTTTTAATATTTTTTCGTACCAATCATATGTAGCGCTAGTTAGGAAATGCACATATAATAATTTTATGAATTATCGAAAAACCTTTTTTTTAAACACGACAGAAGAAAAAAAAAAAAAATATGTGAATGGCCGCCACGCACGGTAGAAGTGAGACTTTTCCCAAAAATTGAATTTCTGGGAAGATTTATGATTTATTTTATTAACATTCCCTCCTTCAGTGCAACCAAATAGTTAAAAAGCAGTCTTCCTTAAAACCAGTAGTAGTTCAAAAACTGTACTTTTTTCATAAAGCGAACTAGTATTTTCAACATGGTGATATCATGGGAAATATCAATTGTCCCTTTTGTTTATGGACAGTTACTGAAAATTTCAATATTCACGTACAGAATGAAAAAACAGTGTTTTTTACTTTCATGGTACAGTTGGTTATCAAGATGATTTATTATTTTAATTTGATGACCTAAGTAGTACCCAGACTCAGACAAACTTTGCTGTTTTATTTTTTTGTTAATTATATTTTTATTTGTAAATATTTAAAAGAAAAAATTTGTCAAAAAACCTGTGTCTTTAATAATGCATTTTCCCCTTTCCGTACTCGCATCAAACCACGTACAATTCGGCTGCAAGTTGAACGTGCTTCCATCGCGCCATTGCCTCCTTTGCATCAAAGTGAACAAAATACGAACAAACCCGAAAACAAGCATAGTATACATCTTCTAATTGATTTATTTATTTATTTCATCTACTGGGCAACTGCCCTCACAGATATAATACAGCATCATAAACTAATATTCTTAAACTAGAGATAACATTTCAACTAATATTTTCATAAATATTTCTCTATTCATACTGAAGTTCACATGGCTAGCAACAGAATTATATAGATTTAAACATTTAGAGATAACCTCATTTTGACTAAAGTTAGTTTTATGGGGAAACATATAAAATAGCGGTCATTTCCTAAGGCCTCTTATTGGCGTATACAAATAGATAAGTTCCGGAAACTCTGGACATTGGATCTTGCCATCTAAAATGGTCTTGATAAATAACATAGAAAGATGTGTTCTTTTTTGCTGCAAAGTTTGAATTCCGAGAAGTTTGCAACAAACAATATATGAAAGCATGTCCTGATATGTGTATAAGTTACGCAAAGCAAAGCGAGAAATCCTTTTTTGCACTTTTTTGACTCTATTTACATCAACTGCATATGAAGGGCTCCAAATAACACTGGAATAATCTAAAAAAGGGAACTGACCAAGCTCATAAAAATGGGTTTCACTGTGTGTGGATCAGTGAACTCTTTGGAGTTTCTTTTAACAAAACCTAGTTGAGAGTTTGCCCTCGAAAGAACGCAGTCTCTTTGAGTTTTAAATGAGAAACTAGGATCAAAATAAATGTCAAGATCTTTAGCGGTTGTTGGTCATTTAAAAAAACTGTTGGCGCTGTATGAAAATTGGGGCGTAATGCAAACATTTTTTCGATAAAAAGTTAAGATATGGCACTTGGAAAAATTTAATTTTAAGCCAGTAACCTCACACCACAGCAGAATATAGTTAATATCTGCTTGAAATTTTAAGCACTCAGAGGAATTTTTAATAACAGAGAACATTTTCAAGTACATCAAAGATTGACAGAATTTAAAAAGATTAGGTATATCGTTTATACATAAAATAAATAAAAGTGGCCCTAAATGGCTTCCCTGGGGAGCACCTGAGGTGACATGAACCATAAAAGAGTAACTATTTTCAATTTTTATGAATAATTTTCTGTTTGTAAAGTACGAGTTCATCCATTTTAAAAAGTTAGAGTGAAAGCCTAGCTTACATAATTTGGAAATCAATAATTTGGAAAGCTTAAGCTATCAAAAGCTTTTCAAAGTCATTTTTTAAGTTAGAAGAAATCAATATTTGATAATTTTCGCAGAAATTCCATTCGATATTACCCAAATTAAAATACCCTAATACGCATGGAGTTTGATGTGAAAGTAGCGAATAATAATAATAGTAGAGAGAAAATAAACATAGAGAGATAACGTTGAAATCCTGTGAGTCAGCGGAAGTATGGAATCAAATTTATTCCAAAGGATTGATGACAAACAAAAATGTATTGTTTATCCAAAATAATTATTAATCGATTATAATTTATTTATATATTTTTTTTCAATTTTTCTTAAAAAAAAAAACAAAAACTGCCGGTATGATTTTAAATATTTTAAATTTAAAAAAGGCACAAACTTTCAAAAAGGACCACTAAGCCTTCGCTTTGTGGTTAGAAGCCCTGGACTTATGCTACCACGCGTACTTATTTTGGTTTATCTTACAGTTTATTTTACAGATTTCAGTTTAAAATGTTGATGCGTTTTTCGTTACAAGACTTGCATCGTATTTTATGTTGCATTAGCCACGATATTTAATGCTAAGTGATGCAGACATGTATATATATATATATATAGAAGAAACTCCAACACTAGCTGCGTGTTTTTCAAGAGAGATCAGGATCATAACATCGAACTTGCAAGCAAAGCAAAAACAACACATGATCCAGCAAGAAAGCTGCATCAATTCAATTGATCCAATTCTATGTTTTTAAGTGTTGTGGCCGAACTGTAAATACTAAAAGTAGGCAACACTTGACCGTTTGATGATAGATACATGGCGCTGCTTCTTATCTTGCATCTTAAAAAGAACATCAGCTGCTTATCTGTATGCAGAAAATAGCGCCATCTGTCTAAATATATATAAATATATAAATGTGAATTAAAAACTTTATTTGAATTGCATGAAAGATATCGTATTTATATGAAAATTACAGATCTAAGAATACAACAAATTTTAGATTCTAAGTTGCAAATAAAACTAAACAAATTAGAAAAAAAGGGAACAGGAATATACAGGGTGTCCCGCAATTGAGTGAAACTATTTACGGAGCTGAAAGGTTATGTCGAGCTGAGCAAAAAATCGTATGGGAAGGGAGGGTTTTATAATAAGTATAATTTTTTTAGTACAGCCAACTTTTTTATTTTTTAAGATATGTTTATGTTTTTAACTAGTAAAACATACGGGGCGTCCGGTGTGGCAACACGAACATGGAAGCTGTTTCACAAACACAAAGCATCACCAAGTGCCCTGCTGATTAGGAGCATTATGTAATAAATTACATACTGCCCGTAATAGCAGTACCAGTTTAGACTTCAGTAGTGCCGTACTTACAATCCATCTACTGGTGAAGACGAGACCTACCCAATCTCTTGCATATTAAGACAGATATGCCAGCCCGGTCGTACCACTGCGCTAACCCGCCGGTCAATCTAGGCCTGTGTAGCCTTCACACAACCACAACCAGTACGAGACTCCCCGAAGAGCCAGCCCACGACAGTCATCTGGGCAACTCGATCCCGTCAATGAGGATCCACAACATCCCCGCAAAAAGACCAAGAATACACAAATGCAATTATGAAAAAGTGCATTCTTATGCATGACCGTCCTCTACGAAGGATAGCCACCTTGTCGTGATGTAGAGGCTTAGGTTGCAATGAAACAATGGGCTATGATGACGGGAGCGCAAGCTCCTGGTAGGGGTCACCCATGTCGTACATTGTGGAGCAATGAACAAAGAGCTATCCCCCCCCCCCCTAATCCAGGGTGTTATGTTTCACCGTGCCTATTGGATGGTTTGCAGCCAGGGGGTAATACCGGCTGTATGGGAATGGAGACCTCATTGATACCTGGCCGCCTCAGTGAGTAATTGTGAATGTACAGAATGTGAAGAATGTACAGAGGCGACAACGACAACAACTACTACAGACGAAACGGCAACTGCGACGGAAACTGGCAGGTCTAGCACAGGGCGACCTACTCTGACCAAACAGGACAACACCGACGCGGGTGGGGACTTGGACTCAGCGATTCTGAGGATTCTGGGCAGGTTGAGCATTAGAAGTGACACGGAGGAATCGAGCATCCCTCAAGTCCTTCACAATGTTCCTAGCTCAGAGACTGAAGACGAGCTTCTCAACTCCGACTCCGACGCGACAAAGAATCCACGCAACGAAAGTTCTACAGGACTGCTAAGAACTATCTGCTGAAAATGAAAACCGCAGACCCGACTACTCTTACTTCCAGGGACAAGGCTCTCATCAGGAAGCACACGAAGAGAGTGAAAACTTTTGAACGTCACTATGCCCCCAAAGCATCGACGAACGAAGCTGCCACAACTCTGCCTGCTTCCACGGATGAGGGTCTTAGCAAGGCAGGTCCATCCAACTCCAATGACAGGAAAAGCGACAAACGGGAGAGGGAAATGGGAGGTAGAAAGACGAGGAAAAGAGGCAGGAAGAATAGAGGGGACAGAGCTGAACCGTCCCAATCCAAGGTTGCTATAGGTGACAAACGGGATTGCGGTATAGGTGGAAGCAAGGGAGTGAAAGAAGGGGCAACGACGGTTAAGGCAGGTCCTTCCTACTCCAATGTCGTCAAAAGCGGCAAACAGGAGTGTGGAAAAGGCGGAACCAAGGAGAAGGTAAAGCGAGACAAGGTCAACCCAAGGTTACCTCAAACAGGGACCAACCGGGGGTTGACCACGGTTTCGAGAGGAGAACCTCCCTGTACACCTGGTTCCACGGCCAAACGGCAAAGATCTGCGGATGAGGTCGCTGCGAGTTGTTCGAAGCGTAGTAAGACCCGGGGGAGCTTCGAAAACTCAGCAGAGGTCGCTGCGAGTTGTTCAAAGCGAAGTAAAGCAGGGGGGAGCTTCGAAAACTCACCAGAGGAGCTACAAGTAGCCATTATAGACGCAACTGACCCAGACGGCTCTATGACGGGGGAAAAATGGCTGCTTGTAGAGAATGAGATCCTTAAAGCTATGATGGCTTGCGCCGAACACGGTGATCCCGACGATTACAAGTTCGACGGTGCTGGTTGGCAACAAGGAGTCAAAGTCGTCGGATGTGGATCGAAGAAATCCCTGGAGTTCCTGACCAAAACCATCGCCAACATTGGTGAAATTTGGAAGGGAGCTTCACTAAAGGTGATCTCCAAGTCCACGCTTCCGCTTCTCAACAAGGTATCTGTATGGATTCCTCCTCCTGCTTTGCACGAGGATGACTCTATTCAGAGGCTTTTGGCGGCGCAGAATAAAGACGCCAAAATTCAGGAGTGGAAGCTGGTCAGGTCGCAGAAGAGTCACGGCAGCGAAGGGAAAATTCTTCTCTTTTCTGTAGACGCTGCTTCCACGGGCTGGCTTAAGGAGCAGTCGGACATGCTCGAATTCGGCCTCGGATCCATTAAGGTGAAGAGGCTGAAGCAACAATAGCTGAGAGGAGGAGGAAGCTGCAAGTGATGCAAATCAACCTGCATCACTGTAGGGCAGCGACCGACAACTTGATGCTGTGCATGTCCGAGGAGAATGTAGATGTGGCCCTCATCCAGGAACCTTGGATCACCAACAACAATATCCAAGGCCTAGGGTCGAAATAATATAACCTGTTTCACTCTACAAATGAAGGTAAGTTAAGGAGCTGTATACGTGCGAAAAAATCTATTAATATGTTTTTTCTCCCTAGATTCAGCAACGGAGACGTAGTGTCAACCAGCCTAGAAACAAGGTCACCAAAACTGATCCTTTCCTCTGCGTACATGCCCTATGAAGAGGCGAACCCACCAGTGCAAACAGTCCGCGAGTTAGCAGAACATGCTAACACAAGCAGGGCATTCCTTGTCATCGGTTGTGATGCTAACGCCCATCACTCGCAATGGGGCAGCAAAGACATCAACAAAAGGGGTGAGTCTATTTTTGAATTTATCCTTACCACAGACCTTATTCTATGCAATAGGGGCAATAGGGCATCATTTCAGAATAGAGTCAGGGAAGAGGTAATCGATCTTACTCCTAAGCATTTTAGGAACCCATTAAAAACTAACTGGGAAAGGTATTCAGAATACCTCCCAACCGACGTATCTATTGACAATGCAGTCGAGTTTATAACGGGAAAAATGAACCAGGCTTTCAAGAAGTTCTGCCCAAAGTCTCGAAGTCGCAAACCTGCAAATGCGAGTTGGTGGACCAGCGACCTTAAAAAGAGGCTAGAAAGAGGTTAGAAAACTTCACCGGAAGGCCATCTTAAGCAAAGCAGGACTGGACAATCTACAGATCCATGCTAAATGCTTACACTAGGGATGTAAGAATAGCTAAGCGAACATCTTGGACAAAATTTTGCGAGTCCATTGAGGATACCAAAGAAAGACGCTATCCAAAGACCCAACGATCCCGGGATACCTTAAGAGGTCCGACGGATCCTGGACAGAATCCAGCCAAGAAACGCTTTTGCTACTCATGGAATCTCACTTTCCAGGTTGTACAGAACCGTATCAAAACGATGCTAACAACTTGGAAATAACAATGCCAGAACCTTTACAAGAACTCCCCAACATTATTACAAGGTCAACTGTAGAATGGTCGATCGGACCCTTCAAGCCCTACAAATCTGCGGGCCCAGATGGTATCCTACCGGCCATGATGCAACATGCCCTTCCTAGCATCATGCCCTGGCTTATAGCAATCTTCACCGGCTGCCTCAAGACAGGATATGTTCCAAAAATTTGGAGAGAAGTGCGAGTTGTTTTCATTCCTAAAGCTGGGAAACCGATACACTCAGCACCAAAGGATTATAGGCCTATTAGTCTCTCATCGTTCTTGATGAAAACGCTAGAGAGAATAATAGATCTTCACATAAGAGAATCTGTGAACGATAATAATCTCTGTAGTGTACAACATGCCTACCTTAAGGGTAAATCGGTAGAAACGGCACTGCATGAGGTGGTTTCGGTCATAGAAGGAACCCTTCATCACAAAGAATATACTTTAGCAACGTTTTTAGATATCGAAGGCGCATTTAACAATGTAAATACAGATTCTATTGAGTTAACAGTAAAATAACCCAGTGAATTTATAAAATGCTCAATAGCAGACATATAAGCTCACAAATGGGAATGAGCGTTGTGAGGAAAGAAGCCACAAGAGGCACACCGCAAGGAGGAGTCATATCCCCCCTTCTCTGGCTAATTGTGGTTGACAAAATTCTCACTACACTCACAACTGGAGGAACAAAAGTGGTAGCCTATGCCGATGACGTTGCCATCCTTATATGCGGGAAATACCTGCAAACAATTAGCGAACTAATGTCTGCGGCATTGAATAAGCTATCGCGGTGGGCAGAATCGAATGGACTTGGTGTTAACCCAGTAAAGACTGAACTCGTTCTGTTCACAAGATGAAGAACAATAGAAAGTTTCACATTACCGAAACTTAACGGAGTAACTCTGAAGCTTTCCACGGAAGCCAAATACCTTGGAATTATCCTTGATAACAAGCTGAGCTAGAAACGCAACACAGAGGAAAGAAGGAAAAAAGCACTGTGCGCTTTGTACGCTTGTCAGAGGACATTTGGCAGGAAATGGGCACTGCGACCGCACATAATCCACTGGATGTATACAGCGATCGTGAGACCCATTCTTGCCTACGGTTCTCTCGTATGGTGGACGATAACGCATAAAAAAAGCTACCTTAGCTTCCTAACAGGAGTTCAAAGGTTAGCGTGCATAGGAATAACAGGAACCATGAGATCTACGCCACAGGCGGATCTAGATATGATGCTAAATCTTCTTTCCATAGAAGAATTCCTTAAATGTTCGGTGACCAAGAGCGCGATTCGCCTCAACGAATCACGAGCCTGGAAAAGCAGCACATTCGGACACGCATCTATTCTAAATCCTTTTGGAACCGAGGAATCAAAAAGAGCAACCGACTATATCATACCCAGTGTAAGATTCGGTACAGAATACACCACATCCATTCCCAGCAGACAAGAATGGGAAGAAACGGCTGTAGAATCCTACGGCAATCTCCATTTATATACTGATGGTTCCAAAATGGAAAACGGAACTGGATCGGGTGTATACTGTGAAACGCTACAAATCAAAGAGTGTTACAAACTCCCGGATTACTGTAGCGTTTTCCAGGCAGAAATATATGCTATTGAAAAAGCTGCACGGGCCATTTACAGGAAAAATCTTACCCCCACAAGGGTAGTAATTTTTGTGGATAGCCAAGCGGCCATCAAAGCACTGAACAGTAAAACGACGAAGGCTCGAACGGTGCAAAACTGTAAATTTGCACTGAACAGTATCTGCAATACCTACAACGTCACTCTCTGCTGGGTTCCCGGACATAGCAATATTGAAGGGAACGACGCAGCAGATGAACTGGCAAGGCGTGGAGTAACCGCGAGTACAAACAGAGCTGACACAGATGTGCACATTCCAATAGGCGTCGTCAAAAGGAGTATAGAACTAAAAGCCAGAGATATTGCCAACACAAACTGGGCTTCCAGAGGTGACTGCAACATATCTCGAAGGCTTTGGCCTGAGCTAAATGAGAAAAGAACTAGAAGCCTTCTGCTTTTGGTCAAACGGGAAATCCGGATCCTTGTTGGAGTTCTAACGGGTCATTGCCAAATTGGGGTAATGGCCAATAGAATAGGTATAACAGCGCCAGACTTTTGTCGGAGCTGCAAAGACCCGGAGGAAATAGAAACAATAACTCACCTACTATGCGAATGTCCAAGTCTACAGAATCGTCGACTTCGACACATGGGGAACAGATTTTTCAAAGACTTGGAAGAGTTGGTGAACACACCACTGCTAGACATCTGGAGGTTCATAAAAAGCACAGGATGGTTTGAGGAACAAATCGGAACAATGGTTTAACTTGGTACCACAACTATAAAAAGGGATTCGTAATGGACCTATAGGCCCCCGCGGAAGCGCCGGTAACGGTGCACGACCCTTCATACCTAACCTAACCTATGCATGACCGTGCTCAATGAGCACTAAAAAGGCTATGTTAACAATTTCCAGCTGCCGGCTCAACTGCAAACTATTGCGCATGTCTGGTACCTACTCTGGAGGACCTTTGCAATTGCCACTCTTACTCTGATTTCAACATCCAGACATAGAGTATAGGCCAATGTTCTCAGGGACTGCCGTGCTCAGTATGAAAACCCTTAGTTTTTCAACCATAACAACACTTCCCTCAGTGACTGCCGTGGCAGTTTGAGGGTGCGAGTCAAACACGTCGATAAGCAAACCACTTTGGAAAGCCAGAGCGTCGACACTTTTACGCACGCATGCCAAAACACTCCACATCAGTTTAAACCAGCCGAATTAAGAGGTCTCAGTGCGGTGGATAGATAGGGTCTACCCCATTTGACGGGTTAAGTCTGTCCCTGTACTAACAAGTCTTAAGGTCAATTGCTATGCCTTCGCAGGCTTGTTTCATATCGATATGCCGCATATGACCTGCTACCAAGATGGGCGCCACCCCGAGCTCTTGGTTGGCCCTATCAGTTTTTACGTTTGCAGGACGTATCCTACAAACAACCATCCTCCTTTATCCTGGCTGTGGACAGGCAGGCGAAACTAAGTTGCTAACCTGGCGGAGTTGATTTTTAGTTCAGCTCGACAAAAACTTTCTGTTCCGTAAATAGTTGCACTCAATTGCGGGGCACCCTGTATATAAGATATTTTCTGGAAAATTTCAGCCATCTAGTGGTAGATATGCTGCCAATATTTCAACTTATCAATTTTAATTAATTGAAATTCTATTTTGTTTTTGCTGCTGACCCTGCACTTTTGATTCTTTCGTTGCAGCCTAATAATCAAAAAAATTCCTTTAAAAAAATATATCAAATTGAAATGTTATTAGCTTACAAACATATTATTTTTACTCATAAACAACCTCCGCTTGTATGCTTTTCTTACGTAAGCAAGAACATTTTAGTTGGTAATGTTTAAATTGCTGCAAAAGCATTAGCAACAGCACCAAAAATTGGGCGTGAGTACGCAGTGCTCATAATGCACTGCTTGAAATGCTTTCTTTCACAGTGTCAGAATTGTCAAAACCAACGCAATAATTATCCGAAGCAAGAGTTGACGAAGAGCTGGCAATGGTTTTTGTGCATTCTATTAATAGCTATACATGCTAAGACTCCGTTCAAACATAAAAGAAAGAAAAGAAGAAATGATTGTTGATTTAACATGAGTATGAGCTACTCTATCAGATATGCTTTCGTTTATCAGGTAAACTCTTAAATAGTGATTTTTTCGTTTTTATACAACTAGCGCTGCGAATTGCTGTGTTGCTGTTTTCATAAGAACTATTTCGTTGCATTGGTTTTACCCCCATCTAGCTCGCCGTATTGTTGTATACCCGGTTATAAAAGGTTCACTGCAATTACCATATTTAGACTTTTGCAGATTTGGATTCATGAATTTTTGCTTTCAAAACTAACATATTAATCGCATTGAACAAGTTCGAGGGATAGGTGTTCAAAATTTTAAATAACTTTTTTTTTTAATCACACTAATGTCTTCACTAATTTTCTTAAAGCAAGTGTCGATGCAAAAATGAAATAATAAGCTAAGTTTTCTTTTTAAAATGATAGAGGATCTTATGCATTTATAATTATGTTAAGCGTAAAATACGGGACTGGTAACACTAATTTAAGCCATATTGAAAAATGAAGTAAGAAAAATATGTTAAGCAGTGTATTAACATAGTTTTGTACACTTAATAAACAAAAACTCAATTGTATGAGCTACTTAAATTATATTTAAAGATGTTCTAAGTTCCGCTAATAGAATCCGGTTCACGACTTCAAAGACGTCAGAAACAACTGTAAAGCGGAAATGGAAACATGAATTCCTCCAAGTACAACAAGATTTTTTTTTGCCAAATTTAGCCACAGAAACTCACTTTAAGGTTAAAACTTTACTCATTTTCAAATTACACTGCTTCTCCTCTCTACCTCAATCAACCCAAGCCACGCATCTTGGCTTATAACGGCACAGGCAAAGTCAATTGAAAAGTTCCTTGGCTTCCGTACAGCCGACCACTTTACCAACACCGCGCACTGCTTCAAAGAAAAACGTTACACACACACGCATAGACTCGCAAAGATTCCCCTTAAGCAACGGTACTTGTTCAACATCTTCTCCAACGTTTTAAAGCATTTGAGACCAGACGCCCCCACCTAAGCCCCCAACTCCTGCACTCACCACACACTTAGAACACCTCGAACCATGCGAGGCGCAACTCTTTAAAAAAAGTTTATCAAACAAGTGGGCCAAGCCAATGGAGAAATGTGGATGTCTGAGCAGAATGCAAGATGGCACGATGGCAGAATGTTGTGTTGTTTAGGTTGGGCAGGGTATTGTGTTGCACGCTTAAGTTGACAGCCAACAAAAGAAAAGTCGAGCTGCGCCCGGCTGTGGGTTTTGTGGCAAGTCAATTTCTGGAAAAGATTTTCCAATTATAAATCAATTTTCGATTAAAATTTCGATTACGCACTTTCTTGGAAAAACTTACTATGTTTGCGAATACCAGATTTCTGTGTTCTGGTGTTTGTGTGTGTTTTATGTGTAGTGAAGAAAAGTTTTCCATTTAAGTTTTATAATTTCATTTGAGATACGATGATGGAATGTTAAAAAGATGTCTATTATGTAATAATTGACGGAAGACTTAGCTAAACTTTTCACTTGAGTCGAACCGAAAAATAAAATTAAAGATCTTTAGATGTATTCAAAAAAGGACTTAAGCATTGTCGGAAATAGTTTGGTTTAGATATAGAAAAAGTTCCAAAGTAATTTTCTTATATGAATTCCATTGTTTTCTTCAAACGCGCTTATTTCAGATCGGACTTTTTCAATTTAGCTTGAAATGAACGAAGCATCCAAATGTGCACAATAAATAATCAAAAGATTGAATAAAATCTCAACTTTTGTTTCAAAGTGATGAAATCTTATTAAGCATTTGACAATAAGAAGTTGATAAATACTGTTTAAAAAAGTAAATGAATAAAATTGAAACAGTAAAATCTCGGAAATAGATTTGGCTTAATAACTTCAAGCTTTCAGTATACAGGGTGTCCCGCAATTGAGTGCAACTTTTTACGGAGTTATGTCGAGGTTATGTAAAGGTTATGTCGAGCTGAGCAAAAAATAGTATCGAGGGGGGGTCTATTTTCACATTCTTAGGAGCTACAAGGCTAATCAATATTTCACGACTTTGATTCACGTTATTGTTTCTAGCAGAAAAACTAACTTACATTAAACTTATTTTGATAGCTCATTATAAAGGCAATGAAATCACCTTTTCAACGGTATATCAACAAATGCCACCAACTTAACCGTTACCGATCTGTGATCGTGTGAAGATGAAATCAATCGGTTGAAACTACCAAATTTCAGTTTTGAGTGCAAATTTCTCAGAATTTTGCGTAATAAATGAAATTTTTTTTTGATATATTTTGTAATCTATTTAATTTTCTTTTCAATGACACTATAAACATAAACATATCTTGAAAAATAAAAAGTTTGCAGTACTAAAAAAATTATACTTATTAGAAAACAATGATATTATCTACTGCATAACTAATTGTAATGTATTATTTATCAATATTTTCTAACAAGTATAATTTTTTTAGTACAGCCAACTTTTTTATTTTTACAGATATGTTTATCTTTTTCATGTCATTGAAAAGCAAATTGAATAAATTACAAAATAGATTTACAAAAAAAAAAAATTCAATTTATTACGCAAAATTCTGAGAAATGTGCACTCAAAGTTGAAATTTCGTAATTACAACCGATTGATTTCATCTTTACACGATCACAGCTCAGAAACGGTTAAGTTGGTGGGGTTTGTTGATATACCCATCAAAAGGTGACTTTATTGCCTTAAAAATGAGCTATCAAAATAAGTTTTATGTAAGTTAGTTTTTCTGCTAGAAACCATAACGTAAATCAAAGTCATGAAATATTAATTAACCCTGTAGCTCCTAAAAAAGTTAGTTTTTCAATAACATGAATCAAAGTTGTGAAATATTAATTAACCCTGTAGCTCCTAAGAATGTGAAAATAGACCTCCCCCCCCTTCCAAACGATTTTTTGCTCAGCTCGACAAAACCTTTCAGCTCCGTATATAGTTGTACTCAATTGCGGGACACCCTGTATATTTATTTTGGAGTGGACGTAGTAAAAATTTTCCAGAAGGTGGAGACACTGTTTCTGAAACCTACTAAAAATCATACCCAAAGTCCATATAAAGTGATACCAAAAGAAGAATAATTGAATTCGGACTAGACGAAGATAACTCCTTTTTGCAACTTGTACATAGAATTCCGATGTGATTCTATAGTAAGTTTTACGAAATTTTAATTAAATTGTAATGGAAATACTTAATCGTTCACGGAACTCGATTAAGGTAGTTCCCTATTTTCTCAGGAGGAAAAAACGACAATTTTAACGATATTATTTTCCGACCATTTTATTACATTTTTAAGTCAGAATTTTTTAAGAACAGTTTTTAGTTCTTTTATATTTGAATAAATTTTTTCAATCTTGATTTTGTATTTTTATAGAGGGCAACAAAGTCGAGTACGTTAAAAAGTAGAGTCTCATAGCCGACAGTTGAGCTCCGAATCGGCAAATCTGAAAAAAGTGGCGTCTTGTATTTGTATAAAATGGTATTAAAAAAATTCGACTTTATTGAAATTTTCTCTGTTTAGGGAGTTAAGTAAATTTCAAAAATATAGTTAGAAACCCTCCTGAGGACTTTGAATACCCAAAACACCCCATGCGCCCGAGTCTAAATTGAACAAATTGACGGCTTTTTCGAGTTTTTCAATTTTGGTTTTTTTTTTTAAGTTTAAGTTCAAATATTTGTGCAACGTATCAATAAAAAGTAATTATTTTTTCATATATGCAATAATCGATCTCTTTGCTATCGACAAATTAAAAACTAGTATAGAATAGAGCTTCGGCAGTGTACCGAGGCTAGAATACCCTTCGGTACTGCATTGAAGTATATTCGAATTCTTTAGCCACGACAGACACGATGAAATTCAGTTTTATATATTTACGAAAGTTTTCCTATTTTGATGACTTATGTGTGAAAGGCGTGGTTTTCATCCGATTTTGCCAAATATCATAGAGATGGTTCATAAAAAAAAAGTGAATTGGCCATTTCAGCCCTTGAAAGGACTGACCAAGCTTCTTATGATCAGTTGTGTTGTGAGTGTTGTGAAATGAACACAAATAATCGAGAACTGGACCTACAAGCTTTATGCCGACTCCGAACGGCTCATGTTCTCAAGAAGCTTTTCATGACAATTTTTACTCTCTGAAGTTTGCCATTGTTTCCAGAGAGGCGCAGGCGAACAGAAAAATTAATTCAATTGAAAAAATTTTCTGTGTTAGATGGGATTTGAACCTGGGTTCTATTGCATATAAGCCACTTACCTTAACCAGTATGCCACGGCCGCCACCACAGATGGTTCATATTATACATCCAAGCTCATGTGCCAAATTTCAAGACATTTCTGTAATTTTTGTGGATTTTTAAAAGATTTTAGCTTAATATACGTATAAATCTACTATCCGATTTGGCTCATTTTCGAACTTGATCTTCATTTTTAAAACGAAGCTTATATTTTGATTTTCATCGCGACAGCTTTAAAATTAGGGCTGTACTCGTGTCGACAGACTGACGGACAGACTTTTATATACCTGCCACGCCTCCTTATTGTTTTTTTAATTGTTATTATTTTTATATGCTGCGTTTTTCTAAAACACTATTTTTTTTAGCCTTTTCGAGCTTTGGGTCGACTTTCAAAATAAGTCGGGCTCTGCTAACAAACAGAGTTAGACGGGATATGTCTGAACAGAATGCTAAAAGAATTGGTTGCATATCAGGGAAGAAAAAGTAGGTACAATTGTACATTTTTCCGACCTTTTTGACCAGAAAGGTGCATTAGGTACAATAACTTCATTTTTGCTACAATCTGCCTTTGGTTAAATTAATTTTCCGAGAATTCTAAAAATAATTTTTTGAAGTTGATATGCCAACAAAATCCGAGCCCTGCTTATTATATTTACTTGTTATAGGTGGATCACCCGCAATGTGCGTTATATTATCTACTTTCCATACATTATAAACACCCTGAATGCTATACCACCCCCGAGCGACGACGGGTATTCCAGTTAAATAAAAACATAAAATCAATGGTGAATTATTTGAGGTACATTCGTGACCAAAAAAGGTACATATTTTTTGGGAAATTAGGTACATTTTGAAATTTGTATTTTTCATCCCTGCTGCATATAGTACTTAAGCCCGCCTCCTGGTACGATTAATATTAATATGGCAATATTCCTTGTAAAATTTTTGATGAGCAGTAAGACAATATATTCTAATTATATATTATAAGTACCCTGTAGGAAAATCAACTAATTTAAAAGTAGTTGAAAAAGTAGTTTTTTGTCAACCACAACTAGTTGAAATTCTGACATTTTTCCATAGAACGAACTAACATATTTTGTATGGCGATGTTCGCTAAATAAGCCAATTGACTTCCGTCTGCATATATTTTCAACTACTTGTTAAACTAGTTAAATTTAAATAATTTTTTTAATTACTGTAAAATAACCAATTGAAAACTATTTAATATTCAACTTACTGAAGATGAATTTAAAAGCATAAAAATTTAAAATTTTTATGCATCAAACAGATCATTTATTTGACTGTTTTGAAAAATACATAAATCATGCCAAAAAAATCATGCCTGGTCGACACAAATAAATTCTGAAATATAAAATCTGAAAGCAAAATGTAAACAAAGTTAAAAGTGATCAGAGTTTTTTAATGGAAAATTGTGAAATGTTGTTCTTTGTGGTGTTTAATGGATTTTAAAATAATTCAAAAGTGATTCATGCCAAACTTCATTGCCAGTTAATTCAAAAAAGGACTAGTAATTAGATTCAAGGAGCGCAACGCTCCTTGAGGAAGTACGCTGTGATGGTAGATATAATTTCTTTATTCCTTTCTTCTTTCTTTATTCCTTTCTTCATTGGACTATTTCTGCTTCCAACAAGTGATAGTTCCAGAAGCTGGAGGAACTCTGCGCTTATATGTGAGCATGCGTACCACGGAAGCAGTTTACAAAAACGGGCACGCCACCGCCTGGGTACATGAGTGAAGGTGCCGATCCAATTGATCGGAATTGTGTGGATACTGCGCCTGTTATTTAACGCAAGCCAGCTTTTTGATGCTTCATTTCGAAATATGAGCTATGCAATGCATAAAATGGTGCAATGTTTGCTAAACAGTACCAGTTTTTCACAATTACAGTTTTTTACAAAGTAGAGGCATTTTATTAGTTTTAAAGTGTGTTTACCACGTCTGTCTTGCAGCTCAATGTAAATAAAAAATATGTCTTTTTGAAACAAAATGTTAGTGAAGCCTAAAGTTAATAATATTTGATGAAATAACATGGATGAAATAATATATATAAACTTGTAATCTAATAAAAATTAAAATATGTCAAAATCAGAGAAGTTGCCGCCTTAATATAATTCAAAGTAGTTTATCAACCACTTGTTTTTAAGTAGTATTTCAATTACTTCATATATAATGCAATAAAAACTATTTAGAATTGAAGTGGATGCCGCCTTAATTTAATTCAGAGTACTTCTTATACTAGTTTATTTTAAATTAGTTTTTTAATTAGTTGTTTTTTAAAACAAGTTAGTTTGTTCCTATAGGGTATCCATAGCTGGCATAAAAAAAATGAATTTTCATATTTACCATATGTTATAAACCTATCTATATTATTATTACGCATTTTTTGTGATGACTATCAAATCTATACCGTAGACTCGATTTTCATAAATAGGGTAGCAATAGAAAGGTCTTGCTCTGTAGATGTGCAGTAAGGTTTTATTTCTTCTTAAATAACGCGTATTTTTAAAAAAAAGCAAAACCTATCTCGTATAGAGAAAGTACGTTTCCTATGCGACATCTATTGGCATATAGCCACATTAAATTTGCTACCTGAAATTATGCATTGGTTTCTTCAATAACGACGTAATACAGTTGAAAAAGGATTTCATTAGAATTTTTTGATAATTTTGGACTTTTAACGCAACAAGGGTTTTAGTAGTTTACTATATATATGGGTCATTCTATATAATATTTACCGCTCAAGCAGGGATAAGCTTAAAATTATTTTTTTTTTTTACTTCTAATGGAATATATATATTCCAATATATTTTTACTTATAATGGAATAATTAGGCACGTAATTTTTTATTTCAGTATTATATGCAAGATTTCAGATATATGAATTTTAAAATTTTTATTGTAAAAAATAAATTTTTTTTCGCTTTTCTTACAAAATATATTTTAGAAAAAAGTTACACCCTATGGAAAAGTTCCCGATCGAGCATACTTTGTATAAACCAGTACATTAAATTAAAATTATATATATTTATATAAAGTTTCTACAAGTATCAGCAATTTGTGAGGACCTCTTAAATTTGTTCATAATTTCACTTGAATTATTTTAAAGGCATAAAGAATACCTATATGAAATTTCGGAATGGTAACTTTAATAGTTTTTGAGATATGATAAAAAATGTTCAATTGCCCTGGCTTCGAGATCGCTGCCCACTGTAAGAGTCTGACCACTGTGTGCGCTCGAACATAAGCAATGCTTTTTTCTCGAGTGTCCCGTCTGCGCGAAGAGCAAGGCATTCGAAGAAATGTTGGAAGAAATATTTCGAAAATACTAAATTCAAAAAACTAATTACAAGCGGTGGGTATCAACTCCTAGAGTGGCTTTAGAAACCGTGCAAGATTCCTCTAAAGAATTTATTCACAATTTTTCACCTCAACAGTTCAAAAAGTCAAAAATTTTTCAGCGATTTATTATCACCAATCGCTCTGCAGTGTAGCATTTCCATGCAGCGGCTGATGGAAAAGGCCCTTGCGATGGAGCTGGTGGAGCGTTTAAGAGGAAAGCCCAAAAAGCCAGTCTCCAAATAACGTCAGAGACACAAATAAGTACAGCGTTACAGTTATATGAGTGGGCTGTGCAAGATGAATGTTTTTGCATAATAACTGCTATGTACAAAAATAACGATGGTTATAAAAAAGTAGCTGAATATTTGGTAGATCGATTTGGAAATTATGCTTCTATAAATGGAACACAGAAATTTCACTATGTCGAACCAAAGGAAGACGCAAAATTGGCTGTCAAGACGTACTCATTAAGCCAAAAATCCGAAATCGTTAGCTTTATTACAAAACGTATAACTAAATCCATCTTGAAAAGAAAATTTCCATAGTAAAAAAATCATGTCGTATTATAGTTATAGTAGTGGTAGGTTTTTGTTGAAATTGTTCCAAAACAAATAATAAATGTATCGTAAAAAACGTATTAATAAAAATATGTTTCTGCAAGCTTTTAATTTTCATTTTGTTTCATTTTCCAACTAAATCTCTGGGTAAACCTGTCGTAACGTGCTTAAGCGCACGGCGCATAATACTTTGATCCCATAGAAAGTGAGGAACAAATACAAGGACTCGTTCGATTTTTGTGAAATTTGGCATGATGAATAATATGTGGTTAATATTAGAGCTCTGCATGAATATATTCATCAAGTGAATATACGCTGATTCTCTGCTGTAGCAGTCACTGCAAGCAAAGCTGCAAGCGAATAAATGTAAAAAACAGATCGTGTAGCAACAGATCGTGTAGCGCAAGAGAATAAGTTTTTATGTGTTCTCTGTTCTCTTTTCATACTCTTTTGTACAGAGATGAGCTTGCGATCTACGCGTTGTTCTGCTGGAATCTGCTGCAGTGACCTGAATATGAATCAGGTATGTTGGTTTTTTTTCCGCAATAAGCTTTATGTTATTCTTAGTGCATATTTGTGTTATTTTTTGTTGATTTATTTGCTACCTTCGATACAAAAATAAAATAAATATAATAAAGGATTACGATGTCATCAGCGTAACCCTGCACATCGAAGCCATTTGAGCTAAGAAGCTCTAAGAGTTAATCAACCATAATAGACCATAGTGTTGGAGAGAGAACTCCTCCTTGTGGGCAGCCTTTTGAGGCGAGTACTCTTAGTTCTACCGTGCCCAAAGTTGATTTCATATTCCTGACTTTCAGCACGTTATGCACCCAAGCACTTGTTGTTCCATCAACACCTTTGCGCTGAATGCATTCGCTTATATAAGCGTATTCGGTGTTGTCAAAAGCACCGTCAATATCTAGGAAGCACCCGATTGCATATTCTTTGTTCCCCAGTGATTTTACAATCTTGTTTGTAAGGATCTGAAGAGCATGAGTCGTGGATTTCCCTGGATGATATGCATATTGTTGCGAATGCAGCGGATGGTCTCTAAGACAACCCTCTCTGATATGCCGATCAACAATTTTCTCCATAGTTTTTAAGAGAAAGGAGGTGAGGCTTATTGGTCTATACGATTTTGGTTGATCCGAAGGTCTGCTGCCCATTTTAGGTATATGTCTAACAATAACCTCTCTCCAGGCTTTGGGTATAGTACCCCATGCGAAACTCGTCCTAAAGATAGCTATTAGGAAAGGCATTAGTAGCACTAGGCTATTTTGCAAGAGTGCGGGAAAGATGCCGTCTGCTCCAGCTGCCTTGTATGGTTGGAATGTGCTGAGAGCCCATTTTATCCTGATCTCGTTGAAGATTGATCTGGATAATCTCCAATCTATTATGTTTGGTCTTCTATGCCCTGTCTGTAATAGATTCGTTGGAGTTCCAGTCAATGTAGTAGAACCCGGGAAGTGGGTATCGGCAAGAAGCCTTAGAGTCTCGAGGCGATCATTGGTAAATGTGCCATTCGGTCTCTTTAGCAGGCCTATGTCATTAGTGTGAGTTTAAGATAGAACTCTGTGGATTTTTGCGCTACTGGTCGTGTCTTTAAGACTTTCGCAGAAGGACTTCCATGAGTTCCTGTTTGCACTTCTAATCTCTTTGTTATAGTTGGTGAGGGCTTCTCTATAGCTGTCCCAATCACCAGCTGATTTGGCTCTATTAAATAGTTTCCTAGTTACGGTTCTAAGTTTGGCCAATTTCTTGTTCCACCAAGGAGTGTGCCTATTTCCAGTTTTTGTGGTCTCTGGGCAGGCTTGATGGTAGAAAGTTTGGATAGCTGTGATAAGGTGTCATTTGATATTTCAAGGTCATCAATGTTTCTTACCATCCTATTGCAACGATTTAAGTTTACCATGAGGAGCATATTATATAAATCCCAATCTGTGGATCTTGGTTGCCTATAGGTGTTTTTAAACTTGGTGCCTATCTCAATATCGAAAAGAGTTTGTTGGTGGTCAGACATGGACGTTTCCACTGAAACCTGCCAGTTTACGATAAAGTTTTTTATAAATGGGGTTGAGAGTGTGAGGTCAAGGACTTCTTCTCTTATTCTATTTATAAAAGTGGGACGGTTACCTACATTCAGAATTTCTAAATTATTCTTATTTATAAATTCTAAAAGGCACTCACCTCTAATGTTAGTATCTAAGCTGCCCCATATTGTGTGGTGGGCGTTTGCGTCACAACCCAATATCAGCTGCTTGTTGGTCCTGGCACAAGGTTCCACCAGTCTCTGTAGCGCCAGAAATTGGAGATCGGTAGTATCTCCAGGCAGTTAAGCTGAACAAATTATGATATCTGTCTTACCTGCCACAGATGGTATCTCAGATGGTCCTTGGTAGTGAACTTTGGAATTAGAAGAGTATTAATATCATGTCTTACTAATAAACATGCTCAGGTCTTCCTTCATTGAAGGAATCATAAAGCAACTCACCTGTGAGAGCCTTTATCTGGTTCCTATAAACATACGGTTCCTGGATAAAGGCAACATCAAGGTGATCCCGGTAGAAGCACTGTGTTAAGACTGCCGAGGCAGCCTTAGCATTTTGGAGACTTACCTGGATACACCTTAGACCCATTTTACTTTTTTGGTCGACCGGGCCTGATTCCCGCCCTCTTCCATTTGGGCTCCTTTCCACCTGACGTTCTTTTAGCGTCTGAGTGGCTAGCTTGACGGAAAGTCCTTGTTGGTGACCGTGGCAGTTTTGCTCTCTGAGTCGATTGAGACTGAGAGTCTCTGATGCTCGTCGAGCTTGCACTGGAAACCATTTTTGGTGGTGGCCGTGGTTGTTGTGTTCTCTGAGCAGATTGAGGCTGGGAGTCTCTGCTGCTCGTTGAACTAGCGTTCGGTATTGAATGGGGTTTGACCTCCCTTCTCGTATCTGGTTCAGCCTTGCGCTTAGGGTGGGGTTGTCTTACCGTCTTCCCTATATCTTTAACTCTCATCTGTATTTGCCCGAAGCTTAGAAGGAACTTCCCTCCTCGAGCACGGATTTTGTCCTTTGAGGCCTCATCGACAGACAGAGTTATTGTTTCACCACCTGTATTGCTCCTTTGCTGTCTCAAAACACGCCAGCCAGATGTTGTAAGCCCCATGTTTTGTCTGGCCAGTCGGACGATGAGGGAGCTTGCAGGCATGACTTCGGAAGGAATGTAGGTGATGCAGGTGAACAGCTTGAGTATATCATTGCCCTCAGTCACCTTTAAGCTGGCATATGGGAATGGTTTGATTTTCTCTGTCACAACCATGATCCAATCAAGTGTCTCTTTGTTGTAACAAGTTAGAGAGAGCCACCCATCCCTTGCTTGGCTGGTGATAAATCCTAGATTTGCAGACGTGTTTCCGGTATTGTCAATCTCCGTCAGCAAACTTCTTTTGATGAGTGTGATCTGCTCATCAGTCAGGATTTTGTTGGGATGCATACTATGCATGATAGCAACCTTACATGCGACCATGGCGTCTCTGTAAGACTGTTTCGAGGTGCTAGGCTGATCGTTCTGAGCATTTTTGGTTAAAGCTAGTGATTGAGCTGGTTGCTTCTGTCCCTGGCTTTCCCGTTGCTTGTGTCTTTTAGTCGACTGCTCTTGTTCGGTTGGAGAGTTCTCCGCTGATCTTTGCCACTTGTTCGCATTTGGATCAGATGCGCCCTCCTCTGCAGCGCGTTTTTCTAAGACAATAGCGTATCGCTGTCTTTCCAATTGCTTGGCAACTTCGCGTTCTACACCATCCCTTACAATGGCGGCAATCCGCCTCTTTTGAGCACCAGTAAAGTACTCGTACCTCTGCTGGTGTTCCTCCGTGCCTGTCACACTAGAAGACAAAGGTTTCTGAGTGCTTGAGCCCGGGACCGCATCGACAGCTATATCATTGCTTGGTTCTGATAGACCCTGAGATGACGCACTGTCCTTCTTCTTTGGTGTTGATTGGATATTGAGAGTGGCCGTTAGCATCTGCCCAATATCCGTTCCGGTACTTCCCGCGAACGGAGTAGAGATTCTTCTTCTGACTCCGTGACTTGTTTTGGTTTTTTTTGTAGTTTATCCATAAACGTTTTTTTACTTAGGGGAATGGGGTCGAGTACATGCAGAGCCCCGTATGCACGCACCAAGGCTGTTACTATGAGAGGGCGCCCGGTATCTCATAGGGATAACGCTAGCGATGCACATGTTTAATTCCCTGCACCATTCAGCCCTCGGCACGAATCCAGACACCTTGGCTTGGAAAGGTTTTACGGGGCACGACAAGACTTGTCCATGTTGGAAGCATGTTACGTCTTATAGCGTTCAAACTAATGTCTTACTACGCAACCCTCCTCCTTTTTCCTGGCTTGGGACAGGCAGGTCGAGACCTGGCGAAGTTGGACTCCTAGGGGTCAAATGTATGAGTTCGTCCTATTATTTTTTGCTCCTCAACATTTCTCCCGAGCACACTTACACCCTATTAATCACCCTTCTTTGGGTCCCAATACAAAAAATATTCTTTTCGTTCTACGAACGAACGAATAAAAAAATTTTCGCTAATTATTCAGGGTATGAGCACTGATATTTTTGTTTTTTTATTGCTTTATTCTGTTGTTAGTAAAGCATCGTGCTCTTATTCTCTGCGTTTCTTATATCTGAATAAAACAAAGAGAGTGTAAGATCAGGTATGAGCAAAGCAGAAAAGGGATAGAGGGAATTTTTTATTCTCTAGCAAGAGAATATATTCAGGGAGGCGAAAATGCAAACTCATGCAGGGCTCTAGTTAATATAAATATGTGGTGGCCGTGGTGCAGTGGGTTGATAGCGTGGCCCATACGCCAGAGAGCCCTGATTCAATTCACCCCTGACACAGAAGGATTTTTCAATTGAATTCATTTTTCTGTTCGGCCGTCACCTCTCTGCATACAATGGCAAACCTCAGAGAGTAAAAACTGCCATGAAAAGCTTCTTGAGAACGTAAGCCGTTTGGAGTCAGCATTAACCTTGTAGGTCAAATTTTCGATCGTTTGTGTTCGAACATTTCACAACACGTAACATTTTTTAGTAACAAAATTGATCATAAGATGCTCGGTCAAAGCCCTTTCAAGAACTGAAATTTCCACTTCGTTTTTCCTTTTTTTTTCGATTAATATATGGTCGCTGCTTTTCAAAATCAAATCAGGTTTTATGTAGATCTATTCAGGCCTATCGTGAGTACCTTTTCACCCGGAATCGGAAAAGGGAATTTATTTTTTTTTAAGAATAAGCACAAGAACTTTTCGAAATTTTTGCAAATTTATTCATCAACCGTCAATATTCAAAAGGTGAAGCCTTACCTGCTATCTTAAAAGTGGAAATTCCTTTTTCCGACAGGCCTGATTATTTTCGCTAGAAATAAGGTTGAAATATCGAAATTGCTCCGTATTAAAAGGAATGTGAAAGTTAGCAAAAATATTTTTTTTTTCTATAACGTTGAAGTTGTAACTCTAATATAAATATAGTTTTTTTTCACTTTGACATGCTTATATGTGCCTTTTCTGGTAAAAAGATATGATTTTGAAAACAATTAGCTATTGATATAACAGCATTAAAGATAATAAATCTAAAGTTTTTAAAATTAAAGTGAACTTTTTAAATAGTATAAAATGTATCTAATGTAAATGGAATTAAACATGTGCATTTTCATAATATAATACTCGATATTTTTTTTGTCTTTTTTAATGCACATGCAAGCAACTAACTTCTACAGCTTTTTTGCACTTTTTCTGTTATCATTCAAATAAAAACGGTAAACAGAAAAAAGATGGTGATAGTTTGAATGAGAGCACCATACATTTTACAATTAGTAAATAAATTTTAAGAAATTTAAATAATAGTTTTAATATAAAATTCGATTGCTCAACTTTCAATTAAAAAAAATTATATTAATGTATAAAAAAATGGTAACTACTTAGTATCACTAATAATATGCAATTTTATTTTTCCCAGTAAAACGTTTCCCAACTGTAAGATGTATTTTTATATGTGATCAACGCACTAACAATATGTTGGAAATTTTTGAAAAATATTATTTTAGACCATTTTTAAAAACGTGATAACTGAAAGAATTAGACAGAATTGGTTGAGATATTTTAGATTTTAAAGAATAGTAAGCAAGAATAAGCAAACAATAATATGAATGACAATGAAAGAGGTGATTTAAGATAATATTTTGTATTACCGATTAAAACAGCCAGTAATACTGTTTTTTTGATATATTTTTAGGTTTTTGGTTAATTTCAAAATAATTTTGATATACAATTTTTGATTTTATTTCAAATATATTAAAAACCTTACTTTTTAACATTATTCCTTTAAAAAAAAAATCGGACGATTATTTTAAAAATTGTGCTTATAGATTTTTTTGCTTTGGTTCAAGCATAAACTGCATAAAAAGCGTTGACAGTAAAGAGGTATAGTTTTCACAAAACTACTTCATTCGCAATAAGCATTTGGATTCTTCTTGCTTACTTACGTTAAGCATTTCATTAGTTTTTGTTATATAAAATTTTTTGATTTATTCCCACTGCTCAAAGTATCTACTGTGCGGTGCACAGAGGGCCAGCAACGCCATTCGGTGGCCATAAGTCAGAATAAAAAACTTTAGAAATTGAAAAAATTAGTTGTGACAATTGGATTGCTAATATTCAGGCTATCTTTACAGAAAATTTGAAGTAAATTGATCAAGTCCAGCTTGGTTGGCAGCAATAAAATTATCGAAAATATTAATAAAAATGGAACATACTTTGAATATAAATTAATTTTATTGTAAATATGAACAAACATTTTCAATTCTTCTCAGTTTTTTTAATATATCCTTAGATATGCAAGCCCAAAAAAAAATTTAAGCTTCGAAATATTTTGTTTTTGTAATGAAAAATCGAATGCATAAAAAAATTCTTAGTTTTTTAGATAAATTACAAGCTATCAAAAATGTAAACATGCCAAAATAGTCTTTGCAATATCTTTTTTAGTAAAAATGCCCTCAAAGAACCTTGCATTCGAAAATTTTATATAAAATCTTCTAATTTCGTAGACAATACAATGAAGTTTCAGTGTCAACGCAAAAATATTACAACATGAATATTAGAGTGTCCCTTAAAAATTTAAGTTGTTTTTTATTGCTTACCTACTTAATTTCTTTGTATGATGTTAAAAGAAATATATAAAAAAAATGGTATGCCTAGGACGACGGGAACCCCTTCCGACAAGCATTGGTACATGTCAGAACTTGGTTAAATGGGAAAAAAGTGCTAATTTTTAAAAAAATCCAAATAACTTATAACTTATAAATAACTAATAACTTTAAGTATAAATGTAAATTTTCAAAAAGCTGGTTCGCAGTTCGTTTTTTATTTAATTTTTCTTTAAAATAAGTTATCAAACATTAAAATTGGACGAAACCCTCTAGAGTTGAGATTTTTTACTTTTCGAAAAAACTCTTTTTTGTTCTTGTTGTATTAAAAAATAAATCTATAAAATCCAAACTGATTTATTGATTTAAGTTAATGGGCACACTAAGAGCTAAGCTCTTTTATAGTACAGAAAATACATTGATCATTATAACCACTCAAATATAAAAGAATATATAATAAGCTTAACTATAAGACAAATATCAGCTTTATCTAAATTTATAAAAAATTTATAAAAATTTATTAAAAGTGAAAAAATTTTAAAAAATTTTACTTAAACAGAAATGAAATATGTTAAAACTTATGGTAAAAAGAGTGGAAGAATAAGAGATAGAGGAAAAAACAATAGAGTAGAGAAATAAGATAGAATAGATTGCCTAAATGGTCCTCTCCTTATGATTTCCATAATCCTTCGGGGCAGAGCTTTCCACAAGCTAATGGCATTGATGAAAAAAGAGGTGAGAAGATAATAACGAGCTGTGCCTCGGAACTATTAAAACATGGCTTCTTCTGGACATACTGGACAAACTTGACTTTATAATACAGATAACCTGCTGTTTTTCATGAATTAACTTATGTAGATACATACAATTTCTAGCATTAAGATAAGCTGTGAAGTCACATCCAAGTATTGCATTTTGGAAACTAGACAGCCGATCAAATTTACGGAGGCCATACACATAGCGCGTATCATAATTTAATGAAAGTTGGAGCTTTAGCATGGACGAAGAGTCCAGTTTACTATATACAGCCTCAGAGTACGTTATCACAGGTAAAATTAGTTGTATTACCAACTTACGTTTGATGTTTACTGGAGTCACATTTGCAGATATTCTTAAGTTGCACAAGATATAATAAACTTTTTTTACAATACTATTTACATGGTCCACACAGGAAAGCGAAGAAATAACATAGAATCCAAGATTTTCAATTTTCAACACAACAGTTAGCTTATTTTGATTAGACCAATAAACAAATCGGGGACATCATTAATACATGTTTTAACTCTGCAAATGGGAAGCACATACGATTTAGATGAATTAAGTATAAGATCATTGCTATCGGCCTACACACGCATGCAGCGGAGGTCCTCATTCATTCTGCAACATAGGTCATCAATAAGTCTAGTACGTCTAGATAAATACAACTGAACGTTATCAGCATAAGCGTGAATAGATGCATGTTTTCAAATAGAAATATGTCATTGATGAACATTGAAAATAGGAGGGGCCAAGTATGGACCCTTGTGGAGCACCACTTAGTACAGATTTATACCCAGTTGACAATTGACCAACTTTAACTTTTTGATATCTATTACACAAATAACTGGACATTAGATTTACAGTACTGTCACAGAACCCAAACAAATAATAAAGCTTAGTACATAAGAGTTGATGGTTAACGTTATCAAAAGCTTTGGAAAAATCTAGCAAACACAGAAGCGTCATAGAACCAGCATCATATTCCGGCCGTATATCGTCGATGACCTTAACCATAGAAGAAGAACACCCATTTTTGTAAATGAAGAACGAATTTTTTTGTTATTATCTGATATACATAGGAACCAGAACCGCTAGAACGACTAGCAACCTGAGCATTTAAGTAAGTTTTACAATAAATTGCCACACTTCCACCTCTTTTGACAGAACGGTCGTTTCTAAAAATCTTGAAATTATTAATTCCACAAATACTATCACTAATATCCCTACAGAGGCAAGTTTCTGAAATGCAAATGATGTCAACTGAAGAGTTTTCAAAAATGTACTTTGCGAAATCCAGCTTGGCCAAGTTTAAGCTCCGAGCATTAAAATTAACTACATTAAGGCCATTACGTTGTTTACATTAGAGCCCGACATAAGGATAATCGAAGAGAGAGATCACTACCGGCAAGTCAGAAAATAGACAGATTGCAATTAGGAGAAAAGTAAACGCAACAAAAAAATTAAAGTTGAAAAATAAAGAATTAAAAATAATAGTAAATATAAGGGAATGAAAACAATATGTTGCAATTAATATAAAAATAATATTTAGGTAATTAACTGCCAGGTGCCAATGTATCCAAGCTACCATTTTCATGCGGACTGATGCGGATGCTTTCAGCATTTTTCTCTGTCCAAATAAACACATAGCCGCGATACGAGAACGCATTACAGATGCCCTTTCTACGCTTACAGTCAATTGCAGCTTGGAGAAATTTACGGCTTTCAGCATTGAGGCTCTCAAATAGAAATATATTATCTTACAGTATATTACAGATTTTAGAGGGAATTATTCTGATATAACTTCAATACGATAAAATATAGCGTTTACATTTTTTGTTATATAAGAGGTAGGCGTGGCTATTGACCAATTACGCCCATTTGTGTTCTCTAGAAGGTATATCATATACACACTCCATGTACAAAATTTTTTCCATCTATCATTATGTTAAGCAGAGACGTTGACTTTTGGCCACAAAACAGAACTGGCTGGCCCACTGTGCGATGGTCGGACGCTTGAAGTGGACAACGCTCTCGGAGCCGTAGCGATTGAACATTTTTTATCATATCTCAAAATTTATTCAAGTTACTATTCTGAAAGTTACTATCATATGGGTATTCTTTAGGCTTTCATAATAATTTAAGTGAAGAAATAACAAATTGAAGATGGTCCTTTTCAAGAAAATTCAATTTGTTTAAACAAATTGTTGATACTTGTAGATACTTGGAATAAATATATACAATTTTAATTTGACGTACAGTTTCATTAAAAGTATGATCGATCGGGAACTTATTCCATAGGGTGTAACTTTTTTTTTAAATATAGTTTGTAAACAAAAAATGGAAAAAAAGCCTACTTTTTTTACACTGAAAATTTGAAAATTCATATTTTGGAAATCTTTCATATTTAATACTGAAATAAAAAATACGTATCTAATTATATTCCATTAGAAGTAGAAAAAAAATATTTTAAGCTTTTCCCTGCTTGAGGGGTAACTATTTTATGGAATGACCCTTATATCATATACAGTGGCTGATCTACATATGGGCTAAAAGAATATTTTTGTACGGGAAAATAATGAAAATAAGCCTTAGAAGCCGTTTCAACCTTCTTCCTTCCCCCCTCCCCCCCGGGGCTAAGAAACTGATAAATTCAGTAGCAGCAATAATTTTCCAAAGCTCGATAAGCAAATTCAAACATTTAATGTCTATAGCAATCCAAACTAAAAGAGTACGAAAAACACGTAAGAAAATGGATGGATGCTGTGATTTGAATAAACTAGCAACAAACTTCGTTTCAAACTGCTATGTTAACTTGACGCATGTTAATAAATAAAAAAAAATGAGAGAAATACAGCATCCGAAGTTTTTTAAAACTTCCGTTAGGCGCAGCGTTTTTTTTTAACGAGACTAGGCGCGGTGTATAAAATGGATTTAAATTAAGATACAGTTGTTTAAAAAAAAAAACAAATTATTACTCTATTTCAAAATAGAGCAATATACGAAAAAACAACATCAATTCAAAATATATTAAAAAACATAGACAGACAAAAAGTACTAGAAACCTAGAAAACCTAAGTACTAGACATCTGCATGAATCAATTCATTCAATGAATGCACAACCGCATTCATGGCTATTCTCATAACTCATGCATACCATTGCTTTTGCATTACTGTTGGCGAGAACAGCCACTGAAGTTAAGTTGTGCTTCTTTGTGCCTCATCTTCTGACAGACTGCGTTCGTTCTTCCCATGGCAGAATTATAAGGTAGTGTCGACTCGGAAAGGAATGGAGTAGAAAGCAGAATAAAGCTACAATGATGTCAAAATCAGCTGTTCATCACGAATTTCTTTATACTCACGTTCGCAGTTGTTTTTAGGTTAAAACTGTTACAGGTTTTTTATGCAATTTTAAGATTTCTTTTACATTTTATAGTTTTTATTACATTTTTTTTATAATATTTTCACTCAAATTAGCACAAATTTAACACCCGCGACCGCACTGTTTGCAAATTGGAAACATAAAATATTTTCTTCATTTGCAATTTCTACGAAATTCGTCGTTTTGACATGTATGTTGCTTCTCATTATCCACTCTTCGTTGACGCGTGAGAGCACTCAGCGATACGGCCCTACCTTATCATTGTATCATGGTTCTTCCCATACAAAAGCAATCCAATCTCACTCTGTTCATTACGAGAGAAAACAAGAAATCAAGAGCCGTAGAGCAACGACTGCAATGAGGGATGATAAGTCCCCTTTTCCACACCTCAAGTTTTCTTGAAAGCAAGTCGAGTTTGTGGGATAACGGAACATAAGGAAAAGGGAAGGAACAGACTTGAATGTACCTTCAAGTTTTTGTTCTATTTCACTTGCACATATAATCTTTTTTATGTGTAACTCTTTCTTACTCTTTCGGACTTGATCGTCAACTCTTGATGTGTGTAAACTGAATCGTCAAGTTTAAAAGGGAATGTCAAAAACTTGACCGTCAAGACTGAGTGGAAACCGGGACTAAGAAATATATTTTGAACAATCTTCATTCAGACGACATAGCTGAGAATTCATGATTTCGTTGGCGAATTGATGAATTCGTTGGTAAAATCGAATGATTGCAATTTAAGTGTGTGTTTCGAGAAATGTGTGTGGAAAGAAAACATGCATATTCTATGGCAATTAATGTTATTGAAAATGAAAATAATTTTAAGGTGTCATTTATTTGATTGTGTTTGTTGCATTACTTTCATATAAGAATATTTTATAAGATGTCTGTTTGTTCGTGAAATTTATTTTGGAAACGACTTGGCGCTATGTGGAAAAATTATATATCGGAAACAATCTACTGCCAATCAGCGCAATTGGCACAGAAGATTTCGAGTCTTAACGATTTATTAATAGGTGGGTGTAATTATAGTGTACCACACCAATTTTTTAGTACAGTTGCCGACGATAAGCATACACACTTAACTACCAAATTTCAGTCTTATACGAACAAAATCATCTGAAATATAGCATTTTAATTGATTTGTGGGCAGTAAGAGAGGGCGTAGAAACCCATTTTTTGTACAATTACCGAAAGTACAAACTAAATTACCAAATTTTAGTATCATACAATCGAAACAGTCGGAAATATTGCATGTTATTGATTTGTGGTCAGGGGTGTGGTTAAAACTAAGTACGGAATAACCTAATTTAGGACAGACGTTTTAAATTTGAGCGAAATACATTCAGCCGTTTAGATTTGTAAAAAAGTCAAACAAACAAATAAACAAAAAATTATTTTTATTAATATAGATGTGTATAAGATTTTATATCATACCAATTATAATTTAAAAATCAAATGTTTTCGGGGATCAGGGGCGAACCTTCACATGGCAACGTGTCTGACTGCCTCAACCTGGCAAGTCGACTCAAACTTCCACGTGGTGTTCCCTGGGCAACGACAAACAGGCATTCGTTAGTTTGACGGCTAATTTGAGCGGCGGGTCGCTCCGTGGACCTTAACCATGGAATGTTCGCAGGGTTTGTGCCCCGCCACATTACTACTGCTCAATGAAAAGTAAACCAGCCTCGGATAAGAACCCCAATTACGTTGACGACCACCGCAAACGAAAAACGGACAATGATTTACGGATATGAACCTGGAATGTCCGGACCCATTATAGGGAAGGTGCCATTATCAAACTGGCGGAAGCCCTCAAAACAATAAAAGCTGGCATCAGCGCCATCCAGGAAATGCGATGGAAAGGGCAAGACTCCTCTAAGCCAGCACACTGCGATATCTAATACAGCTACCATGCCGTGAAGCGCGAATTCGAATGTGGATTCGTCGTTAACCGGAAACTACGCCACCTTGCGTCCCGGCTCACACCTGTGAACGAAAGATTGGCCACGATCCGCATCAAGACAAAATTTTTTTTTCATCAGCCTTATTTGTGCGCACGCCCTGACGGAGGAAAAGGACGAAGCCGTCAAGGACGCTTTCTACGCTAGTCTTGAGGACGTATACGACCACCTTCCGGTCCATGACGTGAAAATAGTCCTCGGCGATTTTAATGCGAAATTCGGAAGGGAAGGCATCTTTGGCCTTACTGTCAGTCAGTTCAGTCTTCATGAGACCTCCACGAAAAACTGTCTAAGACTGATCGACTTCGCCGAGGCAGTCCACCATATCCAGGGTCACTGGTCAACGACGACGAGGGAGACCATGCCTCCGATGGATGGGCCAGGCTGAGGAAGCCCTAACCGCACTTGGTGTATCAGATTGGAGAAGGCGCGCGCAAAGTAGAGGTGCCTGGTGAGAGCTGATGAGGTAGGTCGAAACCCGGACACGGGTTGTTACGGCCACCTAAGTAAGTAAGTAAGATTGAAGAAAAGGAGCAAAAACGACTGAGTGTCAGTAAATTTTAATTTTAAGCTTTAGTAAATTTTAGCGTATACAAATGCGTTCTGGTTAAATCCTGTGTATTACTTTTGTTTATTTAATGTTTCGTGTTAATAAAAAAATTTTAAGAGCGCAAACTGTAATTTTTTTTGAAAAAAATATGAGATGTTTGCCATTAAAAATATATTTGCTAATCTCTTTTCAAATACGCTTAAAGACAGAAATTAAAAAAAATATGTACCATGTGCATTCATTTGAACAAAAAGTTTGTAATTATTTTATCCATACTACGTCGTACTACTCAAAACCCCGAAATTATACTACTCAAAAAAACTGCAGCCCTGCTTAGAATTAAAAACAAAAACTAATTTATGCGGCGTTGTTAGTTCGTTGACATTCCTCCTGTTTCCGGAGTCTACTACTTTTGTATGTAAGCGAAAATAAAACACTGTTTTTCTGTCATAAAGCCTCAATTTTGTGTTATTTTAGGCGATTTTCTTTTGTACATCAGACCACAGAACTGAGCAGATACTGATCAAACCGACCATAACCTGACAACATCAGATCAAACAAATATTGGTCTGATTTGGTAATGAAACATTTTGTGTGAAAGCTTGTCTCTGCTTTGTATCTCTGCTGTCAATTTCATTAAAATTCACTAAATTTTATAAAAATACTACCTTCCGGACTGGTGACCGCCATTTCTTGCTTCTTTTATTTCGATTTTTTTATTTTTTGATTTTAAACAACTACCGATTGCTTTGTGCTCAGCTAAAATTTTCTGAGCTCGTCAACGCATTTAAGCAACACTCAGGCTGAAGCCTGACATGAAAAATATATTGAACACAGCTGCGTCAGAGGTACAAAAGAAACGCAGATCTGTTTTTGACAGTTGTTGCTCAGCTCGGATATACAAAAGAAAATCGCCTTTTAATAAAAATATGGCACATTTTTAGAGAGAAAGCTTTCAAATAAACAAAAAAAAAAAAAATGTAGATAGAAATATTTCTGTTTTGACGTTATCGCTTTCTACCTCAATCATCTCCCATAAGGTTTTCATTGCTACTCCCAGCCCTCTGCCTGCTCACACAACAACGATATGATTCTGGTCAGACAGCTATGTGGTATTGTCAGGTCGTTGACAATTTTTCTTGTTTCTGCTTCTAGTTGTGCTATGCAGCCGCCCATCATTGAACTTTTGAAGAAAACAGCGGCTGCAAAGCTTTGGGAGAAAATTAAGTAACTCGGCGAATTCGAAAGCTTTCATTTGTAAGAGCGATTTTCGCTCGCCTCGATTCAAATAGGGTGGTTCAGACGATACAGCAAGCTGTCCTTGCCGTACGGCACCTTGCCTTAAATTGACCTTGATAAATTTATCTTATTTATCCCACAAATAATTTCCTTCCTTATTATTTGTCCCAGATTTATCAACAATACAGAAAAGTGGCAATCAAATAATTTGCAAAAATATTTAGTTTCAATAAAATCGAAAATACGGTGAATTCGTTAGCCTATATATATTCTAGCGATTTATCTTAGCTGACATAGGCCGACAATATTGATTCAACTTTTCCGTTAGAGTACAGGATTTTCTTATTTAATTCTTATTACTTATCTTATTCTTATTCTTATTACTTGTCAAAACAAAATGTTTTCATTTAAAAATATACGGGGATTTTTGCAACAACTTAAACTTTTCAGAATGTTATTTTGAAATAACCACCAGTCACTAATGGAGATGAACTAACAGCGAAGATATAAGAATAGAGAGCAGTGTCGTTTTAAGACTGTAGGTTCTCTTTCTCACATTCACATAAATGTATTCGTAGCAAATTAGTCAGGAAATGTGTAAATTTCGCTACAATCCTACATACACAATACCGATTTGATGGGAATGACGCTGATCAAGAATTTGGTGTTTTTGGTGTTTCTGGTCTTATTTTTTTTTTGATTTTGGTGTATAGCTGAGCTCAGAGCATTGCACGAACATAATATTTTTATTTGTTCGAACGAACGAACAAAATTTTAATTTCGATTTTCTACGAACGATCAACTTTTTTTCACGAACGAACAACTATTTTCAACAAACGAACGAACATTTATTTTCTACGATTGAACGAACGAACATCTATTTTCTGCGAACAAACGAACGAACAATTATTTTCTACGAACGAACGAAAATCTATGTTCTTCGAACGAACGAATGAACATCTATGTTCTACGAACGAACGAACAACTATTTTTTACGAAGGAACGAACAAACGTCAATTTTCTGCGAACGACCATCTATTATCTACAAAGGAACGAACGGAAAAAAATAAACGTTTGGTGCAACGAACTTGTAACGAAACGCTTATATGCTTCACTATGCACGTGGCCTAATGCGCAAATTAACTGTTATAAATCGCACGGACTTAGAAGTAATTTGTAGGCCTGTGCGAGTAGTGCGAAAACACAAAAACTGCGAAAACACAAAAACTACAAAAACTGTCGAAAATAGCTTATATTGGCCGAAGCTAAGCTCCTAGAGGGGTCAAATATATGAGCTGGTCCTATTAGTTTTTGCCTTTCAATATTTCTTCCGAGCACACCTACCCCTATCTTTCACCCTTCTTTGGGTCCCCATACAAAAACAGAAAAACTTTCGAAAATAGTTTATATCGGCCGTAACTATAACTATAACTATAACTATAACTATATTTAGGCCGCATATGAGCTGAGCCTATTATTTGTCCTTCCACGTTTCCTCCGAACACACTTGCCCCCTATCTGCCACCCTTCTTTGGGCCTCCACACAAAAAACAGAAAAACTGTCGAAGATAGAAAAATAGCTGTCTCAATTTTTGTGAACTTTGTTGGCCTTTTCTAATCTTGCTCAAAAAGAGCTTTAAAAGAAGCTTTTGACTGGCTGCGAAAAATAAATAATTAATTCCCAGCGGAAAATGGGCAATGGGCATCGATGGAAGGCAATATACTCGTAGGCGGCAATATACACATGTTCGTATCCACTTTTACCTTACTTTTAGAAGACAATGGCCGCTTTGTAGGCAGACGGGCTACATTTTCGATTACAAAATATGTCAACGAGTAGTCAAGCTTTTTAGTCAAGCACACAGGTACATTTTCGATTACAAAGTATGCAAACAAGTAGTCGAGCCTCCTTCTCCCATATACAACTTCACGTACAAATTCATATATGAATAATATTAAGAGTTTAGAGATAAAATGGGTGTTATTATTGATAGAGTAAAAACAGGATATGGCACTTCAAACGATTTGAATACTGCCAGAAGGTTTTTTTCAAATATTGAAATGTGGTATGAAATGAAAAACATAAATATTTGTTTACTAAAAAATTTCAGTTTGATTCTGAGCGGCAAGAAAATAAATACTGCAAGGTTCAGTACACTTTTAAAGAATACTTTTAAAATATATGTGGATAATTATCCCTGGTATAATATGCCAATAACTGATCACAAAATATTAATTCATGAATGTGAAATAATTAAAAATTTTAATTTACCAATTGGACTTTAGAATTAAAATTGGATTTTAGCATTAGAATCCAGACATAAGGAATCTAGAAAATATCGATTAGGTCACACTAGGAAAAATTCAAGGGATAATTGCAATCGAGATCTTATGACATTACTGATAAGTTCGGATTCTCTCATTTCTTCCAAGAGACATATTGACAAAACAAAAGGAAATGATTATAAAGATTCATTAGAATAATTATAAATATTCTAGAATATTATAATTAGATTTATTATAGGAAAATGTACAGATTCAAGTGACACTTCGAATGAAACGGATTAACTACAGAAATTCTTATACATATTTTTTTCCATTTGTAATTTAACTTTAATTTTTATTTGCTTTTTTATATATAAAATATATAAATATACAATTTTTTTTTTAATTTTTTTAAATAAATGATCTAAAATTGTTTTTTGTGTTGAAAATTTGATGTTTTGAAAATTTGATATAAGTTAAGGTAGCACAAAGGAAGTTAGCATATTTTATAAGAAATCTTTATTTGAAAAAACGCGTTTTTTATAAAATGTTAAAGTGAAAGTGTTTCAAAAACGTGGGTTATATGGGGTGTATCCCAAGCAATGCACCAATTCAGGCTATTTTAAGCAAAGGCTTAGTTGGAATAAAATCAAGTTCTGTATGTTATTTTGTTAAAATGAAGTGATGATGAAAAAAGTACTAGAGTTTTAAGAATTGAAGTTTTATGAGGGGTACCCCAAAAACTGATATGACCCACCCCATTTTAGTAAGGACCATTGCTATAATACTGAAAAAATTTCGTGTGATTATAATAAAATTTTTAAAGATACGAGATATTTAAAATTCGGGTTATATGGAGGGTACCCCGAAAAAATGTAAAAAAGTCGTCCACACAAAATTTCGTTGCTCAGCGGCAACTGCAAACAGTTTTGGCCACAGCTTACACTGTGTGTCGAGTTGTTGGTAGTCTCTACTAGTTTGGATAGTTCTTGTGGTTGTTTTTATGTTGTGTATGTAATGTTGTTCGCAGTTTCGACTGGTTTTGCTATATTTTTTATTATTTAACTATATATTTTATATCGTTATAATTTGTCTCATTTCTATGAATAGTAGTGAATATTTATTACTTATTATAATTATTTTTACATATTTATGATTTTGTAACGCCACGTTACAAACTCCACTTCGAAAATCTTACCACTCACAGCCTTACCGTGAAGAATAACAGTTTGAGTATCTATGATAAAGCTATTTCTTACAATTAGTTTTGTTTTGTTTAAGTTGATGAAACTAAAGACTCTTTCGCAGTTTCCTGATGAGTGCGGAAGAACAATGACTATGTCAACAATGTCTAAAATCAGTTGAAATTGTAAAGACCCATCGTTATGTGATAAACTACGAACATTTTCCCAAAATGTTTCATCGAGTTCTGTTTCATCTTTGACGATTTCTGTTTCCTCTTTGAACGTATGTTTTTAGGGCTTAAATTCACTATGATCTTTTTCGACATCATAGCCAAAGGAATGAGTAACCTTGGAAATATTCCTGGGGCCTTACTCTGTAATGCGATTCAAAACGCAATGCTATTCGAAAGTTAAATGCATTCCGAAAGTGAAATATCACTCTCTAACTCGTTCGCATGTGTGTAAATGCGAAACTCAGTTTATGGAGTACCATTTATTCGAATGCGAGCAAATTGACTTCCGAATCGCTTCGCAGAGTAATGCCCCTGGTCTTTATGAGATTTACTGGGTTAATAGATTATAGTAGAATATAATTTTAAATTGACTTACTTTTTTTACTTATTTTGTAGTTTTTCCAAACAATCAGAAGCGGAGCTGGTCATCATTGTTTTATTTTAATAATCACAATTTTTTTGTCAAGCTTTGGCGGCAAGTTACTTAGCTATAAGTGTAAAAGAACGAACTACAGTCAGCAAGTAAGCAAGTACGAAAAACAGAACGGTAAAATACAGTGTGGCTGTAACATTGAGAAGAAACGCGATCAGTGTTGCTACTTGCATCTGGCATGCAGGCATGTGGTGTACATTTGACGACTCAGGCGCTTAAAAGAAATGTTACTTATGGCAAAATAAAAAACTTAATTTGTAAAATATGACAAAGAAGTGTTTGAATACATGTTTAAATAAAAAACAAGAAAAATCCGTATTTTACAAAAATCCGTATAAAATCAGTAATCTTTTTTTTTAATAGAAAAATCCGGAAAAATACGGACAAATCAGTATATCTGGCAGTACTGCCAACAGCTCTACTGCAACAATATCAACAACTTTAATAACTTCATCAACTAAAATAGCAACAATAACATCAAGTAAGACAATAACTTCAACATCAACCACAAAAGCAACAACAACTGCAATGTCTATAAAATACCGTTTACCCAAATTACACAATAAGGTGATTCAAGTCACTGTGTATGGGCTACGTAGCCGCGTATCTTGTAAGTTCTTACGCAAAGTCATTTTTTTATATATGAACTTTACGAAACGATTTCCGTAAAAGTTTACGCACCAAATTTGATGCGTATTGCGTATAATAAGACTGCGTAGGAAGTAACCCTGTCAAAATCACTTGTGACTTTGTAATAATAAGATTTCAATTGCGTTGCCGGTATTTTGTAAATGGTAAGTGCAGCCGTGGCGTAGTAGGTAGAGTGTGTGGCTCATACGCCAGAGAACCGATGTTCGAATTCCCCATCTGACACAGAAAGTTTTTTCAATTGAATTAATTTTTCTGTTCGGCCGTCACCTCTCTGCAGACAATGACAAGCCTCAGAGAGTAAAAAACTGCCATGAAAAGCTTCTTGAGAACATAAGCCGTTCGGAGTCGGCATAAAGCTGGTAGGTCCAGTTCTCGATCACTTGTGTTCAAACATTTCACAACACACACAATACAATTGATCATAAGAAGCTCGGTCAAAGTCCTTTCAGGGGCTGAAATGGCCATTTCGTTTGTTTTTTTGTTTAAGTGCAATAAAACATGGAATTTACAGCTAAATCGACATTTTAAGCAGCAATTCTTTATTAAACAATTTTTCTTTTTAGACTAAACCAACATTCAGTGGATGCCGCTATAATTTTGAAAGCAGTAAACGAAATGCATCGTATAATGAACGAATGAATAGCAAGGGCATTTGTTTTGCAAAGATCGAAATAAAAAGTAATCAGATGGTGCAAGGTCAGGACTATATGGTGGATGTGGCAAAACATCCCAAACAAGCTCCAATAATTTTTGCCGAGTGACCAAAGATGTGTATGGGCTTGCATTGTCATGGTGGAATACAACACCTTTTCGACTTGTCAATTCGGGCCGCTTTTCTTCAACTGCATTGTTCAATTTTGTTAGTTGTTCAATGTAGACATCTGAATTGATCGTTCGGTTGGATGGTAAAAGTTCAAAGTAGACAATTCCTTTGTAATCCCACCAAACTGATAACATAACTTTCTTTTGATGAATATCAGCTTTTGATGTTGTTTGAGCTGGTTCACCTGGCTTGCTCCACGATCTTTTCCGATTGGCATTGTTGTAAACAACCCATTTTTCATCACCAGTTATCAATCGTTTTAAAAATGGATAATTTTCATTACGTTTCTTTAACAAATCGCAGATGTTAATGCGTTGTGTTAAATGATTTTCTTTCAGTTCATGAGGAACCCATATATCGAGTTTTCGTACATAGCAAAGTTGTTTTAAGCAACTTTCAATGCATGTATGTGATACATGAAGCTTTTCTGCAATCTCTGTGTGTTGTACTGTGCCGATCCGAATCGAGTATTGCTTTGATTTGGTCGTCATCAACTTCATCTGGACGACCAGAGCGCTTTTCATCTTTGAGTGAAAAATCACCAGAACGAAATTTGGTAAACCAATTTTGACACTGTCGTTCTTTTAAAGCTTCGTCACCATAAACAGCACATAACTTCTTGTGAGCTTGCGATGCGTTTTTTCCTTTCCGGATATAAAAAATCAAAATATGACGAAAATGTTCGTTTTGATTTTCCATTTTTCAACAGACGCCAAACAAAAACTACACAACCGATCAAAAACTTTTTTTTACTGGTTGACAGTGGAATTACCAATTATCAAATAACAAAATGTGTTTGGCATTTCTATTACGTCAGAAAACCTAAAAATTCAACTAAAGCCATCTATGAGTGAAATCCGCAATTACTTAGTTGCCAACCCAATATAAATTATCTATATATATACGTATATAAAATTGTAAAAAAACAAAAAAATTTGTACATGAAATATTTTTTGAAATTCCTTTTGCGATGGACATTTTGAATGACGCTGAGTCCGAAAATCACATTTTTAAAATTTTTGTCTGTCTGTCTGTTAAAGCATCACGCGAAAACAATTTAATGGATTTAAATGAAACTTAACATCCAGGCTCCTTATATCTTTGGTCAACATATAGGGTACTTTTTATCCAGAAAAAAAGGTTGGACTCGCTAGGGGGCGCCGCGATCGGGTTCCAGGCATTCGTTTTTTAGCTTATCTCCGCGAACCGTTCTTCCAACTAGCATAAAAATTTGTATGTAGAAGTTTTCGGATGCGGTGAGTTTTTATGACTTATCTGCTCTGTTCTATTTTGCATACCAGAGGGCGCTGTAGTATAAATATTGTAAAAAAACGTCGAAAAACTCCTAAGCCATTTATCCGATTTACATGAAAACTGGTATATAGAGGTTTTCGGATACGGTGAGTTTTCATGACTTACATACTCTGTTCTATCTTGAACACCAGGAGGCGCTGTAGTACAAATATTAAAAAAAAAAAAAATATTCACAAATATTTTAAAATATTGTATATGCATTAGACTGTCTCATTACATACAGCATATTTGAAGGTAACTTTGCAAGAAAAAAATTTCGAATTTGTAGAAACTGAGTGGGCGCCACCTAAAAGAGTGATTTTTGAGGTACATTTTTTTTTAATTTCACTTATTGATTTTTAATCACTATTCAGTGGCAAAAATTAAAAAAAAATTTAATTGATGCAGAACCATAATTGTACGCTTAATTCAACCGTGTACTTATTTATTTGATAACGGCCTAATTTGTGGGAGAATTCAGTCCGCGAACTTGAAAGTTGTTAATTTTGTTAAACTTTTTTGAATTCAATCGCCCGCCACGTCATGGTAAGTGACACTATCAGAAAAAGAATTAATTCACTTTGAAGACAATTGTATTACCTTTAATGTAAAGCCAAAAAATAAATTTAAAATAGTTTTTCATTGCTTTTTTTTTTTAATTGAATTTTTTTTTAAAGAAAATCAATTTCAATAGTTTTTATTTTAACTTTTGTTGAATTTTTTTCCTTGTTACATTCATAGGGAAGATTTTTTGGTGTTCTTCCACCACTTGGAGAAGCATTTGTTTCTCGGCTTCTTTAGATGTTATTTTTTCATTAAACGTTGCCTTCAAACTTATCGCTCTTTCAGCGGCGTCGTTTACGACGTTTATTTTATTTACAATTTCTTCAGCGCGTAAGTACTTTTTATTGCTTGTCCAAGTACTTGGATCGGCCAACAAAAAGCTAGTGGGACTATCTTCTGTTGAACTATTTGCAAACAATGCCGTGAAAAATTTGTAGGTATTTGATGTCACGAATTGATCAATGTTTAATTTCGAAATATCTACTGAGTCCAAAAAGATAAGTTTCTTAGTTTAACTTATTTTTTTTTCGGAAACGATATGGAATTGCTTACAGTATGTATCATTGCTTTTTTTTAAGACCGGCAAACATTAGTCTTTTCGTCTGTACATCAATCGTTCAAAAAATTCTAATCCCATAAGTGTTTCCGAGAGATACCACAGGCGACGGAAAAATACTGTCTGAACATTTTTCGCTATTTCCTCGTTGATTTCCCGATATTGTATAATTTGTAAAATCATTTCAATATTATTTTTTGGTGCAGCGCTTGGTAAACTGTATTGGAACCAATATCTCATGTAAACAAGATCAACAAAAACATTCAGGTCCCGAAGGCTTGCTAGTTCTGTATCTGAAAGAAAAAAAAAATAATCAAAGCTTATCAGTTAATGGATTTTGTATTATGAAAGTACCTGTTAAGCTAAATTGATCTCGAAACAGATAAATTTTGAGGCTATAAGTTGCTGGCCCCATGAATCGCGCTCTCGAAAAGCACCTGGTATCTTTACCTGGTTTAATGGCATTTCTCCAAGAAAAAGAAGAACCATATGAGCCAAATCGTTGTAATCAGCGCGTGTTTAATTAAAATCCAGTTGTTGATAAGCAAATTGTACCAGGTCGTTGTGAACATCAGAAGGAAAATATGCTTGAATAATTTCATCATTGATTGAACTATTCCTTGGAATAACCTCGTGATCGAATTTGAATTGAGACCATTCATTCAATTTTTTGAAAATATCTATGTTTGATCTATTAGATTCCGCTTCCACTGTGAGCTCAAATGCTTTTATTAAAAGTAACTTGCTTATATAATGTCCAACATTTTTTCAAGAAGAAATGCGCTACCTTTGCGGCATCCAGTGTTATGCTAGTAGTGTCGAAACAAAGTGCTTGTACTTTAGCTAAAATATTCCATTTTTTAAGAGTATTGTAAACGTATCACTAAACTTTGCCACTGTATCACCTAAGCCATTGTCAATTTTTGGGATTTCTAGAAGTTTGCACCCTGCTTCGTTTGATACGACGATTGACAATCGGGTGACTATCGAGTTTCGTCTATCGATTCCGCCAGTGAAGTTTTTCATTTTTTTTCATCGCACATTTAAAACACCCGCTTTAAAGGTGTCACGAATATTTTTGGAGGTGCAAGCACGATGCATGTGGCGGCGTCTACTTATAGTTGTATTCGGCAAATTATGATTTTCTATGTTTTGACCTGCAGCATTGAGAGTTGCAGAAGTTACAAGCATTGCACCTCGAGTACTTATGCCTACCCCACCAATGGCTGAAACCACTTCATGAGTAAGGACTTCTGACTTTATCACAACAGGACTTTTGAGTAGAACTGGCTGTACAAACTCAGAACCAGAAGTGGGATTATCCATTATATCCAATTCTGGAGGCGAAAAGTCTTTTATATCACAAGAAGATGAATGCTACGGTAATACTTCGACATTTTTACATATTGCGCGTCGCGTTATTGCTTCAGTTCTTGTGTTTCCGGATTTTTTCGATCGGATTCTTTCGATCAATGCTTTAATTTTTTTAGTATTGCTGATGCCATTTCGATGGCAAATCAGAGATTGTTTTATGTTTTCGTTTTTGATTTTTTGAAGGTCATCTTTCAATTGCAGCGAATTGCAAAAAACAAGTTGACCATGATATAAAAATTCTAAAGAAAATTTATAACAACCTGCAGCAGCAATATCGAATAAATAAGGAAATCTCGACTTGAAAGTTAACTCTCTTCGCCTTTTTCTGTCCACATTTCTGTCAAATTTGGATTTTTTTATACTTTTATATTCCGAATAGAACTTCTTCACCTTTTGACTCTGCATTTTTGCTTCGCAGCGATTGTCATATTGGACCAAATGCTCACGATTTCACTGACGACCTTCTCGATACTTTTCTGCATTCTTAAATTACCTAATACGTTTAAATGCACCAAACGACGTAAAACATCACCATTTGTTGGCAACTTAACTCTAGAAAAATTTCGTAGCGTATTTTCTGCAAATAACCTTTTTTTGTTTAGAACAATTTAAACAAAAGTTGTTTTTTTACCAATTAATTAATAGCACTGGATCGACAGTTTTTGCACGTTTCTTTGTTTTTCAATTGCAATAACTAGTAGTTTTGAATTTATAACTTTTTATACTCAATCAAATAAATTATCTCAATACGATAATTCTTTTCATATTTGAAGGGTTATGCGACAAAAATGGTAATGTTCTATATTTTAAATAAAATTTATATATAATATAGAAAGTGGAAAAAAATAAAAATTAGTTTCGTAAAAAAAAATTTCAATTAAAAGAAAAAAAAAAGCAATGAAAAACTATTTTAAATTTATTTTTTGGTTTTACAAGAAAGTTAATAGTGTCACTTACCATGACGTGACAGGCGTTTGAATTCGAAAAAAAAATTTAAAACTTTCAAGTTCGCGGACTGAATTGTCCCACAAATTAAACCGTTATCAAATAAATAAGCACACAGTTGAATTAAGCGTACAATTCTGGTTCTGCATCAATTAAATTTTTTTTTTATTTTTGTCATTGAATAGTGATTAAAAATAAATAAGTGAAATTTAAAAAAATTAACCTAAAAAATCACTCTTGTAGGTGGCGCCCACTCAGTTTTTACAAATTCGAAATTTTTTTTCTTCCTAAGTGACCTTCAAATATGCTGTATTCAGAATCTGCCTGCGGAGGGAGAATCTGAGATACCTTTGCAAAATGTATGGTACAAAGATACAGTCTCATATACATACATGTATATATTAAAAAGAACTACGCTATAGGAACAAACGAAATTGTTTTTAAAAACAACTAATTAAAAAACTAGTTTAAAATAAACCAGTATATGAACTACTTTGAATTATATTAAGGCGGCAACTACTCTGATTTTGACATCTTTTAATTGCAAATTTTTATTAGATTACAAATTTATATATATTTCACCCTGTAAGTTCATCAAATATTATTAAATTTAGACCATCAGTAATAGTTTTGAATTGGTTATTTTAAAGTAATTAAAAAATAATTTAAATATATCTCATTTAACAAGTAGTTGAAAATATATGCAGACGAAAGTCAATTGACTTATTTAGCGGACATCACCATACAAAATATGTTAGTTCGTTCTATGGAAAAAAGTCAGAATTTCAACTAGTTGTGGTTGACAAAAGACTACTTTATCAACTACTTTTAAATTAGTGGATTTTCCTACAGGGAATATATAAGAGCATATATACATATACATGGGCGGAGCGAAGGAAGGGCAGGGGAGGGCAGTTGACCCCCATTATACGTTAATATATGTTTAATACATACATGTATGTGTTTAATATATATATATACATAATCATGGGCGTATCGAGGGTAGGGAAGGAGAGGGAAGGGAAGGAGAGGGAAGTTGCCCCCTGATATGTATATATATGTATATATTATTCATATATACATATTATATATATGTATAAATTCCTTTTGCGATGGACATGTTGGATGACGCTGAGTCTGAAAATCGCGTTTTAAAATTTTTGACATCCAGGTTCCTTATAACCCCGGTCCACATATAGGGTACTTTTTATCCAGAAAAAAAGGTTGGACCGGTAGGGGGCGCTGCGATCGGGTTCCAGGCATTCGTTTTTTTAGCTTATCGCCGCGAATCGTTCCTCCAACTTGCATGAAAATTTGTGTGTAGAAGTTTTCAGATGCGGTGAGTTTTTATGACTTATCTGCTCTGTTCTATTTCTATTCTATTTTGCATACGCTGTAGTACAAATATTTTCAAAAACGTCGAAAAACTCCTAAGCCATTTATCCGATTTACATGAAAACTGGTATATAGAGGTTTTCGGATACGGTGAGTTTTCATGACTTACATACTCTGTTCTATTTTGAACACCAGGGGGCGCTGTAGTACAAATATTAAAAAAAAATATATACAAATATTTAAAAAAATTGTACATACATGTATAAGGTATGTTCCATAAATATAACGTACTGCGATATATGAAATATTTTTGTAACGGCCAGTTTAAACAATAGATAATGTTTTGCGAATTTGGTCATCTATGCACAACAACAATAGTGAGCAAAAGTGAAGTCTTTTCTAATAACGGTACATTGTTTATTGCTTAATATCACTTTTGATGCTGTTTCATATTTATAACGCCGTTTCAAAATTTTGAATAAAAGCTATTTTTATTGAATTTTAAAAAAAAATATTAAATTACCGTTCCAATAGCTCCAATAATATTGTAAATGCGATTTGGCATACTTGCAATTAATTTTTTTAATATATTAGAATCAATTTTGCTCCATTCTTTGAGAATAACTGATTTCCGTTATTCCACGTCACCAAATTGTCTGTTTTTTTTATACGCCTGGCGAACAAGAACTCCCCACAAATTCTCGATGGGATTACGATCTGAAGAGTACGCCAGCCACTCCAATAAATCAATGTTATTGGCCTGCAACCATCTCGATTTACGTGGATTGCCGCATTATCTTGCTGGAAAACTAGTTGTGTTTCTCCGTTTTTTTCCAAAAGTGGAGTCAAACTGCTCTCCAGCACACGAGTGTAGTCAGCGCACTTCATGCTTGAACTTTCAATTTCAGAAAAAGCACCCCACACCATAACATTATCTCCACCAAAACTTCTTTTTGAAAACGGTTGTGGTTCGCGGCGTATGTCGTACTAATAATGTCAAAATCTATCCGGGCCATCAAGATCCCATCTTTTCTCATCTGGAAAAATAACATGTAAATAATAACCCTCAACGTGGGACATTTTTTAAAACTTTATTGAAAAGCTGACTGGTGATCAATTTGTTCCTATGCTCCTTCTTGTAAATACCAAGCTCGTTCCCTTATGTTCGCTAGTAAGAGCAGGAACTTCAAGACTTCATAAGCTCACTGCGGATATGTTAACACTGATGTAGAGCTCTCCATACCGGTGTTCGGGAAACTTTTTCAGCAACAAAACTCCGCAACTCTTTTAAACAGTGTGTAGTGTTGCTCGCAGCTCGGATTATTTTCCGCTGATCGCGCTAAGAGGATTTGTTTTTTTTTGCCCGAACATTTTGTTTTGTCGTAATTTTGAGGTTTGTTAAAAAAATGTTGAATCACTCTATGGCTGCGATTAGTTCAACGTCCGATTTCTTGAATTCCATAGCCTTCTTCTTTAAGAATATTTATGTTTCCCATTTTTTTGCAAGTATGTTGGGATGCACGAGGTATTCCTGTTTAAATTTTTTTCTATTGTTAAGGTCTTGAAAACTAACTACACAATTTTATTAATCTCTACACTTCAAACGCAGCAGAAGGAAAAATTGCAAGTGGCGTTATAAATATGAAACAGCATTAAAAGTAATATTTAGCAATAAACAATGTACCGTTATTAAAATAGACTTTGGTCTTGCTCACTACTATTGTTGTGCATAGATGATCAAATTCGCAAAACATTATCTTTTGATTAAGCTGACCGTTACAAAAATATTTAAAATTTCGAAGTGGCGTTATATATATGAAATATTATACATAACTATATATACATATACATGGGCGTAGCGAAGGAAGTCAGAGGAGGGCAGTTGTCCCCCATTATATGTATATGTTAATATATGTTTAATATATACACATACATAAACATGGGCGTAGCGAGGGTAGGGAAGGGAAGGGCAGTTTACCCCTGATATGTGTGTGTATATATATGCATATATTATACATATATACATACATAAGCATGTATACATATACATGGGCGTAGCGAGGGTAGGGCAGATGCACCCCTGTAATGCTTATGTACATACATGTATATATTATACATAGATAAACATATATACTTATGCATGGACGTAGCGACGGTAGGGCAGGGGAGAGCAGTTTCTCCCCTTATACATATAGATGGAGCTAAACAAGTTTTACTTCAGTCGTATGGTCTAAAGCACACTTTTTTTTTTATGTGCTTCCTTGAGCACCAGAGGGCACTGTAGTACAAATCTCTTAAGAAATGGTAAATCACTCCAAAACAACTCATCTGATTAGGATGAAAATTTTCAATATAGAGATGTTCGAGTATGGAAAGGGCTTTGGCGCTATTTTTTTTTTCCGAAAACCAGAGGGCGCTATTGTAAAAATACTGTAAAAAAAGCTACAAGCCACTCATCCGATAAGTATGATTTTTATAAGAGGTTTTCGGGTGCGGTGAGTTTTTTGCGCTATGTATTTTGTTATATATTGGACACCAGAGGGAGCTGTACTACAAAATACAGTAAGGCGTAGCAAAGCGTGAAGGGTGATATATATCTTCTTTTCTTTTCTATGCATATTTATATTCAACATTCTTATTTCTGCATATCAGGACAGCTGATGTCAAATTCTGTTGTATTTGAGTTACTTATTTAATTGTTATTCAGTAAAAAAAGACTTACAAAATAATGGCTTATTCGCAAAAAATTGAGAAAAGAAATTGTCAAAAACGTGGTGAAAATTTAAGGTACATAAAAAAAATGTATGAAAGAATTCTTGACCATAAAAATATCTGCAAAATATGATTCAACGATCAGGCTACAATTTGCATTTCTCTATTTAATGTATGTAAATATTTAGTACATATTTACTTTAGTACATATTTATTTTCAAAATTTCTTAAGGATAATTAATTTAAAAAATTTTCCGTTAATCACTTATAGCATTAATTTCAAAACAATAGAAATTCTTAGTAAAATTAACATTTTAACTTATCAATGTTACCTGCTGGATGAAAAAATTATCAGAAATTTAAAGTTTTGACTTTCGATGCAAGTTGCTCTGCTATTTTTGAATACATTTAACTCAATTCTTTTCTGTCTGAAACGTCACTAAAAGTACTTTATAAAAATAGTAATAGTAGTTAGTTAGACATTTATACTTTTTCATTTTTTGTTCAAAAAAGGTCCATAATATTTAATGTTTTCTTAAAAAATGGCACAAAAGTTTATGTAGCAAGAATAATTTAAATTCAAAATAGCAGTTTTGACTCATGTTCATTGACACATTAAACGCTACAGTAACATTACGACACGCGGTCAAAAGAGAGCATTTATGTATGAGAAAATTTTGAAAAAAAATTTTGCTCTGATGTTTTCAAAAATGTCCAAATTATTGAATAAAATGTAAAATTTGAAAATATACTTTTGCAAGCGATCGCGATCTCACACATCACGATTTTCCTAATTTTTTCTCATATTTTTAGGTTTTGAATCTACATTTTGCTTACTTCGCAGAAGTTACCGTTTTGAAAGATGTACATAAAATTCCTCCAATAGTTTGTGAAAAGTTTTTTTAAAATCAATGAATGAATTCAAAAATTATTTATATCAACTCCCAAGTAAAGCCGGGTATCCAGCTAGTATTACAATAATATTCCTACAATATACGAATTGTACTGTACAATGTACGACTGATATTAAGAGCATGCGTAAATGTAACGATATTATTCGTATAATAAACGAATGTTTTTTTACGAATACGTATAAAATATTCGATATATGTACCAAACTGCGTACATTCTACGAATTTTATTCGTGGTTTTCAGCCACGGACGCAGTTATTAGTAATATTTACACACGAAATATTTTGAGTGTTTATCAACTTTTTCATGTCTTAAAGGTGTGTTGTAGCATGGTACTTTTGAAAAATGTCGGTGCAATTTAGTTTTTTCACGCAGCAGGCACGCAGGTTTGCTTGCTTGAGGTTTAAGATCATTAAAAATATATAGGTTACTTACATAGATGACACTTACAACCGTAAATCGTAAAATATTAAATATATACTTATATATGGGACATTTCCCATGCCAAATCCAGGACTTTGAAAATTGTTTTTCAATGTGGCTTTTCTGAAACGCATTGCTAAAAACATGGTTTTTAGAACTACATTGTTAAGCTTTATGCCAAATGTGTTCATATAATAACAGGTTGCTATAACAAAAACGTTCTTTACGGAACTTTTTCTTTGTGTTGAATGAATTAACTGAAATTTTATGGTAATTTATTCATGACTTCATATAATGTTCTCTCTGCTCAATTTCGAGTGGATAAGTTTAAAAGAAGAATATGAAACATTGTTCCTTTGTGTTTTTATAAATTGCATATTCAAAGTAACACATTGATAAATGTATTTCGTGTAATACCTTCTTATAGAGATGTGTTTCTTTGAGTGTACCCAAATACATCATGCATTCTTGGGTATGGGCGACAATTACCAAACGATGCTAATGACGAAACAAGGACCAACAACATAGTCCATATGATGCAGCATAAATTTTTATTGCCACAATGGAATGACACCAAGCATACAACAACAACGTCAACACCAAAAACAACAACATCAACAAAATCAACTACAACAACAGCGGCACAAGCTTCGGTCAAGTCAACGATCAAACAAGCAATAATAAAAACAAACATCAAGCCCACATACATTTTATATCTGGGAGAATCTCTTAACTGCAATATTAAATTATAAATGAATGAAATTTTATGAGTGTTGCTAGCGTACACAACAAGCCAACATAGCCCTACCCGGACCCGTCCAGACCATTTAAATGCCAAACATGACAAGCACCGAGTACAGGCGAAGTTAAACAATCCTCGTTGTTTTGATGCTGCCATATTTATAGCTCTGCATGGACAGGGTTGTCATCAAGGTTATTTCCAACTCCAATACAGATATCATGATCAAGTTGACAAAATGTGAAGAACACCTTCCGCTGCTTCGTGGCTTTAATTGATTTTTAATATTTTCTTATGTTGGTCATTAAGAATGAATTATTAAGGTTATGAAAAAAATAATGATGCGTCTCAGCCTTTTGGAGCTAAGGTGCTTCAGTAGATTTTCTGAGAAATAAGACGCAAATTTTTTGGAAATCGAATGGAGCCTCTTTGGCGTAGCGAATAGTCGTAACCTGAGCGTTGGAAATTTGTGCCTGTATTCTTCACCCGCACTCGTATGATACGTTGCACGATATCTGCTTGTCAATCAGCAATGCTTGCAGTTTTCCATACCAACTTTTTGTATTGCAGATTTTGCTGTAGTTGTTTTTGTTGCAGTTGTTGATCCGAAATCTCATACTGTGCATATTCGAAGCAATGCGATGTATGGAAATCACATTCGTCATAAAGATATTTACGATCATCAGCAATTAATAAATACACAATGACGGGCTTATAAATAACCTAAGCCAGGTAGAGTCATAAAGCAGCAGCAGCTCGCATTGATCATTAAATAGCACAACTTTAAGACTTTGGTTTGAAACGGCATTCAATTAAGAGACATTTAGATGGATGAAACAAAAAGATGTTACAAAATTATTACTCCAATAATTCATGTCCTATAAAGCAGAGATATCATTTTATTATGACAACGAATTCAGACTGGTTAGTATTTTTATTGTTTTCGTGCGAACATGTATACTGCTTAGTATATGTTTATTTGAAGTCAGTCCTCGGTTAGTTTGAGGCAACACATCCATTTTAATCGAACAGTTTGTCCGTCATTAACTGTGGCGACAATAAATAATTGAATCATGGCTAAGTAGAAGTAAAATATAAAATCGGTTTTGAGTTCTGAAGGGAAGCTCAATTTAATTTGCTAATTGATTAGTATGTCACGAAAAAGTTAATGGAAAACAAAAATAAGGCAAAACTTACAAGACAGTGCATAGAAGCATATCCAAAACATGTTTTGTTTTGTTCCTTATCAATAAAAGTGGATTAAAGCTACAGAAGAACATAACTATTTTTATTGCCAAGTAAGTTACAGGGTATAGCAATCATACATGAGGATTTATCGCTAATGAAAAATACTTCCGGCTTACCATTAAAATCTTACTATTATATAAAAATTAAACTTGAAAAATTGGCTTTTTTGCGTTGACTACGGTAAGCTCTAGAACCACTGCACCGATTAAAGTGAAATTTTTACTATTCTTACAATAATTTTTTGTAGAGTGCTACTGTAAACTCAGAATTTTTACATTTTAAATAGCCGAGAAGTTTTTGGCCAATAATTGGCGTAAATGAAAATTGTTATCAAATTCAGGTATTTTTGTCATTTCCTGCATTAACAATAAAAGATATGTGGATAAAATGTATTAACAAATGATAGATCTTTGCGATTCAAACAAGAAAGTCCACAGTGACTTATATCTAGGATCAATAATTTTGTCGGAAAAGTTATATTTAAGTGAAAAATTTCATCAATTTCTTGCAAGCAGCCATTTGTTGATTGGCCTTGACGCTATCATTGCTTGCAGCTAACAGAATATTGCTTTGATTTTGCCGCAAAATGCTGCTCAGTGCTCAGAGAAAAGACTCTCATGGAAATAGAGAAAGCTCTTTATTTGTGAACAGCAGAATGTTAGACAATTGAAATTTAAAGCATTTTCTCCAAGCGCGTCGTGTTGTTGCTGTTACTCCAAGAATGATATATCTATTCTTCTTGCTGTTACTCCAATGCATGCAGATTATAAGGTAGGGCCGATTCGGAGAAGAATGAAGTAGATAGCAGCGAAAATGCCAGCTAGTTGTCAAAATCAGCTGTTCATCTAGAGTTTCTTTGTGTTCACGTTTCGCAGTTAAATTTTGGTTAGAATTGCTACAAGTTTTCTTGCAAATTTAAGACTTCTTTCACATTTTATAGTTGTTATTACATTGCTTTTAAAATATGTGACTCAATTTATCACAAATATAACACTCGCGACAGCACTGTTTACAAGTTGGGAACATTGTATATTTACTTCGTTTGCAATTTCTCCGGAATTCATTGTTTTGACAACTAGCCGGCATTCTCATTTTCCACTATTCGTTGACGCGTGAGGGCACTAAGCAAATCTGCCCTACCTTATAATTCTACCATGGTATGGCCGACTCGGAGGGGAATGAAGTAGAAAGCAGAATAAAGCGGGCTACATGTCAAAATAAGCTGTTTATCTCGAGTTTCTTTATGCTTATGTTCCGCAGTTGATTTTAGGTTAACATTTTTACTGGTTCTTTTGCCAATTTAGGACTTCTTTCACATTTTGTAGTTGTTTTTACACTGTTTAAATAAAATTTTCACTCAAATTATCACAGATTTAACAACAGCGACCGCACTGGAAACGTAAAATATTTTCTTCATTTGTAATTCCTAGGAAATTCGTCTTTTTTCCAACTAGCCAACCTTTTCATTATCCACCATTCGTTGACGCGTGAGGACACTGAGCCAACCGGCCCTACCTTATAATTCTGTCATGCTCCAATGTTTCGATGTTAACAGCACGGTAGGAGATTGTTACCCCTAGCCACACGAGCCAGTTCGAAGACAGTTACAGTTCGAAAAACTCAATACACTCTCACTTTTCACTAATACACTCACACCTTGACATCACTGGCGGTCAGCATTGCCATATGTTTTTTTGAAAATCCTGTAATTTTCAAAAAAAAATCCTGTATTTTTAGAGAAAATACTGCTCTTATAAAAGGATTAAAAACAAATATTTTAAAATTTTTTTATTTTAACATTTTTAATATTCCTTATCTTACCAGGTTTTGATGGATGAAACTGATGGACTTGTGTCCGTATTCTATAAGATTTGGTCATGAGCTTGTATATAAACTCTACCTTATCTATTTCGCAAACGCTCAACTCTTCGCAGTTCGTCGATAAAAAGTCGTGCTAGGGTGCTAACCACTGACCAGTTAGCTTCATTTCTCAGCATAAGGGTAACCAAGTTTTGATCAGTTACCGTTTCGCCGAGACTGACCGAAGCCTCAAGTCTGGCATTTTGGAACTTGGGGCACTCGAAGAGGACATGGGCCGCGTCTTCTGGTATACTTCCCTCGCAATGGGTACAATAGGGATCTGCTACGTTCTTGTATTTGTGCAGATATGCCCTGAAGCAACCGTGCCCGCTTAAAATCTGCGTAATTAGAAGTTCATGGAGCCGTGAGTTCTACCGACCCTTAACTGAGCTATCCCAGCGATCCTGCCACTTTAGCAGGTTTCTCTCCCGTGCGAGTCTTTTGCGAACTGTTGGGTTTTCGCTATTGGCTTCGAACAGCGTTTCCTCTACTAGAAGGTCGATAGGTATCGAGGTTTTGTTAAGTATTTGTTCATTTGTAATTTGCTAAAGACTAGCGAAAAGAAATTAACAAAAACGATGACAGCAAAAATGACAGGAAAAGCGCTGCCACATGATCAAATTTTTGAAAGGAAGTAAAAAGTAGTAGCAACTTTATTTGCTACTTTTATATAAGTACTTACATATAATTTATAAACATATAATTTCTATTTTTTTTATTCAACGAAAATTAAAAAACTGGATTAAAAAAAAACCTGCCCAAATCCTGGGAGAAATATGATCCTGTCAACCTGCTCAACATACTGCCCAAAACAGGATTAACTGCCCATATGGTAACGCTGCTGGCGGTCCATGATGCAACTAACAAGGTGGTAGTGACAGCTCTTTTCGCGATTATATGTTGTCAAAATGGTACAAAAAAGAAAACGAAAAAAGTAGAAAAAAAAAAAATAAAAAATGCAATATACAGGCAAATGATAACGAAAATTCGCGGTTTGTGTGGATATAGCCTGCTGTCACTACCACCTTGTTAGTTGCTTCATGTGGTAGTCCATTGGCAACAACTTTTACTGAGCCAGTGAATTTTGACAACCACAGCCAGTGCGAAATCGAAGTAAGGAAGCAGTGTTGCATTTTCTCCCTAAAATATTCGAACTTTAAAATGCACTTTTCTTTCTTGTCTTGTTGTGAAATTTACGCAATTATTTTAATTGCCCTTATTTGACACATAAAATATCATGTGAATAAGTTGCATTTCATTTTGGAAAATATTTATAAACAGATATTAAAAAATAACTAGTTCCCCATTTTTATCCCATTAAAGTTTCGTGCTGTGAAATAATAAAATAATAATTCGTGAAATAATAAAGTGGTCGAACCTTCACCTTTGACGATATTTTGCAAATGAGCATTTACTATCACGTGTGGCCGCAGCGTAGATATTCTTTATTGGCATGCCAGTACTATCACGTGTGGCTGCAGCGTGAACAAAAAAGAAGTGCATGCAATTTATGATAACAATTTTAGCTTAACCATTACTTTGGCACTAGTATATACCTATGTAAATATTTTAAAATGTAAGTAGCTATAACTTTTTTATTAGTGCCAAAGTGAAGGCTTAATTGAAACGCAGTGCGCTGCAAGTGACGTGGCTTTGAAGCTGCGCATTTTTATGGATTGAATGCAAAATAGAAGGATTTTTTAGCATTTTCTTACGGCACTGCACAGTGTAACCGTTGACCAATTTTATAAGAGGGAGTATAGGGGATTGCAAAAATAAAGGCGGCATAATGAATCAAACAACAAAATATATTTTTAATTAAGTTTAAAATAAAGACATTAACAATGTAAAGTAAGATAACAACTAACAAAAGAAACATAAACATAAAACAGAAGAAACATTAAAAATTAATTCACATAAAAAACTCATATTAATAGATATGAATAAATGTAAAGAAAATCTTAACAAATCAACATTTGTGAATGTTTCAGAAGGTACACTCCTTGATTTCATAAAACAATTTAACAAGCAAATACATAAAAATCGTTTCCATTAGGCATGGTGTCCCAGAATGCCAGTAAAAAAACAGTTGCAGGGTCACGAAATTTTCAGGGTTGCAAGTCTATAGTTTGAACATAATATTGAGTTGAGGTGGTTACGCATGGATTTTTATTTATGAATTTTTTTTTTTTTGGAAAAGTGGAAAAGTCGCACATTATTATGAAAAAGTGGCAAATAAAAACAATTTCAAACAAGGCGTCTCTAAGGGGAAGGGCATCCGAAAAATGGTAATTATGCAACCAACGGTCAACAGTCACTTTATAGCGTTAATGTATTGTAATGTAGTTAACTGAAATAAGACCTATGCAAATATTATTAAATTAGACCTATTTGATTTTATTTATTTAAAGTGGTAAGAAAATATTTTAAGTCCATTTCATCCATATCTATACTATTATTTATATGTATATCCTATTTTGTAAAACTGAATTTCACATTTTTATTTACATTTTAACTCCAAAAGGACTGGGCCGATTTTTATGATATAAGTTTTAAAATGCCATATTTGTGTTACAGCACAATAAAGGGGAAAGGGTATTTTCCTTTCAAAATTCTAATAATAAGTATATTTAATTGCAATGCATCCCCGATGCAACGCATTACTTGATCGTTTTCTTTTCTCGCGTTTTTATTGCGGTAGTTTCAATAAGTTCCATGTTGCTCCCATTCTTCTCTTTTTTTTTCTCAACTGGCACATATCATGCAGTACAGTGATGCAAAACAAAAGAAGAAATATTTTTATTTCGTTTGACATCTCATCCGTCACAAAATCTGACTTCGGTATCGAAAATTGAAAAATTTACGAATTATTAACGATGGTAATTATCGAACTCGGTATTGATTACGATTCGAAAAAGATACGTTTGGCGGACGTAATGGTTAATTCGTAAGGCAGAGTTCGCTTAAGTTTCGAAAAACTATTCGTGTACGATTCCATAACGATAAATACATCAGAGCAAACGCGAAGAAAATTATATTTTGTACTGTAAAGTGGACACTTTCGGATACATGTTTTAGCACTTTCAGACTTACTTTTATTATATGATAACTGCAGCAATTAAACTGGTATGAGACCATGATACAATGATAAGGTAGGGCCGCTTCGCTTCGCTCTCACGCGTCAACGAAGAGTGGATAATGAGAAGGGACATATATGTCAAAACAACGAATTTCGTAGAAATTGCAAATGAAGAAAATATTTTATTTTCCAAGTTGCAAACAGTGCGGTCGCGCGTGTTAAATTTGTGCTAATTTGAGTGAAAATATTATAAAAAAAGTGTAATAAAAACTATAAAATGTGAAAGAAGTCTTAAAATTGCAAAAAAAAAATGTAACAGTTTTAACCTAAACGCAACTGCGAAACGTGAGCATAAAGAAATTCGAGATGAACAGCTGATTTTGACACCAATCTCTATTTATTCTGCTTTCTACTCCATTCCTCTCCGAGTCGACCCTACCTTATAATTCTGCCATGTATGAGACAACTCCATAGCCAGAGTTGCCACAGCCTAAAATTATTTTTTACCAAAATGCAAAGAAAAATTTCACATTTAAGAAAAAAGTTTCACATCTAAACAAAAGTTTGTGAAATATAATCAATCAAAAAGCTTTTCAAATATAATCAAAAATTTTAAATAACAAGGCTTGAAGTATCCAACGCACATATTGAATTAAATTTATTCTTTAATTGTACATATGGTTGGATGAGATCAATATTGTATTAATTTTTTTTTTTATAATTAAAAAAAATCATAAAAGTGATTTACTAACATTTTTAAAAATAAATAGGTAAGAATTCTTGAAGCATAACTTTCAATGTTAAAGCTTAGAAGTGGGTGGCCAAATCATTAGGGACAACCTTTGATATGTGAACTTATCGTTATATTAATTAATAAAAAAATGAAAATATTGAAACAAAAGTAAGTTTGGTTGCAAAAGTAATATATGATATAATAATTCAAAATTGCATTTTTAACCTACTTTCATATGACATGGCATTTACTATTGTAATATTGGGAATTCATAGCGAAAATTCGTTTCTTCTAAATGAAAGGTAGTTACAAATGCAATTTTGATTTTTTTAACTTCTTTAAGGTTGTCCTTATTAATTGGCCACCCATTGTATAACGATGGTTAAGCGCACAAAAGTGATAACTGAAAAATTTTAAATTTCCAGAAACGCTAAATTTCCAGCACCGCTTTGTTTTTGTTGTTAACTTTAATAAAATCTGTAAATTTAATAATTTTCACTAATCACAGTAATTTTCCTGCGCTCAAGAAAAGAATGCTCTACAGATATTTTTTCGCTGACCATACAAAGTGCGGATTATTTCCACTATTAATTAATTCATTGGAAAGCATTATATTATGAATGGCATTTGTATCTTGAATCACAGACTAATATAGACAGACATTGCTTGCACTTGTCACTTTCCAATTTGCAGAAGCTCGGTGACTTGACTATTAAGACCAAAGCAGCAAAAAACTGCGAGGTTATGTTGCTAGAGCTTGTTGAAGGAGTGCTACAAATTGTTGATAGAGCAGAAACTATCAATACTCTCAGCAATGTGGACGAGAAGCCTTTTATATACTCGTTTTTACGGCTCTTTTATACGGCTCTTTTATACGGCTGCTTTGATTGTTTACTTTTTTTTTTGGCTGGCTTTTGGGTTTGTTGCCGGCTTGATTTTTTTTTGCTGCTGTTTGCTTACCATTTTTTTGGGTGGACTTAGTCATTCGTCAAAAATGATATTTTTGCGATTTTGTCTATTTTGAAGATTGAATATATAGAAAAATCGCTGTAACTTCTTTATTTCTGAATAGATTCAAGTGCACCCAAGGACAAAATGTTGGCAAATTTTACCATCTTTAAAATGAATAAATTTTTAATATTTGAATTTTTTTTTTTTTTAATTTATTCATTTATTTCTATTTCTGTGTTCTAGTTTCTATGTTCAAACTATGCTAGCCTAACTAAGAAATATATGCCAGAAAAGTGCACTTAAGGATTTTTGAAAAATAGTCAAATTGCAACAGCTATAACTATTTTATCCGATTTTCGGTTTTTTAATTTTTTGCACAAAATAGCTCGAAACTGTCCTTAGTGCATTTCTTGTTTGCATTTTTAAAAATTTTTATTTTTGGATTTTTGGGTAGTTTTTCGAAAAAAATTTCATTTTCTGGTTTTTCGTTGACATTTTTATTTTGATATTTTAAAAACATAGACAATTTTTGTTAAAGTAAAGTTTTTTTTTCTGAGAGTGTGTTTTGTCAAAACCTGGTTAATATTAAATGTATTTTTAGTATGCGTTTTTAATATAAATATATCAATTTATACCAAATATAAATAACAAAATTTTATAAATATCAAAATAAAAATGTCAACCAAAATCAAAAACCAGAAAACCAAATGAATTGTGAAATATAAAATTTAGTGTTTTCAATTGAAATAAAAATCCAAAATTTTAATATAAAAAATGACTCTCGTATATATAAAATCACAGCAGAAAAAGGAAAATTTAATTGTTAAAATTTAAAATTCACTCACTGCATATAAACTCACTATATAAATTAACGGTCGAAAAAGAAAGAAATGAATAGTCAAAATATAAAATTGAATTTTTCCATATGAAATACAAATGAAAAATTTTAATAAAAAAAAAATTGCTCCAATACAAGGTTGATTTATAAGGTTGTCGCAGGGCTGATCGCACTCTCTTCTCAGTTCCCATAATTGTCAAAACTAGCCAATTTTGCGAATGACTACGAAAGAAAAACGGATGATAATAGAGAACACTTGCAGATTTTCTATGAGCTGTCAACTTCGATTTGACAATTATGGGTACTCGCTCTCTCCCTTGCGACAACCTTATAAATCAACCTTGCTCCAATATATAAAAACTCACTATCGAAAAAGACACAATAAATTGTCAAAAAATAAAATTTAATTTCTCCATTTGAAATAGGTATTACAAAATTTTTAATATAAAAATAAAAAATCCGTCATAAATATAATCATTATACATGAAAAAACAATTGGACGAAAAATTTAATTTCCCCATTTGAAATAGGAATTTAAAAATTTTTAATATAAAAAATTATGTCATTTATAAAGTTACTGTAAAAAAAAATAATCGTCAAAAATTTAATTTTTCCATTTGAATAAAATAAAACCGAAATAGAAATGCAATCTTTTTCTTATGTTTTTACAATAATGTTTTAGAATGGAAGAAAGTGTTGTATTGTTGGCATGTATATTTTAGTGGCAACAAAGTAAGTATGAACGGTAGAGTGGTCCTTACTTTTTTTTCGAAAATAACAAATTATGCACCAGGGTTTTCTTCCTTAACATGACAGAGGTCAGCTTTGAAATTTTCTGAAAAAAATATTGATAATTAAAGGTGCCTTCAAGCGACCACTATATTGGAAATCTGATTTATATAGGAAAATAGTGCTGTTTTCCCAAAAAAATCACAATAACATATTCGAAAGCTCAATCTTAAAAAAACTGGTACGCACTTCTTTTTTAATTTATTTTTCTTTGAAATGAGTCATCAGACATGAAAGTCGGATTTAAATTATCAGAGTTATGATTTTTTACGTTTGGAAATAAACTGCACTTGTTTTTGTCCTATTAAAAAAATCGCAAAAATCCATATTTAAAAAAAAAATTGAGGGGAATGTCATGAGAATATTTTCTAAAACTATACCTAATACAGATACAAAAAATGGTGCGATTACGTTCAATAATTTGGTTGCTACGAAATTTTTTGCTAGAAGTACTTTTTGGAAATTTTGAGTTTGAATATTTTTACGAAAAAATTCCCAAAAATCCAGAAATAAAACTTTTTAAAAATGCAAACAAGAAATGCACTAATAACTGTTTTGAGTTATTTGTGCAAAAAATTAAAAAAATCGAAAATCGAATAAAATAGTTATAGCTGTTGCAACTTGACTTATTTTCAAAAATCCTTAAGTGCACTTTTCTGGCATAGATTTCTTAGTTTAGTTAGCATAGTTATAACATAAAAAATAAATTTAATTTATTAGAAAGTTTTCTTAGTTTAGTTAGCATAGTTTGAACATAGAAACTAGAACATAGAAATAGAAATAAATGAATAAATTTAGTAAAACAAAATTCAAAAGTTAAAAATGTATTCTTTTTAAATATGGTAAAATTTGCCAACATTTTGTCCTTGGGTGCACTTCAATCTCTTCAGAAATAAAGAAGTTACAGCGATTTTTCTATAACTTCAATCTTCAAAATAGACAAAATCGCAAAAATATCATTTTTGACGATCGACTAAGTCCACCCAAAAACATGGCAAGCAAACAGCAGCAAAAAAAAATCAAGCCGACAACAAAATCCAGCCAAAAAAACAGTAAACAAGCAAGGCAGCCGTCAGCTCAGAATTCTAAAAAAGAGCATATAAAAAGCTTCTCGTCAACATTGCTGAGAGTACTGATAGTTTGTGCTCTATCAACAATTTGTAGCACTCAATCAACAAACTCTAGCAACACACCTTTGCAGTTTCGCTGCTTAGCAGTCCGCTGCATTGGTTTCAATCGTCAAGTCACCGAGCTTCTGCAAATTGGAAAGTGACAAGCGGAAGCAATATAAACAGACGTCTATATTAGTCTGTGCCATGGGTATTTCGTTGTACATATTTTTGCAGTTTCCTTAGCGTAATCACCAAATTTTTTCGTGTCAATTTTTTTCATTGCATGCAAGTACTTAAATGATTATTTTAAGCCTAGAAATAAGGTTTAAATCAACTCCTGTTATTTCAGATGCTCTTTCCGGATCAGAGAAGAATCTTCTTGCTGTGTTTCCAACATTTGTTTTGCCTGAACCTTGTTTTGGCTGATCTATAACTAATCCATACTTTCGATATTCATCTTGGACATGTTTCTTTTTTAAACTTTGTAACTCCTTGTTGGTGTCGTTGTTTCTTACTGATCCTGTAGGTCCGAATTCCAAATCGTAACTGATTTTCCGTATGTGTTCCATAAATCGTACCAACACCGTGGTAGTGGTGATAATCTGAATTCCTATGCATCAGTATTATCTATTGATTTGTCTCGGACTTGGTTTAATTGGCTTGATGTTGTTTGGCATATGAAGCAGCTGGATGAAACCCTTTTTTCAGTCAAAGCCTGGCCTACTTTTCCATCAAGCATTGTAAGCACTAATTGGTAGCTTACTTCGATTTCCTGCCCATTAATTTCTATTTGTAATGGATGAAGCTGTGCAATTTGGGCTCTGATATAGCTTTATTCTTTCTTAATGGTATCCGCGGTTTCCTTTTATAATTCAAATTTGATGGGCCTGCAGTATTTCGTGGAAGATGGTGTCCGATTTTATATACCAAATATCTCTGGTGTGCGTTGTGCTGGTCGATGGCTCTGAGTCTTTCAAAATCTTTTTTAGTCGCAATGGTACAAATGACACCATGAACGTATCCAAGGTATTTTCACATAACAATTGCTTGTCCGGAAGAACCAGCACATCCCCATTTAATTTAAAAAAATAATTATAAAAAGAATTGTAGTTTCTATATTGCTTCAACTCATTTTCTTTAAATGATTGTAGCAAGCGTTGTGGTGTGTGAACAAGTAATGATTTTGTCGGTAGTTTTTGAAGCTCTCTGCACAGTAATCTCGCATTCCAGCCATTTTTATGCTGGTTATGCTTATTAAATCTTTCTTTCGTGTAGTTAAACTGGCTGTAGCGCTTTTTAAAATTTTTGACGAAAACAGATAATTTCTCTTCTATGTCTAATGGTATTTCGAAGTTTATTTTTCTTTGAACGTACCTTAGAACATCTTCCTGTTTTTTGTTTCTTAAATTCTCCTCAGTTAATTCTTTATAACTGATTCTCTCTATGATTTTCCAATAAATTTATTTCCAATTAATGAGATATTATAGCAACTTTCTTATATGCCTTTCCATACCCTAGTGCTTTCCTAAGACCTATATCAAGTATCAGTAACTGTATCTATTTACTTCTTACCTATACCAGTTCTATAAAGGTAAAATTTAAAACTCCAAAACTCCACATGTTTCATACAGCTAGAACGAAATGGGTTAGTTTAAAAAAAACTCTAAATGCCTCAAAACTCCAAAGCTGCACATGTTTCATACAGGTAGAATGACATGGGTTAGATAAAAAAAAACTCTAGGCACTATTTGAATTACCAGAACTTGTATATATATTTTCTATATGCACCTGTCTTATAGAGTTGGAATTAAAAGGGTAAATAAAACTGAAAATCCTTTAAATTGCATGCAATAAAATACTTATAAGGATGCGTTTAAATTAGCGTCATTCGAATATTTGTGTGAGTTGTTTCAGTAAAACGAGAAAAGCTTCTACGGGGGGATCGTGGGGGGGGCTATAAAGTATATATGTAGTGAAAGAGCATCCTTCCACCTTTAACTGGATGCTTTAATTTTTTTGATCCGTTTTGATCCTTAGAAGTTCTATTCCACTAAAGTTAAAATTTATACAAAAAACAGTCATTTTGAAAACATTTCGTAACACCAAAAATATAAATAGTACAGCTACAATAATTTAACGATAATAGTCCAACCAACCTAACAAAAAAAATTCAACCCTCTATTGATTATAGTTTGCGAGCAATGGCCATTCATTTTCGATGAAAAAATAAAAAACTCACCTTTTTCTGAAATTAGCAAAAACACTTGTGTCTAACCGCATGCCACGCTCACAATTTTAGATATTTTGACCTAAATTTTTGGCTACCTAACTTTGGATATATGTATCGGTTACCACAAAAAATGGGTATTTTGGCCAATGGATTTAATTCTTGAGCCATAGTGTGCCGTGTCCAGCGTATATATGAGAAATGCGTTGCGTGCGTTGCGGTGCGTTTAATGCAATCAGATTTCAAAATCAAAACATATGTTGGTAAATGTAGATGTCCAACGTAGACACGATTGTGGGATAAATGCGTGCGATGCTGGGACGTCGTAGCGCACGCATTGTTTAAAAATCAAATTTGTTTGGTTTTCCCCGTAATATTGTGCGGGCAATATTTGAAAGAAAATAATAATTCGTGTTATTTTTTTCAATTTTTCAATATTTTTATTCTCAATAAACTCTTAATCTAATAAATCTAACTTACTGAAACCGAAGCCATTTTACACCGAATAGCCAGTTTTTTTCTAGCCACCCACAGTAACTTATTATCGTGTTGCAATGGGACACTTTCCGCATTCCTCGCAAATAATTACGGTGCGTGCGGGAAAATCGTGCGGGTGTCTACGCTGGACATGGCGTAAGAGCAATAGTTTTCTTTGAAATTGATGATAAACAGATAAGATAATGGATCAAAACAAGCCGTTTTGTTAAATTGAAATCTGGAGAATTTTGCAAACTTTGCTTTTGACAAAACGATTTCTTTCAAAAGAAGCTCTTTTGTCAAAAGGGAATTGTTGGAAATAAGCTTGGACTATATGGAGACAGGTTGTTTTGTCAATTTTCCGTTAATGGCCGTTTTAAAATTGATGGAATGGTCGGAGAAATTGTTTTGTCAAATTTTATTTGAGAAAAAACTTGAAAGAGGTTGATTTGTCGATTGCGTATTTTATCTTCTAAGAGTCATAGAAATGCAACGGTGATACCAAAAGAAGCGCATTAAAATTTAATATGTAATACAATAACCTTATTAAATTGTCTTATCTCGAGAGGAGTTGTTTAGTCAAATGCCCACAGATTTGTAACATTTTAATGCACTGTGTTAACCTTCAGTTAGACATTACAATCACAAAAGCAAAATAAAAGCTACTCATTTTCTAACATATTATATGTAACCTTAACTCAAACGAAAAGATATAATTTTAGGATAAATTTTCCGAAGAATTCAATAAAATAATTGAAATGTGCAAAAAATTTTATTTTGTTATTTTAAAATCCATTTTTTCACAACCACTTTATTTTATCGGGGGTGACTGCCCCACGCCTCCCTGCTTCCGGTTCCTCTGTACCACCAACTACAACTGTGAAGATGCAGACTATCAATTTCATTTGCACTACTATTAATTTTAAATGCAGATTAGCGAAACCGTGGGATCATGGCTTGGCCAGAATATCTACCACAATGTCTGTATCAGGGCATAGAAAACCTTAGATTTTCATTGAAAAATAAAGTAAAAATATGGAAAAAATATTTTTTTCTGCAATTATATAAATGATGATGATAATTATGGCTTGGCCGGAATTTGAACCCGCAATCTTTGAGTGGCAAGAGATCTACCACAATATCTATATCAGAACAAAGAAAGCCTAAGGTTCTAATTGAAAAATACTGTAAATGATGGTGAGGTTTGGCGGATCGGATATAAATGCGGATGTCAAATTATTGAGTATGTGAGTAAGCTGAACTGAAATTGTTGTTCACATCAGCTAGCAATAGTAATTTATTAAATTTCAGATGGCCGAAATTACTTAAAGATTTTTGGCAAAAAGACAATACTTTTATCAATGTTTCGAACAAAAGGACACTTGAGTACATATAATAAAAAAGTTTTGCAAAAAAATGCATTTGTTTATTAACATTAACATTAATGTTGACAGTAGGTGAAATCCTTATCCCAAACACTTTTAAAATAGTAATAGATGAACACAAGTCCAGGAAACCATACAAAATTCAGATATGCTAGAACCGTTCGATAACTCAGTGAAAAATGAAGGAACGAATGATTTTTACGTCAAAAAAAGTTTTATTTCTCAATATAGTCTTTTTTTAGCTCGATACACTTCATCCAACTTTCCTCCAATTTTTGATCCCATCCGAAAACGAAAGCTATACACATTTTGTAGCTTAGGTATTCGAATGTTGGCAGCGTTTAGTTCACTTTGAATTGAGTTATAAGCTGAACGCACGCGCGCATACAGTTTTGAAAAGTACAGTTTTGATAAAAATTTTTTTTTGTGCTAAAGACAATGGATAAAAAAGTAATAGAAATAAAAATAAAAGAAACACTGGTAGCAATCGAAAAACTCGTCCCTTGAAACGCCAGTTTTGTGGTATCCAACACGAAAGAGATGAGGACACCGAATTCACAAGTACATCGGCAAAAAAATTTAAATATATACTTCCAATACAAATAATGAACCAAATGAGCCTAATTATTTCGCCATGTCTCGGAACGAAGAACGTTTGAAAAAGTCCGGAGCCAGAGTTCTGGCCGCATCAAAAGAAGGTAGAACTGCCCGAAGAGCCGCTGAGTCAGGCCCGTAGACAAGGGGGACTTTAGGTGTTCAAGCCCCCCCTTAGGGTCCAAGTATAAAGAATTAACAGAAATTTAAGACTATTTAATTCAAAATGTAATTTTTTTTTAGATAAACTGTGATAATAATGTTAATTTTCTTGAAAACTTCACTTAATTATTGAAAAATTCTTTTGGCTAAGTGAAAGATTAATTTTGCTTATAAAAGTCATAATCATTATATTGGAACTCATCTCCAAGGAGTTGTATATTAAAAATCCGTTTCTATGCCCAAAAAGTCCCTGATATCCAGTAAAATATATATATGAAAGTTATACATAGAACGAATATAATTTTGTAAATTGAAGAAAATTAGCTTGACATTTTTATGCCATATCTACCCAGCAAGCCATTGTTGACGACTATGTCGAAATCTGACTAATTCGTCACTATTTTGAGCTGTCTTAAAGAAATCATTACAATTTCGTTACGCAAATATCGGAACAGTATCACTTTTTATACGAATTAATATAAAATTTTGTTATGCGACAGCTTGTACGACATATTAAAATGCTAACAGAGTAAAATTTCCTTTTTTTCGAGCTGTCTGAACGAAATCGTATCTTTTTCGTAACATTTTCGTTAGGACTCGTTACGAAACCATTAAGTTACTTCGTTATGAAGTCGTGTCAAACCCTTCATACGATTTTCCTTACGATTTCGCAACGAAATCGGAAAGATTTCGAAATATTCTTAACGAAATCGTAACAAATATTTCACAATCTTTCCGATTTCGGAATCAGATTTTGTTACGAAATCGTAAAGAATATGGTATGCAGCGGTTGACACGACTTCGTAACGATTTCGTCTAAACGATTTTGAGCCTTAACAAAAATGTTACGAAAAAGTTACGATTTTGTTCAGTCAGTTCGAAAGAAAGGAAAGTGTACTCTGTTTGCATTTCAATATGTTTATAAATTCGTATAAAAAGTGAAACTGTTCCGATATTTGCGTAACGAAATTGTAACGATTTCTTTAAGACAGCTTGAAATAGTTATGAATTCATCGGAATTTCGACAAAGTCGTCAACTATGGTTTGCTGGGTAAGCTTATTAGACCCAAAACTTTTGAAAAAGCATTCATTTGAGTGGGTTTTTTTTTATTTTTAAAAGTGTAAAAAATATATGAACCACGAAATTTAACACATTATGGGGTATTCCACGTAAAGCGAATGACTAAAAATTTTGACATCTAAAATTTCAAACTTGGCTCAAAAATTTAGCCCTGTGAAAGCCTTTTCCTAATAACAGGTTTTGGAAAATCACCTTAAATCTAAATATGAAAAAATTTTTGTAAAACATTTTATACAGTCCAATTTTATAGTGATTTGATGATTTTTTAATCATGTTATCAAATTTTCATACAAAAAATTAACAATTACTGTTTTTTAAGCTTCAGCATTTTAAAAGTGTTTATTTTTATTATATTAAAAAATTAAAAAACAATTTAGAAGTTAAAAAAAATTTTGTTTTTAGTGTTTTCAATATGCAAATAATTTAAATATAAGCACACAACCGATTAAATTCTTAAATATTAAAAAAAAGTTGCTGTTTCTTTTTATAAAAATTTATCAAACAGAGTAATTATTTTAATATTAACATGAAGTTATTTTCATGTGATATCTTATATAATAAGTTGGGTATAAGATATTGGTGCTGTGCAAAACCTAGTATTCGAATTACGGTTTTTGAAAAATAGTCTGAAATTTAAACGTGACTTTATCTGAGTCGATTCCTCTAATCAAAAAATTTTAATGAAGAAAAAATATATATAGTAATTGTAATTGGAATTGAATCATGAGAAAATGAAACTGTTAAATTTTTAAAGATCTTCATATATTTTCTTTTGAATTTATTGAAATTTATTGAATTGAAATTGTCGAAATCATTTTCGAGAACAGTAATATTTTAGCCCTTAACGATAACTCGAACTAGGGTTCACACAGGTTCAAATAGTTCTACACAAGCTGGGGATCAACAAAAGCGTAAGATAGCCAAAAAGAAACCAAATCTAAAGACTAAAATTTTTTTTTTCTCCCGCTTATACGGAATGTCCATAAAAGTTGTGAATACAGCTTCACCAGCTGAACTTATTAAAAAATGTTTGTATTTTTCATAGCTGATTTTAATTTTGGTTTTAATAAACTGCAAGGAATCTAACCTAATTTTACCGTTCACATTAATATTGTTGAATTAGTAAAATTTTGTCACAGACATTTTTACTGTTTGTGCTAATTATCGGAATAATACTTTTTAAAAGAAATTTAAAATTCTCAATTTGGACTATTTTTCAAAAAACTATAGGCAAAAATCAAAACACGTAGTACTGAAAACTGATTTGTAAAAAAAATTAAATAAACTCTTCTCATCTATCTTATGGTCATTTAAGAAGAGGCATATTCACAAATAGGTTTAAAAGAAAACGGATTTGCTTAAAAATTTTCATATCCTTTCTTTCAGTTATTACTGGTATCTACTTATAAATTTTTTATCAAAACCCCCCTAAGGTAAATCATGGCTACGCGCCTTCGCTGAGTACTCATTTTTTGAATAAGAGGAAGAAGTTCTTTATGGGGCTGGCATTGCAGATTGACATATGTAAGTATTTCACAAAAAAAAAAATGTAATATTGCCTAAAATTTTCTTTGAGTTTTTTCAAAATCACGTTTTTGAACTTCGAAGTCACTCTTCTCCGGTTCTACTGAATCGATTTTGATGAAACCAACTGCAATCGACGCAAATTGTCGAATTTCTAAAACTGCATGCTCAAATTTTTCACTTAATTTTTTTTTTGAAACTTAAGCGCGTTTATCTCGCAACCACGTTTTTCGAGCTTGCGGCCCAGATTGCGCCAGTAGTTCTAAACCGATTTTATTGAAACAAAGTGACAATTTTAAACAATTTTTTACTATTTTTTTTTTTACACTAAACTTAAAAAAATACCCAAAATCGGTTTTTCATTTTTCAATGACCGTTACTTTGTGAAAAATAGTCGCAAAATTATTATTGAGGTAGTGATCAGAACAACATCTGTACTGAATCTAACGCCGTTTACGTTTTTCATTTTAGATGATCCGAAATCAAGTTATCCGGGCCGCAAGCAGCATACCTTTTTTTTCGACACCCAACTTTGAAGGCCGACAACTTTTTGAACAGCCCTCGTACAAAGAAAATAAAATTTTTAATTAATATAATTTGTTCTTAATGCAATAAAAAAAAAACAGAATTTAAATTATTCTTTGCGTTTTATGATTATGATTGGGCAGATAAACTTATTTATGATTAAATTTACAAAAAAACAATATTTTGTATTAAATATGAAGATCATACGATTGCAAATACGTATCGTAATATACCTTTTCAGAATAAACCTTTTCAAAATTATATAAAAAAAGTATTGGCTATTTCAGTCCTTGAAATGGCTTTGACCAAGCTTCTTAAAGAGACACAACTCCAAATATTAAAAATTTCAAGAGAACATTGAGGGAAAAATATTAAATTTATCCAAAAAGTTTTTAATTCATCGAAAAACCCGATCGTTTTTGAACCATTGAAATTTTTAAGACCAAACAAAAAACAATCACCCAGCTACTGGTTTGAACCCGGCAATCTCGCTTACAAAGTATGCATACTTACCAGTATGCCACGGCCGCCACAACTTAGGTGTACAATTTGGTATATAATAACTGAATAACTTATAAGCAAATTTTTAAAACAAAACAAAAACGAAAAACAATCGCCGCCAGCCAGGTTTGAACCGGTTTGAGCCGGTTTGAGCCGGTTTGAATGTAGTTTGATATAGGTAATGTAGTACCACCACGCCCACTCGACCAATGATTTCTATCTTTGCCAATGATTTTTAAAGTTGAATTGTGAAGTATAAATTCGAAGCACAGTTATATCTGCTCACTTAACTAATGTACACTTATACATAAGGTCCACGATTAATGTATTTATATTCTCTCTTTTTTTAACTGTACAATCGTATGATGATATAGTTGAGTAAGTTAAACCATAGGTAAATGTAAATAAACCATTCTAGTTTGGATGCTTCTCCAAGTAGCGTGTTTTATTTTATTAAGAACATTTCAAGTTTTACACGACCAAATACGTCTGAAATATAGTATTTTTATTGATTTGTGGGTGATAGAAGAGGGTGTGGCAGTTCATTTTTTTTTTTTACAAACCATCCTCGCATAAATATCAACAAAATAAAGAAAAGTCCATCCAAATCGGTTGAGCCGTTCATGAGTGCATCGGAATCCAACGAACACCATTTCATCTTTATATATATAGATTCTTGAAAAATCGTATAATTTTTGCGGAATCATGCTTAATTTATTTATCTATCGCATTAATGAAGAGTTTAGACATTCTTTTATATTTAGAAAAAATTGTTCAATTAAATCTTCGATTAAGAATTCACTTGCAATTTTCTAGTGCTAAATAATGGATTTTTTTTTCCACAAACAAATAAATAGATAATTTTTTTTAAGTAAGCATATAGTTCATCCCCTTATAAGTCTGTCAGAGAACCTCTGTCGTTTTTTTTTTTGCATTTTTCCTGTATTACCCGGTTTGAACCCTGATTACAAGGCAAACACGTCAACCAGTCTGCCGTAATTAAATTGAAAAATTTGTTTCAAATAACAGCAAGTTTGATAAAATCAAATCAAATTTTGTTTAAAAAAAGGAAAATATTTGATTTGTCGGCATAAATATTTAAATACAATTTATGCACGGGCGTGGGTAATTTTAATATGCGTTATTTCCCTTAGAGAAGCAAAAAAACCATTTTTTTCAATGGACTCCATACAAAACAAATGGACAAAATAATTTTTTTTTTATTTAATTAAAGAGTAAGAAGATGAGTGAAAAACTTTAATAGTTGATGTAGGTTATCACTACGAATAGTTTAACATTACAAATTAAAAATTTGTAAATTTTGTGTGAAAAATTTTTTCGAATTGTGTGAAATGTTTGAACACAAATAATCGATAAAATAACTTACAAGCTTTTTGCCGACTACAAGCAGCTTATGTTCTCAAGAAGCTTTATATGGCAGATTTTACTCTCTGGGGTTTGCCATTGTCTGCAGAAACGTGACGGTCGAACTAAAATATTGTCAAAGTTATGTGTGAAACATTGAAGCGTTTTAAAATTTTTCTGATTTTTTTCACTTTGACATCAATTTGTGGACAATCTTTGTATAGTTATATCATTTTATGATGGCAATCATCCCGACCATCTATTACTGTGTTTACATGCAGAGTTAACTCGGGGTTAGGGTTTTCGTTGAGTTAAAAACATGGCGACGCTAATTCGATGCTGTTTACATGCAAACCATCGAGTTGAGTTAGACTTGTCAAATTTACTTCATATTTGCCATATTTATTTGCAAACAGTTTGTGTTATACTTAAATCATACAAAAGGAATGGAGCAAATGGTAGAAATATTAACAAGGCAATACGAAGAAATATTTTTAAATCAAGAGTACGCAGGCATTTATTGCATTCCACCGAAATTCTCATGGAAAGAATTAATAATAAAATTGCAAGCTATACTTTTTCCTGTCCATTATATCTAATATTTTCTTTTCTTTAAATATTTCTATTAAAAGCAAGGTGTCGTAAAGCACTCCAAAAAATCTTTCAGCCGCCATTTCTTTAGTAATAAATGCCAAAATGCATTTTGACAAATAGAACTCAGCTAGATCCAGCAAGTTTCGTGGAGTTTACTTGGATTTAACGAAACTCAACTAAACTCTTGTTTACATGCAGGGTTAACTACGAGTAAGCCCCGAGTTAACTCTGCATGTAAACACAGTATATGACACCTGCTAGGAGTCGTACCAAGATTATAAACACTGTCTCTCCACATAGTTATTCAAAATTATAAAAAACTAAACTTGGGGAAATAACAAATATTAAAATTATCCACGCCTATGCATAAATTGTATTTAAATATTTATGTCGATAAATCAAATATTTTCCCTACAACACTTTTTTTTGTGCGTATTTAAATTTTTTTCAGGGTGCGAAGAACGTTTGAAATATGATTGTTCTCAATTATCGTTCTCTTAACATAAAATTGTGTTGAATATTTTTACGACCGTTATATTTATCACTGATAAATTTGTCAGCTTCGCATTTTTTCAAACAAATTTTTTATACAACAACAAAAAGCAACAAACGTTCGTTTGTTATCGTTCATTAAAAATGAGCGTTTAAAAAAAAATTCAGGAACGTTTGTTTGTAAGTGGAACTGTTAGACAAAATATAAGTGTTTTGTATTTGTGTTTACGCTGAAAAAAATTAAGAAGAAACAAAACCACATGTGGACTGGATATGGAATGTACCTGCCTATGAGGAAAATTATGTTTTAATACTTTTAATTAACTTAAATAAACTTGATGCCCACTCAAATCAAAAAGGATGGTTTGTTAGATTGGTGTTTTATGATGAGATGGTATGATAGGGACGGTACAATGGATTACATTATGGATACGGTACGATCTGGTATAATGCCATGCAGTGGCGTAGATAGCTTTTGGTTTTGGGGGCTCCGTAAAAAAATAATTACCTTCAAAATATTTTCTTTTCAATACCTGAGTTTTGGGTACCAGGGTGTTTTGTGACGCCGAATGTCTGTTTCACAGCGCAACGTTGTTTAAACGTCAAAAAAGTGTGAAAGAAGACGCTATAGCATATCAAATATGTATTTATATTTACATATATATCGATCGTTAAGCGCAAAAAAACTATAACCGGTAACCCTACTAACTCCCTCCACTATAAGACATGAAAAGGAACCAATAACATCATCCAGACATATTTACACAATGTTATTGTTGTAGACGTACGTACCGTAATCCGTATAGTCATCAGTACTATTGAGACAAGTACCTATTATGTCATTAGCCCCGCCACCCCTATACTGATTCTTTTGAATTCAGAATTTCAAAATTACAAGAATTCGCAAAAATACAAAAATGTCTAGGTAACAATCTATCTTGAATCCGCCCTATTGAATTTTAATCATCAATTCCAAGACATCACTTTCGAAATCAGCTACTTCCTCAAAAATGCCAACCACGGAGTCTACAGAACCCTTGAAAGTTCTAATACGCTTAAACTTTTCCTACACAAGCTTATTGAATCTTTTGGATACTTGCTTTTAATTTAATTACATAATTGGATACTTCCGAGCTTACAAGCTCTTGCCGATCGTTTCAAGCTTTTCAAATTAAATTTTGTCTAATAATTCCACGAACGCTCATTTTTAATGAACGATAACAAACGAACGTTTGTTGCTTTTTGTTGTTGTGTGAAAAATTCGTTTGAAAAAATACGAAGCTGACAAATTTATCAGTGATAAAAAAAAAAACGACGCAAGAGGAGCGTTCTTCGTTCGATTGCAAACGTTCACTTGCTTTTGAATTTTTCGTTTGAAACATGCTGTTATTTGTTATTAAGAAACAAGATCTTTAATTGAGTTGTGGCAGACTGGTTGACGTATTTGTCTTGTAATCGAAATGCCAGGGTTCAAATCTGGCTGGCGGCGATTGTTTTTCGTTTTTATTTTATTTTAAAAATTCGCTTATAAATTATTCTGTTATTATAAATCAAATTTTTCACCTAAATTGTGGTGGACATGGCATACTGGTTGGGGTGCTTGCTTTGTATGTGAGATTCCCGGGTTCAAGCCCGTAGCTGGGTGATTGTTTTTTGTTTTGTTTTAAAAATTTGAAATATTGACGTATTTGATTTATGCAAATGCGTCAATGGTTCAAAAACGACCTGGTTTTTCGATGAATTAAAAACGTTTTCGGATAAACTTAACATTTTTTCCCTCAGTGTATCATAGAAGATCGCAGTTATTAAGAGGAGCATAAAGCAAGACAAGTCCGCTTGCGATGAGTTTATTAAAAAGCTCTGAAAATAAAAAGATAAAATAATTGGTTGCGTCAATTTATTTCACCGAAAAGTGTATATCAAAAACATAACCAACAAAAGGTCTAAATTCAAAACTATGTCCGCGTATTTGAACGAGAAGATTTGTAATTTATAACAATTTTTATAATATACAATTACTAGCTACGTAAGTTTCAAAATTTGACTAAAACGTTAAAGCTAACCAATGTTTCTCTCAAACTAGACCAAAACCAGTGTGTTTTTTACTATTTTGGAATGATAAGATGAAAATTAGCAATTTTTTTAAAATTTTTGCTTTTTTTGAACATTTGTTTTCCAATTTCTGACTTAAAATCAAGACAGATTCAAAAAGCTTGCAAAATTTGAAACAAGCAAGAAGAATGAAGAATCATCGAAGCTGTTTTTTCCAAACTTTTCATTTTTGAATTTTTGGGAATATTTTTCTATTTTGTAAAAGACTTAAACTCGAAATTTTCAAAAAGGTACACTTCTAGCAAAAAAATGCATAACGACCAAGTTATTCAACATAATTGCACAACTTTTTGCATCTGCATTAGGTTTAGCTCAGGAAGCGATTTCCAAAAAATATTTCATTTACATTTTTTCCAATTTGGGTTTTTTATATTTTTTCTTAATGCAACAAGAACAAAAAAAAGTTTTTTTTTTCGACAAGTAAAAAAATCACAACTTTAAAGGTTTTCGTCCAATTTTCATGTTTGATAGTTTATTTTAAAGGAAAATTAAATAGAAAACAAACTGCGAACCTGCTTTTTCAAAAGTTACACTAATACAAAAGATATTTGGGTTTTTTTACTTTAACTTACTCTTACTTTTTACTTAACTTTATTCCCATATAACTATATACTGACATGTACCGATGCTTGTCGGCACTGGTTCCCGTGGTCCTAGGTACAACAAATTCTACTTTCATTTCTTTAACCATCATACAAAGAAGGGTTAGCTATAAAAAAAAAAACTTTAATTTTTAAGGAACATTGAACTTCGAACGTTGTTCGCATTGCACTAGTTATTTTCAAAATATGACACATATTTTAAAAAATCAGTTCAAAAATAAATACAATACGAACTATTAATGCAAATACTGAGCAGATTTCTTAATAGATTTTGGATCCAGATATTAATTGCCTTGTTTTTTAAAACGATTGCTATGACTTCACTTCAGGTTTTTTATAGCATATCCATTTTCATATCGTCGTCCCTTCCATGCCAAAAACGCCAATGTGAAAATAAATGGGTTTTGTGTTTTTAATTGTATCTGATGGATTTTGATGCAAAGAATATTCACTCAAAACAAAAAAAAAAAAACCAATTTGATTCTAAAAAGGTCATAAAATTCGATGATTTAGGTGGTTTTTATGTTATTTTGATTTTTTTTTTATGTCAAAAACGCCAACGTGCACATTTTTACTCATTAAAAATTGCCAAAATTAGTAAATAAACTTTTATAAAATTTTTCTGTTGAGGATACGTTAAGCATACATTTTTCCAGCAAAGGTGATAAAAATCAGTGGTCTTCCTCAGTGGTCTTTTTATCGGCAAACAATTAACTTTTCTACCAAAAATAGTCCATTTTCAAGGTTTAAAAAATTCCTTAAAATCTAAAGAAAGACAAAATTATTCGCAAATTTATTAGAATATATTGCTCCTTAAATATGGAAAAAAGAATCACTGACCTAGCTCATCTGCAGCGGTTACAAGCACCCTTTTTGTGGAAAAATGTGCACATTAGCGTCTTTAGCATGAAGAAAATTAACGATTCTGAAAATTTTATTCATGCGGCTCTTTAAAAACTTAGGTAATAAAGATAATTACAAAATTACAAACTCAAATTGTAGTGTGCTTGTCAAAGCATTGCCAATGTCCTGAATTAATTAATTCAGAAATTGACCTTATGACTTGGAAATAATACAGAAAAAACTGATGCACTACCAGAAAACCGAACATTTTAAGACTAAAAAAAAAATGGCAAAAATCAAAATGGAAACTTGTAATTTTTTATCCCAATACATTGTCAAAAATGTTCTTCAAAAATAGAAAAAAATTATTAACCTATCTCATCTGTAGCGGTTACAAGCTCTTAGAAGAAAAGAAAGAAAATTAAAGATTCATTAACTTCAATAAGTTCAGAAATTGACCTTCTGACCTGGGAGTTCTAAGGAAAAACTGAATACACTAGCAGAGAAACGCAATTTTTGAGATTGAAAAAAAAACACAAAAGCTAAAATGGAAAATATTGTTATTTATTTATTTATTATAATAGTAACTTATATTTATAAAATTACAAGCTAAATTTTTTTTTTGAGCAATAACATCGATGGGCTTCAGCTCATTCAAATTTATTAGTATTTATGCATGTTTATCTTGAATATATTTAATGTAATATTTTTAATGATATATAATAATATTTATTTATAAACTTAAAAAAATATTTATAAGAATACTTTTAAGAATAAGAAGGATATTACTTATCTGATTGTGCTTGTAAAATTCATATGAGGTTATAAAGATTTGAACATTTCAGGAATTTTATAATAAGGTTCATGATGTCAACAGTTGGACATGATAATACATTGACGGGGCTTAGATTTAAAAATATTTGCTTTTTAAGGTTATCAAAGTAAGAGCAGTTGTTTAAAATGTGGGAAACACTGATGTTTGATGAATTGCAATATGAGCACAGAGGGAAGTTTTTATTTATATAATGTTGGTTAGTTAGAGCTGTGTGGCCTAATCTTAACCGTATGACCTTTACTACGTCCTGTTTAGGTGGCATGGAAGCAACAATGTTTGATGGTTTTTAAATAGGTATGTATGCTGGTTTTATTGCAGTTTGATACTTTGTACCATGCCGTGGAAGAATTCCATTGGTGAATATTTTTAGCTGTTAGCTCACTTTTCCAAAAAATTTTTATATCAATGGTACTATAATTTGGGGTTACAATGAGCGGGGAGTTGTTTGCAAGTTTAGCGGCTTGGTCCGCATGTTCGTTCCCTTGGATTTGTACATGTCCTGGTTCCCATAGAAGTCTGATTTTGGGGTAGTGCTTTAATAAAATACTTCGTAAGATTGTTGGGTAATAATTCGTGTTGTTAAATATTGTATAGAAGTTAGATATTGAATCTATGGCGGAAAGGGAATTGGAACAAATTGAATGTTTTTTCTTAGAGTTTTGAATGTAGCAGAAGGCTTGTAAAATTGCAATTATTTCATCGGAGCAAATGGAGGTATAAATTGGAAGAATTGATACTTTAACTACTTTATTAGAATCTGTAACGCTATAGCTTACATTATTATTAATTTTAGAACCATCCGTATAAAAAAATATACGGACAACGACTGAGGGATTGAATTGCCAAGATGGAACTTCCAATGGTGGGAGCTTTATCGGTATGTATGGAACGTTAAGATATTTGGATAGTTCTATGCTACGCAATAAGGCAGACGGTATTTTTTGGGGATTTTTTCTCTTAGCTACGTTTGTTATGAGTTGTGCAATTGGGGTATCCTTACTGAATAATGTAGTAAATTACTTTACCTCATTAAAGTAAATTACTTATGAGAGTGGTCCGATAAGCACTAACATATTTTCTTATTGCTGAGTTGTAAAGGCTTTTTATTTTGTTTAACACTGATTTTGGAGCATAGCCGTACAAGAATAAACCATAATCAATTTTGCTGGTAATTAAAGCGTTGGTAACTGATATTAATGAAGGAGGATTGCAGTTGAACTTGTAGCTTGATAGGGATTTGATAATATTGAGACGGTTTGAAAGGGAAACATTAAGATTTTCAATATTATTAAATTCATTATTTGTTGGCTAAACTATTTTAGTTATTTAAATTCTTTTACAAAAATCAATGACATTTTTGAGAAAGTATTTTAAAAATTAAATTGTTGCTTGCTTTTAGAGGAATCGACCGTGTCTGCTTTCCATGCTGTGTTGATTGCGGAGCTCGGATTTGGGCGCTACTTCTGATGACTGATCATCAAGGTTTTAAAGGGAGTCCTTGATGATTTCTTCTGCTCCACAATTTATGATTTCCACCGTTTCTACTTGGATGTGGGCGCTCCTTCTGATGACCCCAGATCCTTTGTATCGCCCATTGCTGGCTCCGGTAAAGCATGCCGTACCTGTCCCGATCTTTCCATTGCAAGGTAGAAGCGATGATATTCCCTAGGAATAATCGTATCTTGGCACATCTTGCGCAGATCCTGCATTTTCTCTTGATAGAAATCGAAGAATTTTATCGGGGGCATATTTTCTAAATCGGAGCCAGCAAGCACTCTGCATTGGTAGCATATCAGCTGAATGTTTTATTGAGATGAAATTGAGGAAGTCGCGTAAAGGCATTGCGGAACAACAAATGGACGAAACAAATTGCGGCATGATATTTTGAGCCCATCCTTCGGGCACATAATCTGGAACGTTTCTAGACTGGCGCTCGATTTTCGAATGGATTCCATTTATGTGTGCCCAGACTCAAAAAACTTATGGCCATTGCAAGTTACTTTTCATGGTTCTTGCACAATGTCATACAAATAACCGCACAAATTTTATTCTTCTGCTGCCCACCGCATCCGTCTGACATCATTCTTTTGTCAATTATTTCGGGGTGACGTGTAAATACATGTAGCTATTTCCACAGCTCCTCTTTTACCTTTTGTTGTACACCGTTAAGTTGTAAGCAGCAAGCTTTTTTAAATAGAATATTTGACCGCAAGGACCTTTTGGAGCATTCAAAATGGCTTCTAAGTCGAAATTAAAAACTAGAATTGACTTGTTGGCTATTGGATCATTTTTTTCCTTTAATCGTTCTTCACGTGCCATTCTTTTAATTTTTGAAATGTTGCTCGTTACTCTCCTTAATGACCTTTTTTCGATCTCATTAGCGGAATCGTAGGGTAAACATTTGCGGCACTGGTCTTTTTTGGGTCTAAAGAACCCCAAATTGTACTCTTTAAATATCTGTCTATATTTGCCAGCTCCTGCTGGCATACAATCGTTGGTTATGCACCTTTGCTTATACTCCTGGTACATTATTGTTAAATTCAAGCATGAGTCTAAGTATCTCTTTCGTGTCTTATGTCGACAATAGTGCGATTCTACTGTTGGATTACTCAAGATATGCGAGCGGATCATCTCCACCCTCGACGCCGATAGTTTGTTATGAGGTTCATATTATCTCTCAGGTCAGGCAAAATAATACTATTAAGAAATTTCTTAATGCTTCCTCTTATAAAACCGTGTGTCGCGTTAAGTGTTGCCCACTATTATCCACTATGGATACTCTTCATCTCTCTATATATTTAAAATGTATGTAAGTTACGTAAAAGCTCAAAAACGGCTGGTTTTCGGATGGTTTTGGTTTTATTAGACTAAAATTTGGTAATATGGTTCAAATTATTACTGTCGGAAACTGTACTGAAAATGTGAGAATTTGAGAAGTCATTAGGACTCCAAAACTACTAGGCCGATTGAGCTAACATTTTGGCAGAAGATTGTTTTTGAGTACGAGATTCCTTTTTTTCCACACCACCTATTAACGCCCACTAATAAATATAAAAACTGTATTTCAGACGGTTTTGGTCGTATTAGACTTAAATTTGGTAATTTAGTTCGTATGGTTACTCTCGGAAACAGTACCAATAATGGGCTAAGTCGAACTATATCTACGCCCACTTTTCAGAAATCATTATAACTTCTGAGTTGGACTTGTTTTGATACTCAAACTTGGTATGTAGGTGCTATGGATCCAAGGGGCGGTCACTATATATTTGAGCTAGCATAAAACGAGGGATTGTGGCCGTTCACACAAGCTAAATAAAATGCCCCAAAAACATTTTTGGTTGAATAGCAGAGACGTGGTTCACTTATTTCTTAATGGCCCTTATATTAGTTTATCTGAACCAGTATGGAGAATTTTTGGTTTTTCAATTCATGAACTCTATCCTGCATTGATACACTTAGCATTACATTTGGAAAACGGACTAAGAGTATATTTTACTGCAAAAAACATACACAGAATGATTAAAGAAATACCTGAAACTACATTGTTTGAATTTTTTAAACTATGTTAGAGTGATGAAGACCTTGCTCTACAGCCAAGTTCTTTCATATTTTACATTAACCCGAATTGGCCGGGAATGTTTTTCGTTCTTAATTTAAGCAAAAGTCACTTAATATTTATCTATAGGGTCAGAGATAATTTACTCTTTACCTACCTTTTTTACCCCTCCCACAGGTTGGCCAAAAAGGGCGGTTACCATATGGTAACGCCAGGAACTACTCGGATAATTTATAAGTCAAAAGAAATTAAGTGCATTCTACATAAACTTTTTATTATTAATAAAGATTTTTTAAAAAATTTAAATTTGAACACGGTTTTTAGTATGATATTCAGCAAAACATTTTACACAGAGGCCAACATCGCACTTACTGCAAGCAGTACGTCCACTGGTTTTACATAACTCTCCAGCACAACGTCTTCTTTTAGAAATATGAATCACGAGATGATCTTTTCCATCAAAGCGTAGGGTTGTGTGTACCGAGTCTTCGTCGTGTCGCCGTTTGAGAATTGGTGGACATCCTCTTAGTTTTGGCTTTTTACCATAATGCTTGCAGTAGTAATTGGATATTTGCCGTCTAAACTCTAATTGACTCATATGTCCTTTTTCAATTCGATGTAGCTGCCAAGCATTTTGAACAGAAACATCGATTAGCCAAGTAAAAATGCTGCTCCACCATTTCTTTCCTCTATAACCAATGCGATAGATGCTTACATTTTGATCCAAGCTATCAACTCCAGCCATGTTCTTATTATATTCTGTTACAACACATGGGCGTGGAACATCAATTTTCTTTCTTTCTTCTCTTGAATATCGCAGAGCCTTTGATAATGGACTAACGCTGAACGCTGTAGATGCAATAGATACGGCCGAGTTGTCCAACCATTTTGTCAAATGTATACCACTATCTCTGACAGAAGCAGAAATGACAAAACCTCGTTTTTCTTTTTTCTGAATTGTTTTTTTGTCAGCCAATGGGCAGCTTTTTGGTATGCGGTTTTCCCGGATCGTACCTGTGGCAATATATCCTCAATTTTTTAAATACTGAAGCAAGGGAAAACTCGTAAATAAATTGTCAAAATAAAAGGAAAATGGAAAATTTTGTACTTCTTCAGAAAAATCATCAATCATATTTATCAAAGGAGCGGCACATTTCCCAAAACACTGCTCATAATGTTTGTTTGATCGTGGGTTTTGGCCTTGATAAATCTCAAAATTAATCAAATATCCATTGGCTGTACAAAGGGACCAAACTTTATATCCAAACCGTATCGGTTTTCCTTTTATATACTGCTTGCAGCCGTGCTTTCCGAAATATGATATCATACTTTCGTCGTATGAAAGATTTTGTTCAGGATGAAAATTTTTTAACATATTAGCTTTTAAATGAGCTGTGATCGATCGAAGTTTCCACATTTTATCTCCTTCAGAATTTGTGGATCCTGAGTCTACAAAGTGAAGACAGTTTCATATTTCAACAAATCGGTCTCGACGCATGCTATTATAGACAAGTTCATTTCTTAAATCTCCATCAATTGACCACATATCTTTAAATCTTGTTGGACTGCAGTATCCCGTCACAAGTAGAATTCCAATAAACGTACGTAAATCTTCTTTAGTAATTTTTGGGTTGAGTTTTCCTCGAAAAACTGCGTATTTGTTCGATTTATTGGCAATATGCTGAATCAAAGTATCATCGAAAAACTTTTCAAACTGTTCATGTGCCGGAAGGGAACTGCAATCCTTATAGTTGCCTTGAGGAAAGATTGGAATCGATGCGGTTGAAGAGTTTGTAATCCAAGTGAAGTTCGCATCTCTGTTAGCTTGTGGTAATGGGCATGTCGAAGTACTAGGTTTAATCTTGTTTAGGGATGTTGATAATGAAGATACAGATACTGTACTACAATTTAACAAACCAATAGACAAATTTGCATCAGAGTTATTCAAAACGTCTACTAAGGCTTCATCAATAGCGATATTGCTATTGTCACCAGTAATATCAGTACTAAAACGGCGACCATCTCTAAAGACAATTTCACAACAGGCTTTTAACTGAGCAGCACAGATGTTATCGGGAACTCCACCTTCATCTTCTCCAGCATCATCTTCTCCACTTATATCACCATCATTCAGTGGCGGTTCAATAAATATCTTTCCCACATCCTCGTCATTGTCACTGTCAAGCTCTTCAATGAAGTCTAACGCTTCACTTAGGGTCAGCTTTCTAAAAAAAAACCGTTTGCTGTTAAAAACAAATATATTTCTCCAAAATAATTACAAAATAACGTATACAAAAAAAAATCTATGTAGTGCCTAGCGCACCCATATGGTAACGCACTCACATAAATCAAGAAAAATATGTTATAATGATTTATTTTGTTGAATTGGTGTATGCACAAATTAAATAGCACTATTTGTTTACATAATTATCACAAAATATTTTCCTTAATCCCAACAAAAGCAAAAAAAATTTATAACTTACTTTTTCATGTACTCCATTTTTCACTATTCTTGTATACTTTTTTTTATGCTACTCAAAAAGAACCGTTCACTCTCAAACACAAAGCTCAAATGACTTGTAAGCAGGTGTCTGTCTAGTGTAGATAATTTGTTTTTTTGTTTGATTTTTCAATATTTGGAATGGGAGGTCGCTATTATTAGAACCATATGTTGCGTTACTATATGGGTGCGTCAGGTCAATTCGGGTTAAAACAAAAGAAATGGAATCTACGAAAGCGAGCACAAAATGTTGAAGAATGGGTTGAAGTTAAACGAAATTCGGCTCTAGCTAGAGTTTACACGATTCATCGTAATTATTCTGAATGATTTTACCTTCGACTTCTATCGAAACACATAAAAGGTCCTACAGGTTTCACTTACACAGTACAACATAATTCAGGTCATTGATTTGGGACTATATTCTGAGAACTGCACGTGAAAGTAGCCACAAAAAGAAGAAGTTCTGCATCATTCGTTTTGTCAAGTTACGTGCCATAATAATTTAATATCGATTTCAAGTTAGTAAGTATCGTATAGGGGATTTGTCACGTTTGAAACAAATTTAAAGAAATTAAGAATTACAATTCCTTTAATCTGGTCATATAACGTATCCCTACATAAGTAACAGTTTCGCAGTTATAAATAAATGTATGAAGAAAAAAAATATTTTTTGCCTGAAAATTAAAATTTTTTTTTTTAAATTCATAAAAAATCCAAAACTGAAAAAAGTGTTTCACTAAACCTGGGATATCATGGCAGTAAGTGAACGTATTTGCTTCGTCAACGGAATAAATTTCTGATATTCAGCTTGGCGTTTTCGGTATGATGTTGCGATGACATTTTGCTCTGTGAGTTTTTTATGCTTCAAAAATTATGTCAAATAGATAGAGGATTGTGTATTGGCTATTCTACACATACAAACATTTCAGATAAAATGTTCTACTTGCTATACTTGCAACTACTTGCTACAAGATGTCCCCAACATCGGTGTTTTAATAAAGTACAACTTAAGCTATATTGCAGCAGATTGAAAAATATATACATTAAAAGGATTGCTTACTGGTTTTCTACATAGCCAGCATATTTAGCAGCTATCCAAATATAACAAAAATGTTGCTTCTACTTGCTACACAGAAGATGCCATCAGCATCGGCAAAAATTAACAATTGCTCACAAGTGCGTTGAAATAACTAGAATGTAGCACGTATGTAATAAAATAAATAAAATAATAATGAAAAGTATTAAAATTTACTAGTGTGAATATTAACGTGTATATATTTTAATAATTAATAAATTAAATAATTAACTTTATAATTAATATTTTAATATTATAAAGTTTTTTGTAAAAAACTTTATAAAAAATCATGTTGAAGCTTTAAATGAAATAAAAATAAGATTTTCTGGCCAGTATGTAGTGTTGCGAACTTATTCATGTTAAGAACTTGCCATCCCAAAAGTCAGTAGTTCCTCTGGCACGTCAGTTTCCATCAATAATATCTGAAAATGATTTAATTAATATTCTTAAAATCTGAAAATGATTTTATTAACATTATTAATTAATAATAAAAAACAAACATTCAGGATACTACTGACTTTTGGACGCATATTTCTGATGTAAAAAAAATTATGGAGAACAGGCTTTTCCACTTATGTGCAAATTAGTAAAATATATTTTTACTTTACCGCATTCTACTGCTTCCATAAAACAATTTTTTCAAAAGTAAATTTAAACAAGTCAACCTTGAGAAATCGACTTTCTACAGAAACATTAGAACTTATTTTGCATTGCAAAACAATGTTTTTTGAAAATCTCTTATTTCTGATATTAAAAAATATTTATTAACTAAGTTTAACCAAGAAATGTATGAACATAAAGATTAAAAAAAAATCTTGTTTAGGAAGAAGAAATATATATTTATATGTAATACAGTAGCGAGCATTAAAAAACAGCGATAATATCATGAGCCGTATTATTACAAAAACAAGGTAGGTTTTTAATTTTGAACATTAAAATTTTGAACACTTATAATGATCTCTTGTTTGCGCAATATTTTTACTTAAAATGTTGAAAGTCAAAAACAACTGATTTTTTTTGATGAATGCATAAATCGTAATAATATTATCGTTGCGTTTTTTATGCCCGCAACTGTACTACACATATATTTTTTATATATATGACAAAAAGTTAAATTTTTAACTTTTCTTACTGAAAAAAACTATTTTCAATCATAAAATGATTTTTATATATTGGTTTTAAAACATAATATAATGCAATTAAAAGTATTATATAAATCATTTAATAATGTGATACATATATTAATTCATTAATTTGTTATATTTATATTTCTTGTTTAACTTATTATCTACTTTTTTTTTTGTTTTCATCCAAGCGAATTGTTATTTATTGTAAAAAAATCAGTACAAATTTTTCTTTTAAAATGTATAATAATAAATAATGGAATAAAAAACAATAAACTTTTATTTTTATTTTCGGGGAATTTAGAAAAAATCGTGGAATTTTTTTTAGAAAATCGGGGAAACAAAAAATGAGTTGGCATCCCTGATTGAGAGTACAATTTACATGCTTGGCGAATAACGTTTAAAAGATTTCGGTTTGTCAGAACCCCAAAGGGATAATACTGAAGTACAAAATGTTCTAAATACTCGCGAAATTAATTATGATCAAGATAATCTATAGTTTATATATCTGAGCAGGAACCAAAATTAACTCCAGTACAGATTAATGTTTATAACAAAATATTACAAAGAGTACCGAATAATGAAGTGTAACAACAATTTTTTTTTTCTTTTTGGAGCTTACCCCTTTAGAATCGATTTCATATATTGCCCGCGGTATGAAAATTTGTAGCGAGTGAAATCGAACGTTATCTTAAAAATCAAGCGTTACGCAGTCAGCGTTGCACAGCAAAATACCAACAACCAACCAACCAAGAAATACCAACAAAATACATACTCACAGAGAGTTTCAATAAACTCGATGTTGCTCCTTACTCTTCTTTCAGCCACGCGACTTTGCGCCGCAAAATACCAACAACGAAGAAATATCAACAAAATGCACACAGCAACAATCTGCAATTATATACAATTGAATTGCAAATTTTTGTAAAACTCCAAAAATAATGGGCCGTTTTTTATGGCATAAAATTTAAAATATTATATTTTTGCTACAGCACATTTTCCTTTCAAAATTTCAACAGTATTATTTAATTAAAATATAAAGATTTGTATGAAATCATCCCCGATGCCACGCTTTGCTTGGTCAACTTCTTTTCACCAGCTTGTATTTGCGATAGTTTCAATAAACTCCATGTTGCTCACTATCTTCTCTTTTTTTGTTCAGATAGCCACAGCACAACAAAAAATTTGTGTGTTTGAATATGTGCACATTCGCATCGTAGCACAGACTAATATTTAACAGACATTGCTTCCAGCTGTGACTTTCCAATTTCCAGAGTCTCGGTGATTTGACGATAAAGACCAAAGCAGCGGACTGCAGAGCAGCGAAAAACTGCGAGGTTATGTTGCTAGAGTTTGTTGATAGAGTGCTACAAATTGTTGATAGAGCACAAGCTATCAATATCAATACTCTCAGCAATGTTGACGAGAAGCATTTTACAGATTTTTTTTCTTTAGAATTCTGAGCTGACGGCTGCCTTGCTTGTTTACTTTTTTTTGGCTGATTTTTGTTTCTGTTGTCGGCTAGGTTTTTTTTTGCTGCTGTTTGTTTGCCATTTTTTTGGGTGGATTTTGTCAATCGTCAAAAATGATATTTTTGCGATTTTGTCTATTTTGAGGATTGAAGTTATAGAAAAATGGCTGTAACTTCTTTATTTCTAGATAGATTCAAGTGCACCCAAGGACAAAATGTTGGCAAATTTTACCATCTTTAAAATGAATAAATTTTTAAATTTGTATTTTTTTTTTTTTACTAAATTTATTTATTTATTTCTATTTCAATGTTCAAACTATGCTAACTAAACTAAGAAAACTATCTAATAAATTGAATTTATTTTTTATGTTACAACTATGCTTACTAAACTAAGAAATCTATGCAAAAAAAGGGCACTTAAGGATTTTTGGAAAAAAAAGCAAGTTGCAACAGCTATAACTATTTTATCCGATTTTCGGTTTTTTTAATTTTTTGCACAAAATAGCTCGAAACTGTTCTTAGTGCATTTCTTGTTTGCATTTTAAAAAATTTTAATTTTTCGATTTTTGGGAATTTTTTTCGTAAAAATATTCAAACTCGAAATTTACAAAAAGGCTTGCTTCTAGCAAACAATTTCGTAGCGACCAAATTATTAAACGTAATCGCACCATTTTTTGTGTCTGTATTAGGTATAGTTTTAGAAAATATTTTCATTACATTTCATTCAATTTTTTTTTGAGGTCGTATTTTTGCGATTTTTCTAATAGAACAAAAAATTTGGATTTTTCTAATAATCTAAAGAAATTTAATTGTTTTATGTTAAAACTTTTTTCATTCTACATACATACAATTTCATACATTTTCAAAACAACTCCAAACTTTGTAAAAAAATTAAAAAACAATATGTCACAGTACGAGTGCTATGCAAAAAATTGCGACAATGTTCCAGACATTTTTTCTAGCCACATCCGAATGTTTCAGTTCCCATCGGATCCATTATTGCTGAAAAAATGGTGCGCAAATTTAAAAATCATGCATGTAGGGTATATAAATGCAAAAAGTAGAGTATGCAGTCGGCATTTCGACTCCTCTTGCATTGGAAGCAAAAAATTAAAAGAAGGTTCGATTCCCACCTTGAATCTTGGTAAGTAAAAAATACCTTTATGTTTTAAAAATACGCACACTTTTTTATTATAGACTATTTAAACTACATATTATGTCCTATTTCTTGAACTATTTTAAAATACTTTTTGGTGTATTGACACTTTAAAGTTAATTACAAGATTTCATTTTTAATAATTAAACTCATTTTCTAATTGGTTCTTTGAGAAAGCGAAGCTCGCATGGGGCATCTTTTTTGAAAAATGTTATCACGATCAGATTTCAACAATGGGTTGACCGATTTTAAAATTTTTTTCATGAACAGTTTTTTGCTTCTTAAACTAAAGTAGGACGAAGCACAAATTTTATTAACTCAGAAAATTTGACTGAAATCAAATTCATATATATATAATTAAATAAATGAAAGTATTAAATTCAAAATGTGATTTTTTTAAGATAAAAAGAGAAAATGATTTTATTTTACTTGAAGATGGAAAAGTTCCAACATTTTCAAGCTAATTTAAAAAAGTTTGCTTAATTAATGAAAAATTTTTGTAACCAAATAAAAGTTTAATTTTGCTTATAAAAGTCATAATCATTATATTGAAATTTAACTGCAAGAAGTTTGTATGTTTGGTATATTAAGGAAGTATTTTCAATTGTGGATTTCAATGCTGAAAAAGTTCCTGATATCCGGAAAAATATGCATTTTTTGATATAATACCTAGAACGAATTTAATAAAAAATTGTAGAAAATTAGGTTGAGGTTTTTTATGCAATATCTAAGCTTATTGTACCCAAAACATTTGAGAAAGCATTCGTTTGAATAGATTTTTGTTAAAATTAACTTCTAAAGTCAATAGAAATTATTGAAAAAACTTTTAATCTTTCATACCTATTTTACCTTTCAAACTAATATTATTGTATTAGTCAAAATTAATTTGATACAAAAATTCAATAAATTTTTGGTTATGGTGAGTTAAAAACATGCATATTCACAAATAGTCTTAAAAACGAGGTTGTTTAAAAAATGTCCATATCCTTGCTTGTAGTTTTTTACTGGTATTTACTTATATATTTTTTATCAAAAGCCCCTCGCCTCCCCTAAGATAAATCCTGAATACGGGCCTGCCTCATGTAATAGTGTTGCAGTAGCGTCTCATGTATTCATAGAAGAGGGTAGGCGGAGACTCAAGAGAATTTTAAACAGGAAATGAGTGTTATTTATGTAGATAATAAAAAAAAAATTTTTTTTTGTAATTACACGAAGTACATATCTAAATTTTTGTATGCAACTATTTCACGGTACTCTTTCTGCTTCTATGTTCTCTGCTACTGTAATTTTAAGGTCACGACGATGACAATATATATTTGCCGCAATTGAAGTGCGAGCTGCAGGAGTCCATTAGAAGGTGCGATATTGCTGGATGCGACAACGACTCACGAGTTGGGAAAATATACTCGTTCCCAAACTGCCCAATTCGGCTCCAAGCTTGGGTCGAGGCTTGTGGCTTGCAAAATAGCCTGAAAAAAAAATTGCACATATGTGGTAGCCATTTCAAGCCGGCGGATATCCAACAAAATAGGCTTAAGGGCACTGCTTTTCCAATTTACGGAATATCCGAAAACTCCGAGCCCTTAAGCATTGAAAATGTAAATATTTTTGAAGAAGTGCTACAAGAGCGTGAAGAAAATGTGTGCGCCAATTGTTTTAAATTCTGCAAGCTTGCCGACTATCACCGCAAGAACTACGTGGCACTGCAGAAAGAGCTGAAGGAAAAGGACGCTTCACATTTGAAAGCACAAGAAGATCTTGTGAGCAAAATAAAGGCGCTTGAGCTGAATATACAAAAGCTAGAAGAGTCTGCGAAACAAAACGCAGTTACTTCCGGTTCAACTAATCGGAAAATATTTGCGAACATGATTTCTAAGGATGGTAAAATCAGGCAATATTCAAGCGAGGAACGCGCAATCCTTGAATTACTATTCATCCAGAGCCTATCGTTTTTTGAAGTTCAACCTTGAATTTAATCTCCCGAACATCAGCACCCTTTGGAAATGGCGGCCAATAAAAATCGTTATGCCAGGTATAGTTTAATGAAATAATTTATTTTATTACAATGAAACAATTTAAAAAGCACACATAATTTAATATTTAAATAATAAAGACAAATAATTTAACAACATTTTTATTTATACTGAACAATTCACCAAACAGGCGTTACCACTGATATGGAGAAACATTTCACGAAATTAGCTGCCAGCATGAGCGAGCAGTCCCGAAATTGTGTGCTACTGTTTGACGAAGTTCTGCTCAGGAAAGAGCTGGAATATAATGCGACTGCGGATCACATCGATGGATTCGTTGACATGGGTGAGACTGGCCGCAAGAAGGAACTTGCCAGTTCACTGCAGGCATTTATGGTGAGGGGGTTGATGGACAACTGGAAGTACGTCCATAGCTTTTATTGCTCAGAGCATGGAATGGATGGTACGTTGTTTACTATTATATTGATTTGTTAATCTTCCCCAAATCCTTATCTTTATGTACCAAATAATTTTTTTTACGATTTCTTTGTTTTGTTTAATTTTCTTCATTTTAGGTGCCACCTTGCATACTACCTTGTTGGAGGTAATACTATCTATTTTGAATTGTGGCTTTAACTTAAAAGCCATTATAGCTGACCAAGGTTCAGCAAATGTGTTGTGTGTCAACATGCTAACAAGGGATTTAAAAGACCAATATTTTGAATTTCTAGGACATAAGATTTATGTTCTGTATGACTATTGTCATTTGTTTAAAAGCATTAGGAACACATTGCTCGCAAATAATATAATGACTGAAAAAGGGGTGGCTAGTTGGGACGTACTGAGAGAGGTTTACAAAATCGATCAGTCAAGTACCCTCCGAATGTTGCCGAAAATTTCGGATAGACACATTTATCCGAAATTATTCGACAAAATGAGGGTAGGATTTGCAACTCAGGTACTTAGCAATGCAGTTGCTGCAGCTATTCGACAATGCATCGACAGAAATCTTTTTTCAAATGATGTCAATAGGGCGAATGCTGAAGCAACTATGCATTTTATTCTGAGATGCAATGATGGATTCGATTATTGCGATAGCAAAAATCTTTCCGATAAAAACCCAAATAGGCGTCCAGTCACTAGAGACTGCAATAAGATCTTGCAAATGAAGGAATTCATTTCTTATCTGGATACATTGAAGCTTCCAAGTAAGAGCAAAGGCAAAAACAAATGCATCGCAGGTCTTGCTCATACCTTAAAGGCTATGATTTCATTGGTTAATGATCTCTTCCAAGATCCAAATGTTAAATTTGTGATGCTTGGAAGATTGAATCAAGACAGTATTGAAAATTTTTTTGCCGTGCTTAGATCGCAACTAGGCAACAACAACGAGCCATCCGTGAGAGAAGTGCAATACCTCTCTGCAAGAATTTTGTCAATGAAGCTCATGACACATAAGTTTCATTCTCCCAATTCGAATTGTGAGAACGATAATGATCTTATGCTGGAATGGAACTTCACTCCGTCCGATGAAGGTTCACCTTCAATCCAATGGGGTCCGTCCGTGCAAATAGAAGAAATAACAGAAGAATTAGAGGAAACTTCTGAGCCCACTTCCTTAAGCCCGTTGGAAACAGCAGTGGGTCGATATTTTGTTGGGTACGGTTTAAGGGCAAAATTTGAAAAAAAGGTTAGGTGCGAAAGCTGCCATGAAGATCTTCTGAAGTTCGAAAAGTTTTCTTTTGACTCAGAATCTTTCATTGGCAGCAAAAATTTTAGTGACAGTCGGCTTCTTTTGAAAAATCCGTCCGATGACTTTTTCGAAATTTGCACACAACATTTTTCGATACAAATTGTCACGAGTCCGGTTTGAAGAAGCACATCATCAAGTCCTGTATTGCACACTCAAATCGTTCAACTCCAGCGTGGTTCGACGAAAATGGTAGTTGTTTTGAGCACAGGCAAATCATGCTAGATTTTTTAATAACCGTTTTGATTCGAAAGAACTCAAAATGGTTAAAAGAAAAACTAGTGTCGGAAGAATTGAAGAAGAAGAAAATCCGATCGAATGAAAAACAAGGAAAAGCCAATGCAAAGATGCAAAGGCTTACCAAACCATAAACAGTACGTTTGTCCGTCTGAAAGTCTGTCTGCTGGTCTGTCTGTCAATTCTTCCTTCAAATTTTTTAAAGAAGCCGTCTGTCACTTTGTCCGTTTGTCCTTGCCTCTTTTTGTCTGCTAGCTTGTTACAATGTCAGTCCGAATAAGTCTCTTGCCGGAAATCTGAGTTGTTGCCTAAGTTCATCTGTCCGAAGTCCATAGTCCGTATGATTTGTTGTTTTGAAGAATATTTCTGATATCACCGTAATTAAATCCATTGGTCGACCTCTCAGTACTGTACAATTTGCCACTGAATGGACCGAATATTTTCAGAAACAATGTGTTCCTCATGCTTTTTTTCACGCTAAACCAAACATAAACATGCACACAAAACCTGCAGTTTTATAATTTTTTTTTATTTCTTTGTCTCAACAAAGAAATTAATTTTGATGAAGTAATTATTATATAATTAATGGAATTTCATATAATGAATTTAATATTATATGACTAATTTATTATTATATAATAATTGCAACACCGCCATTGCCGGTCCCAAGCCCGGATGTGAAAGTGTGGAGGGTTGCGTGAGGTTGGTAGCCTCACCGTAAAATAACCGTAAAACGGAAATCTCCGCTCTATTCTCTGATTAAGGGAGATATTTATTCCTCAAAATTATTTTCGTTGTTTGTATCAAGGAATAAAAAAAATTATATAATCATATCTACGTTTACCTGCAGTGCACAGTGTTTGTGTTTGTTTTTTAAAACATTGGCCCGCGTTTAAAGTTTCTTGGGCACCGCTGATGTACATTCATGTGGATGGCACGTTTGTTTTTTTAAATAAATCACACTCTCAGAAAAAAAATCTTTATTTTAACGAAAATTGTTGATTTTTTAAAATATCACAAAATTAATGTCAAAACCCGTTTAATATAAAATGTATTTTAAGTATGCATTCAACAAACAAATTCATTGTCAAAATGTAAAATTTAATGTTATCAATTGAAATACAAATTCAAAATTTTAATAAAAAAAATTATTGTTGTGTATATAAAATCACAGTAGAAAAAGAAAAAAATTAATTCCTAAAATATAAAATTCACTCACTGTATATAAACTCACTATATAAATTAAATGAGTTAACATAAAATCTCAATGTCCAAAAAGACAAAACAAATTTTTAAATAATAAACTTTAATTTCTCCATTTGAAGTAGGAATTAAAAAATTTTAATATAAAAACTGTCATATATTTAAGCTAAGTACCTGTCGAACAGGAAAACAAAATCAATTGTACGATAAATCTCATTTCACCATTTGAAATAGAAATTTAAAAATTTTCATATAAAAAATAATGTCATATTTATAAAGTTACTGGCAAAAACAAAAAAAATAATCGTCAAAAAATTTAATATTTCCATTTCAATAAAATAAAACTTTATAAATAGAAATTCAATCTTTTTCTTCTGTTTTTGCAATAATGTTTTAGAATGGAAGAAAGTCTTGTACTGTTGGCATGTATATTTTAGAGGCAACAAAGTAAGTATGTACAGTAGAGTGGTCAAATGACAGAGGTCAGATGTGAATGAAAAAATAGTTTTAACATAAAACAATTAAATTTCTTTAGATTATTAGAAAAATCCAAATTTTTTGTTCTATTAGAAAAATCGCAAAAATACAACCTCAAAAAAAAATTGAATGAAATGTAATGAAAATATTTTCTAAAACTATACCTAATACAGACACAAAAAATGGTGCGATTACGTTTAATAATTTGGTCGCTACGAAATTGTTTGCTAGAAGCAAGCCTTTTTGTAAATTTCGAGTTTGAATATTTTTACGAAAAAAATTCCCAAAAATCGAAAAATTAAAATTTTTTAAAATGCAAACAAAAAATGCACTAAGAACAGTTTCGAGCTATTTTGTGCAAAAAATTAAAAAAACCGAAAATCGGATAAAATAGTTATAGCTGTTGCAACTTGCTTTTTTTTCCAAAAATCCTTAAGTGCCCTTTTTTTGCATAGATTTCTTAGTTTAGTAAGCATAGTTGTAACATAAAAAATAAATTCAATTTATTAGATTGTTTTCTTAGTTTAGTTAGCATAGTTTGAACATTGAAATAGAAATAAATAAATAAATTTAGTAAAAAAAAAAAAATACAAATTTAAAAATTTATTCATTTTAAAGATGGTAAAATTTGCCAACATTTTGTCCTTGGGTGCACTTGAATCTATCTAGAAATAAAGAAGTTACAGCCATTTTTCTATAACTTCAATCCTCAAAATAGACAAAATCGCAAAAATATCATTTTTGACGATTGACAAAATCCACCCAAAAAAATGGCAAACAAACAGCAGCAAAAAAAAAACCTAGCCGACAACAGAAACAAAAATCAGCCAAAAAAAAGTAAACAAGCAAGGCAGCCGTCAGCTCAGAATTCTAAAGAAAAAAAATCTGTAAAATGCTTCTCGTCAACATTGCTGAGAGTATTGATATTGATAGCTTGTGCTCTATCAACAATTTGTAGCACTCTATCAACAAACTCTAGCAACATAACCTCGCAGTTTTTCGCTGCTCTGCAGTCCGCTGCTTTGGTCTTTATCGTCAAATCACCGAGACTCTGGAAATTGGAAAGTCACAGCTGGAAGCAATGTCTGTTAAATATTAGTCTGTGATCGCAGCCGTTGCTAATACGAGTAGTTTGTATTGAAGTGCGCTTTTATTATAATTGATAATAATAGAAAGCTTGGTTCATTATAAATCCAACAAGTTTTATTTCATTCAAATTAGTTAAAAATTCGACAAATTATTTAAATTTTAAGCATTAATCTTTTAAAAACAGCAAAAAATCTTTTTGCTTTTCGTTTTTCGCAAGTAAGATCAAGCCAAACATTGTTATTTTGGTGATATTTTAGTGAAGAAGAAATACTTTAAATTGAATAATTCAACGAATTTTGAACCGATTTCAACTAAATAAAACTTGCAGGATTAAGAATTAGCTAGAATGTTTATTGCTATGACAAAACGGGACATTTAATACACAGTATGTCCACAAATTGTTCTTCAATAGAAAAATATGCAAAATTTAAAGAAATTTTTAATTGTTTCATCATACAGATTAAGAAGTTAATTTAGGTTTAGTTTCTGGTAGAACACTGGTAGAACACTGGGAACGACTAGATATGGTACAACCATTGACGCGATGTTTTCACGATTACCACAAGCCTAATTGTTTCGAAGCCCAGCCTCGCTCCCTTAGAAGGACCAAATTACTTATTTTTTTCTTACTTTTAATAATAAAATGAAACACACTTTTTAAAATGGAAAAGGTAACCAAAACCCACTTTTATTTAGCTCACATTATCATTACACAATTAAATTTAGTACAGAGCACAATAGTCAAACAACAACTGAACACCAACTGAACATCAACTGAACAATAACTGAACATCAACTGAACAGAAAATAATTCTATACCAGCAGTGAAGCCGTGACGGTTGTATTTCTCAGGCATTTCGTATTAGCATCGGGTTTGATACTAAATTAGCATCGAATCCGATACTCTCCCCACAAAAACCTACGGTTTTACAAACAATTATATTGCATAAAAAATACATAAGTAAAAATATCTTAATACTAGATAACCATTTTAGCTCAATTTTATTTTTTCTCTCTCACGTTTTCATTTCTTACGCTCTTGTAGTGCCATTAAGTATTCTTTCCTCCATCTTTGGAGGAAATCTCACGCCATAATTTCGCTCCTTTTGCAGTCGGTTGCTCATCTGTAACAAAATACAAAGGAAGAACCAGCGTGTCTTTTATCAAAAAATGCCCTGAAGTGAGAGCTACTCACATTTGTGGGGTCATCGCTCAGAGGATATAAAAGCCTGGAATTTGAAAAAGCCTCAATTTGTATCAATAATGTAAGAAATTGCTCATAAACTAGTATTATTTACCCTTAATGAGGCGCTGATGGTGTCAAAAAAGTTATTCTGTGCTCTTCATGCTCAAGAGCTCAAAAACTTCGGTCACATGCCAATGCTCCAGTCTTCTTTCTGAGAATTGTTATCTCTGTTGAGCCTTTCCCTCACTCTTAGTATTCCTCTCGAATCTACTAAGGGTCAGGCCCGTAGCCAGGATTTACCTTAGGGGGGAGGGGTTTTGATAAAAAATCTATAAGTAGATACCAGTAATAACTGAAAGAACGGATATGAAAATGTTTAAGCAAATCCGTTTTCTTTTAAGAGTATTTGTGAATATGCCTGTTTTTAAATGACCATAAGAGAGATGAGATTTTTTTTTTTTTACAAATCAATTTTGAGTTCTAACTTTTTTTGATTTTTGCCTATGGTTTGTTGAAAAGTGGTCCAAATTGAGAACTTTGAATTTCTTTAAAAAAGTATTATTCCGAAAATTAGCATAAAATGTAAAAATGTGTGGGACAAAATTTTACTAATTCAACAATATTAATGTGAACGGTAAAAATAGGTTAGATTTCTTGCAATTTATTAAAATCAAAATTAAAATCAGATATGAAAAATGCAAACATTTTGTAATAAGTTCAGCTGGTGAAGCTGTATTCACAACTTTTATGGACATTTCATATAAACGGGAGAAAAAAAAATTTTAGTCTTTAGATTTGGTTTTTTTTGGCTATCTTATGCTTTTATTGATCCCCAGCTTGTGTACAACTATTTGAACCTGTATGACCCCTAGTTCGAGTTATCGTTAAGGGCTAAAATATTACTGTTCTCGAAAACGATTTCGATAATTTAAATGAATTAAAAAGAATATATTTTAAGATCTCTAAAAATTTAAAACTTTCATTTTGTCATGATTCAATTCCAATAACAATTACAATATATATATATTTTTTTTTAATACAATTTTTTGAGCAGATTAATCGACTCCGATAAAGCCATATTTAAATTTCAGACTTTTTTTTAAAAACCGTAATTCGAAAACTGGTTTTTGCACAGCACCGGTATCTTATACCCAATTTATTATATAAGATATCACAGGGAAATAAGTTCATGTTAATATTAAAATAATTACTAAGCTAAATAAGTTTTTATAAAAAGAATGAAACAGTAACTTTTTTTGGATATTTAAGAATTTAATCGGTCGTGGAGTTATATTTAAATTATTTGCAAATTGAAAATACTAAAAACAAAATTTTTTGAACTTCCAAATTAATTTGTAATTTTTTAATATAATAAAATTAATTTTTAAAAAACTTAAATTAAAAAAAAACTTAAATAAAAAAGCTTAAAAAACTGTAATTGTTAATTTTTTTTACGAAAATTTGGTAACATGAATAAAAAATCATCATATAACTATAGAATTGAACTGTATAAAATGTTTTATAAAAACTTTTTCTATTGAGAATCTTTTTTTTTGTCGAAAAAAGCATATATAGATTTTTCGTGAATTTCCGAAAATGCTTTGCACAGGGCTAAATTTTTGTGCCAAGTTGGAAATTTTAGATGTCTTATATACCAAGAAAACAACAAAATAAAATAGTCAAACTTTTTAGTCATTCGCTTTACGTGGAATACCCCATAATGTGTTAAATTTTGTGGTTCCTGTCACTTTATTCTTTTAAAAATTAAAAAAACCAACTCAAATTAATGCTTTTTCAAAAGTTTTGGGTGTAATAAGCTTACCCAGCAAACCATAGTTGACGACTTTGTCGAAATTCCGACGAATTCAGAACTATATCGAGCTGTCTGCAAATATTGGAACAGTTTCACTATTTATACGAATTTATAAAGAGTTTTGTTATGCGACTGTTTGTAAAACATATTGAAATGCAAAGTTTCCTTTCTTTTGAACTGTCTGAACGAATCGTAACTTCTTCGTAACGTTTTCGTTAAGACTCGTAACGAAATCGTTACGACATTTCGTTACGAAGTCGTGTCAACCGCTTCATACGATATTCCTTACGATTTCGTAACGAAATCGGATTCCGAAATCGGAAAGATTGCGAATTGTTTGTTACGATTTCGTTAATAATATTTTTCGTTAAAAATATTGCGAAATCGTAACGAAAATCGTATGAAGGGGTCGACACGACTTCGTAACGAAATATCGTAACGATTTCGTAACGAGTCCTAACGAAAATGTTACGAAAAAGTTACGATTTCGTTCAAACAGTTCGAAAAAAAGGAAATTTTACTCGAATAGTTACGAATTAGTCGGAATTTAAATATAGTCGTCAACTATGGTTTGCTGGGTAGATATGGCATAAGAAATGTCAAGCTATTTTTCTTCAATTTACAAAATTATATTCATTCTAGGCATAATTTCTTATATATATTTTACTGGATATCAGGGAATTTTTGAGCATTGAGACTGATTTTTAATATACAATCTCCTTGGAGATGAATTCCAATATAATGATTAATTAATGAATGATAAGTATGAATGACAAGTAAAATTAATCATTCACTTGGCCAAAAAAATTTTTCAATACTTAAGTGAAGTTCTCAAGAAAATTAACATCGTTATCACATCTAAAAAAAACAAAAAAAAACACATTTTGAATTTAATAGTCCCATTTGTGTTATTTCTTTATACTTTCTGGACCCTAAGGGGGGATTTGAACACCTAAAACCCCCCTTTGTTTACGGGCCTGCTAAGGGTGTTAAGGATTCTACATTGCTCCCTTTTTGCACACATCCATATTATTATTTCCTTCTATCTCTTTATAAAAATCTTGCTCTTGTGATTCTTTTATTACTAATCCATCCAATGCTTGTATTTTCTATTTAGCAGTCGGTATGAGCTCAATGCTCTATTAAATTTTATCTATGCTCTTTGCCTCGTCAGCAAACAGAAATGCTAACAGTTTGGCTGTTGACAACTCTAATATTGGCTCTTTAATGAGAACTAACGCATTACGCTCTTCTAAAACTACAAACTAAGCTTCATCTCATCACACAATAATAAATTCACTCATCAATAGATGGATCATTGGGTGCAGCAGATGCATCTACAAAACTATGCAGTTGTACCGTAACATCACATATCACACCAATTCATCGCTCAATTTCACAATTCTCTAAATATTTTATGATTATCTAAGCCCTCTAAGCAATATCTAAATATTTAACTTTCGTGGACATGTTGATTTCACCTCCAAAAAGTCTGAGTGGTCCTCTTCTCTCTATCTAGTAAAGAGAATATTGTCTGATTTTCCTGCGTTTACGGTAAGGCTTTGTTCTCGACACCACTCCTGTACCACTCTGAGTCCACCAATAAAACCAATGTTTTGATTTTGATTCTTGCTTACGAAATCGCTCTGAATAAAATATTAAATTATACGCACAGATTGTATCTTTATCACAATAACACAACACATAGATGACATAAATGACGCAATCGCCCGCAGTGTTTCACAAATGTAGTTTTTTGGTTTAGTAAATGTTTAGTAACTGTTTCGTAGCTGTTTCGTAAATGTTTTTGTTTTATTAAAAATGGAAGCTATTGGCTAAAGATAATTATACAATGATTGAGGCAAGGATAGAATAACATATTAAATTTGTTTCTTAATTACTAAATTACTTACTTACTTAATTACCTAATATATCCAAATGGAAAATTCTGAAACGTCCTACACGAAACGTTTAAACAAATTAAATAATTTACTGTGACCTCACTATGCCCTTAATAAATACGACGTATGGCTTTTCTGAAAGCTTGTTAAATTTTTAATGCTGGAATTTGCCCATATATAAGATTTTAATTTTATGAAACATCAATGTTCTATTGTTGTGAATTGCTTTGGTTTTATTATTTAGTTTTCATTGATGATATCGCTAATTATTTAGATTCAATTTATGTTTTAATGTTTTTAAAATACAAACACTAGTACACAAATGTAATTTTTTGTCCTGGCCACTTATAAGAAATCCCGGAACTTTCTTGACTTGTTCCGACAACAGCCTTTCAGAATCTGGCAATCTAAGCTGCTTGTGTTTGCTTTTTCCTTTTTGATATTTTCTTTTGCTTGTATTCATAAAATTTCACAACTGACAATCCGGGTGACATAGGCTGCACAGGCTGCTCAGAAGATTTCATTTTTATCGCACGGAGTGCGTAATCTTTATATCTATTAATCTTGATTCAAGCTAGCTTGAAATGTTCTGACTCTCGTTCTTTTTATTTTATATGTATACGCACTTTTTTACTATGGCTGGGATTTTTTCGCATTCTTGCATTATTCAAGCTCGTTTCTAATATTCTCGCTCCTGTTGTGCTATCTTTGTTCTGCGCTCATGTTTTTTTTTTATATTCCTTGCACAAGCCGACAAAATTTATGATTTGAAAGCCATTTATTTTTCTTTTTGCACGTATGCTATTGCAAGTTGTAACTTACTTGCATCTGCGCTCTTCAATCCGGCTCGACTCGGACCAATGTTTCGAAGCCCAGCCTCGCTCCGCTCGAAGGACCAAATTACTTAATATTTTTTCTTACTTTTAATAATAAAATGAAACACATTTTTCAAAGTGGGAAAATGTTACCAAAAACCCACTTTTATTTAGCTCACATTATTATTGCACAATTAAATCTAGCACAATAGTCAAACAACAACCCAACAACAACTGAACAACAACTGAACAGAAAATATATTCTATACCAGCAGTGATGCCCCGGTTGTATTTCTCAGGCATTTCGTGGTAGCATTGGGTTTGATACTAAATTAGCTTCGAATCCTATACACTAATATTACAGTATTTAGTAATGAAGTTTCTTTTAATGAAATTCATCAATTTACATAATAATGAATTTATGTAATATATGTTACAAATATATTTTAAAATTTAAAAAGTATACAATCTTTTTAGTAATATAAGAGATGCTTTTATCACCTCCTTTACCTTTTATATACAACTCAAATTCCAAGGTAATCGATCTAGAGGAGTGAACTCTAGTCGCGAGTTGGAGCTGACACGCACACTTATTTTTTGTTGATGCCCCTTGTGGGACTGGTAAGACCTTACTATATAATATAATAATACGAGTATATAATAAGTCGGGGATTGGCCGAATCAGACCACAGTGGGTCCCTTTTCGTCCCCTATTTGACGAAGGATGCTACTGCTCGGAGCACTCATAAGTGAGCATGCTCCTTATATAAGCACCCTTTGTCACCTCAAGCATGTCCTTGTAGGTCAGTTGACCAATCTCGGCTTCGTCAATAAATGGACGTCCCAGAATGGTCAATCTTATGCTTGCCAACGCCGGACACTGGCACAAAATGTGTGCTGCCGTTTCCGGCTCTTCTAGGCATAACCTACACGCATCGTCCTCGGTCAGAGTCATCTTCCTGAGATGGTACATGTAGGGACCGTGTCCTGTGACCAGTGCAGTAAGCCAGCTTAAAGTCTTCCGATTGTATCGGGTGACTTTTGCTGCCTCACTACTTGACCATTTCACGGCCGCCTTTGATTGCCTGCTATTACCAGCTTCTTCCGACCTTGTACGGTGTTCCGAGTCCGTCCATTGCTTAATAAGGCCTGCCACCATGTTGTCGCCTATCTCGATACGTGGTTCTGGTCCACAGAATTCTTCTGCTGATCCTTCTCTTGCTAAAGAATCAGCCTTTTCATTCTGTTCTATGCCAGAATGTCCTCGCACCCACATAAGTGTGAGCTCATTTGTCTGAGCGCACCTATTGAGTTTGGTAAGACATTCTATGGCCAACCTAGAAGTAATATCTGTCCGTTGCATGCACCTAATCACCGACTGATTGTCAAGGGCAATGCCAGTTTTCTTGCCATTTACCCGTCCATCTATCAAGTGGTCCAGCGCATGCACTACACCAAGCATTTCCGCCTGGTATACAGACACGAACCTCCCCAGCCTCAGTGCACAGGATAGGTTCAACTCCTCTGAGTAGACGCCAGACCCGGCTCTGCCATTCATCAGAGAGCCGTCTGTGAATATTCTGATGTCACTACCAGCGGTTTCTTCACAAACGGATCCATCTGTTATTAGAGTTTTATAACATTTTTCTGTTATTCTCACTCTCTGCCTTCCGTCCATGGGCATACACGTCTCTCTGACATTTCGCTGTGTCATGTCCAGGATGCGCATATGACCATGGAGGGGTGTTGCTCCATGCCACGTAGCATTTCGCAACATCCTGAGGGCTGTTAGCGCTGCCGTTTTCTTTATTTCTAAATCCAACGGTAGCATACCTAACAAAACCTCCATTGCGCTTGTTGGAGTGGTGCGTATTGCCCCTGTTATTCTAACACACGCCAGCCGTTGGACTCTGTCTAGTCGCTTCTTAATGGTTTTCTGACTCACTTTTGTCCACCAGATCACTAAAGCATACGTGATGAGAGGTCTAACCATCATAGTATAAATCCATTTCATAGCCTCTGGGTTTAGCCCCCATTTTAGACCACAAACGCGTCTACACTGAAACAGAACCCTCTTGGCCTTTTGAATCCTGTCTCCTACATGTTCGTTCCAGTTCATTTTACTATCTAGAGTTACCCCTAGATATTTAACTTTCGTGGACATGTTGATTTCAGCTCCAAAAAGTCTAAGTGGTTCTCTCCTCAGGCCTACCCTCTTTCTAGTAAAGAGAATATTGTCTGATTTTCCTGCGTTCACGGTGAGGCCTTGTTCTCGACACCACTCCTCCACCATTAGTAGTGCTCCCTTCATGATGTCAGAAATGGTGTCAATGAACTTACCACAGACCACCAACGCAATGTCGTCTGCATACCCTATCGTGTGTTTGCCCGATTCGTCTAGTCTAGCCAAAAGTGAGTCCACAGAGATGTTCCACAGGGTTGGCGATAACACCCCTCCTTGAGGACATCCTCTACTTACTCTACCTCTAGTCTTGACTCTACCGTTCTGCATGTTGACAGCCCTGTGCTTAAGCATATTGTCTACCCAATTTGTTACCATTGCGTTCTGTCAGAGCCTGCCGCAGCCTTCCAAAGCATATTTTGTCGAAAGCACCCTCGATGTCCATAAATGTGGCCATCGCGATGCCTCCTGAAAATAACTCTTTTTCAGCTACTCTAACTAATTTGTGAAGAGCACTCTCCGTAGACATGCCTGCTCTATAAGCATATTGGCATCTACTCAGAGGATTATGCATCAGTGAAGTGCTCTCAATACAGTCAACCATCACTCCATCGTTTTCAAGAGGAAAGACGTAAGGCTGATCGGTCTGAACGACTTCGCCTCCGCATAATCTTTTTTTCTGGGTTTCGGGAGAAAGACAACTTTCGCCTCTCTCCAGACTCTCGGAACATACCCAGTCGCTAAGCAAGTAACGAATATACCCCACAGCCTAGGTGCGATGAGATCTTCCCCCAGGTTTGTCCATGGGTCATCAGACTTAAAACTTCCAGGAAAATGCACCTCCATCAGAACTTGCATCGACTCTTCGAGGTTCTCTGCCATGGTTCCATCCGTTTTTCGGATCAGTCCCACTTTGGAGAATGGATCGTTTGAAATCATTTTCTGAAGCCTGCATGCTTCTGAAATAGTTTCCATCCCAGAGCAGAAGTCTCTCCATGACTGCCTTTTACGGTGTCGTATGAGGTTCTTCAGTTGCCTTTTCCGTGCCTTGTATTTTGCCCATGTTTCTGGGGATCTCCCTCTCATGTGCCGATTGAAGGCCTTCCTAACCTTCTTCTTCAGAGATTCGAGTTCCGTACACCAGCATGGAGTTGGTTCACCCTCGTCTATTGAAGTTGTAGGACATGCCACCTCGTAAGCTTCGACCATGGCCGAACTAAGATGTTTGACATGGCTTTCCACTTCCGCTGTATTCCCTGGTACTTTTATAGCTTTTTGGGTCAGTGTTTCCCTCAACTTCGCCTCATATTTCACAGGATCCGTGTTCTTGGGAATCCTGACCTTTCTGCTACTCTGCTGGCATCGGATTCCGAACTTGACTTCAAACTGAATGGATCTGTGGTCCGACATGGTTAGCCTATCCACGACCCTCCAGTTTTCTATTCTGCTCAGAATCTTTCTACAAATAAGAGTGACGTCAATGACTTCCGCTCGCCTTGCATCAACGAAAGTCGGCTGTACTCCGCTATTTGCTACCAACAGATTATACCTCTCCACAAATTCAAGCAGTTGCTCTCCTCTGTCATTGTTGTTGGTGCTTCCCCACGCAGTATTATGCGCGTTGGCATCACATCCTATGATCACTCCAATGCCTCTTTCCTCACAGTACTTTACCAGGTTCTCCACCTCTTTTGAAGATGGCTGGTCCGGTGAGTCGTAAGGAAGATACGCCGAAACCATCATACAAGTACCTGTACCATCCCCGATTCTCACAACGGTAAGATCCGGGGAACATAGGTGTGGCATATGTACCGCTAGTATACCATGTCTCACCAGGATACAGGTCCTCCGTCTGCCATCTGCCACCGGTTGGTACAGCGTGGCTTTCCGCTCCGAGAGACCTTTGATTCTATTGTGAAGAATCCAAGGTTCTTGGAGCATTGCTATGTCAATTCCATCCTCCTCCATGCAACGCATCATCATTGCTGATGCTGCCCTACTATGGTGTAGATTGAGCTGACACACCACGAGGTTTTTCTGGTGCGGGTACGGGCCCATTACCCGCCCTGGTGGTTCCTCCCTTGCCCTCCATTCCCCACATTATTATATATAAAAAAGTTTCCATTTCGATTTTGGTTTTTTTGTTTTTTTTTTTTGTAAAATCTCAAAATGTTCGATTTTCTGGTAGTGCATTCGGTTTTTCCGTATAACTCCCAGGTCAGAAGGTCAATTTCAAAATTTATTGATTTATGACATTGGCACTGCTTTGGCAAGCAAACTGCATTTGAATTTTGATCTGAAAACTGAATTTTGCAATTATCTCAATTAGCTAAGTTTAACAGAGCAGCATGCACAAAATTTTCAGAATCGTTAAATACTCGTATTTTATCTGTAGCAGCTATAACTACAGATAAGATATGATAATATTTTTTTTATTTTTTTAACAAGGTTTTGGACATTGTATTTGAATAAAAAAAAAAAAAAACATAAAGTTTCCATTTCGATTTTTGCCTTGTTTTTTTTAATCTCAAAATGTTCGTTTTCTGGTAGTGCATTAGGTTTCTTCCGTATAACTCCCTGGTCAGAAGGTCAAACTCTGAATTTATTGATTCAGAACATTCATTTTCAATTTAATTGGCATTCTTTGACAATTAAACTGCAAAAAGAATTTTGCAATTATCTTTATTACCTAAGTTTTTACAGAGCCGCATGCATAAAATTATCGCATTTCGAATCGTTAATTTTCTTCATGCCACAGACGCCAATGTGAAAATTTTTTCACTAAAAGGGAGCTCCAGATAAGATAGATTAGTGATTTCTTTTTCTGTTGACGAAGAACATATTTAGGTGCATGATACAATGATAAGGTAGGGTCACTTCGCTGAGTGCTCTCACGCGTCAACGAAGAGTGGATAATGAGAAGGAACATATACGTCAAAACGACGAATTTCGTAGAAATTGCAAATGAAGAAAATATTTTATGTTTCCAAGTTGCAAACAGTGTGGTAGCGGGTGTTAAATTTGTGCTAAAAAAATAAAAAAAATGAAATGGCCATTTCAGTCTTGAAAGGACTTTGACCGAGCTTCTTATGATCAATTATGTTGTGTGTGATGTGAAATGTTTGCACACAAATTATAGAGAGAACTGGACCTACATGTTTTACGCCGACTCCGAACGGCTTATGTTCTCAAGAAGCTTTTCATGTCAGTTTTTTACTCTCTGAGGTTTGCCATTGTCTGCAGAGAGGTGACGGCCGAACAGAAAAATTAATTCAATTGAAAAAATTTTCTGTGTCAGATGGAGGATTCGAACCTGGGTTCTCTAGCGTAAGAGTCACACACTCTAGCCACTACGCCACGGCCGCCACATTTGTGGCCACAAATTTGTGCTAATTTGAGTGAAAATATTATAAAAAAAGTGTAATAAAAACTATAAGATGTGAACGAAGTCTTAAAATTACAAAAAAAAACCTGTAACAGTTTTAACCTAAAAACAACTGTGAAACGTGAGCATAAAGAAATTCGCGATGAACAGCTAATTTTGACACCAATCTCGCTTTATTCTGCTTTCTACTCCATTCCTCTCCGAGTCGACCCTGCCTTATAATTCTGCCATGATTAGGTGTGCATGTACAACAAAAATTTAAAGAAAAAGCCTTTTTCAAAATTTTGACAATTAGTTTCTAGCAGTTTATGTGATTTTTCTAGCAATATCGTTAAATGATTGCTTGTTTAACATTTTTCTTTTTTTTAATGTTTATGTGAAGCAAAGGAAACCAAATTTCGTCTGTATATAACTATGTCATGAGTTATCCATTGTCAAAGAGAATTTTTTTTGTAAAAAATGGATTTTTCAATTTCTCTGAGCCGTTCGAATCTTTGAATTCGACTTCTCAACAAACATAAAAATTCACATTGGCGTTTTTGGCATGAAGGGGACAATATGAAGTCAAACAAACTTTCACTAAAATTTTATAATGAAATAGACTGAGAAAAAACTATAGCGCTGTTTTGAGCCGTTTACGTTCTTGGTAATGGGAACAAAATTTTAATAGTTAATCCATCATATTTTGCATGGATGATGTATGATAAATAAGCGATACATTCCGGATTCACACTTGTATCATTATTTTTTCGCATCAAAATTAAAACCTTCTATTTTTGGAATTTACTCCCTTAGAATCGATTTCAGATATTGCCCGCAGTATGAAAATGTATAGCGAGTGAAATCGAGCGTTATCTAAAAAATCAAGCGTTACGCAGTCAGCGTTGCACAACAAAATACCAACAACGAAGACATACCAACAAAATACATACTCACAGCAGAGAGAGGCAGCGCGACTATGCGCAGCAAAATACAAAGAAATAAAAAAGAATAGAAAAGAAACAAACAACACACAAATATATACAAAATACACACTGCAGCAATCTGCTATTGTATAAAATTAAATTGCAGTTTTGTAAAATTGCAGAAGTACTGGGCCAATTTTTATGAAATAAGTTTTAGAATTTTATATTTGTGCTACAGAACATTTTTCTTTCGAAATCTCATCAGTAAGTTTATTTAATTAAAATTTAAAGATTTGTATTTAATCATTCCGATGCCACGCATTGCTTGATCGTTTTCTTTTCACCAGCTTGTGCTTGCGAGAGTTTCAATAAACTCCATGTTGCTCTCTATCTTCTCTTTAACCGACTTCCAAAAGGAGGAGGTTTTCACGTTCGTCGGCTTGTGTGTTTGTTTTTTTTCTTTTGATGTATGTACATCGATAACTCCTAAACCATATGCCTGATTACCGCAATTTTTTGGACCAGATAGATATCATAAATATGTAGGTGCCCATCTAAGAAAGCTTGCGGTATTTGACAAAGGGGCGTGTCAATACTAGAAAAACACTGTCTCTCGATTAATATAGACACTACGGAAAATATTGACAATTACGGTCAAGAAAATGGTCATTACTCGACAAATGGGCGTGGCAATATTAGAAAAATACTGCGTCTCGAATAATATTGACACTACAGTACTGCAATTTAGGAATAGACACAATTATAAAATATTACGGTCAAGAAAATGGACGTTATTCGATAAATGGGCGTGGAAATATTAGAAAAACAGTGTATTTCGAATGATATTGACACAAAGGTACTGAAATTTAGTACAGGGGTAGGCAGAATTTTTAAAAATTACGGTCAATAAAGAAGGCGTTATTCGACAAATATTGACACTAGGGTATTGCAATTTAGTATAGGAGTAGACAAAATTATTACTAAAAACGGTCAAAAAATGAGCGCTTATTCAACAAATGGGCGTGGCAATATAAGATTAACACTATGTCTCGAATAATATTAACACTAGTGTAATAAAATTCGTTACCCGGTATAACTATTACAAAACACGTGATATCTAATTCAAATTTAAGAGACAGATATTTGAAATAACCAACAAACTTCCAGAATTTAATTGAACAAATTTTTTAAGAACAATTGTATTTATGTAGTTTATACACTTTTTTCGAAAATTTATCATATTCTCAAAAAAGGAATACAAACTTAAAAAGACCGACTACGAAAACACTACAAAGTAAAAAATAATTCTAAAATAACTTTTCGTTTTAACTTCTTGCTCATATTTGATAATTTATTTAAACATATTATTACATTGAAAATCTTTTTTCTAATTTATTTTATTATCATAAATATATTAATTTCTTTATGAATACAAAAGCTTAGAAGTTATCGCTTCTGATGAAAAGTCTAATTATATAAGCGCCGACCTTAAAAGCTTTTGTATTGATAAAGAAATTAATAAATTTATGATAATAAAACAAATTAGAAAAAAACTAGTAAGGCTGGATCTTCGACAGGGTACCGAAGCTAAAATACTGCCCCCCTCGGCCATATTGAAGTATATTCGAAGACTTGAGCCACAACATACAAGATGACATTTAGTTTTATATATTAACGAAAGTTTACCTATTTTGATGACGTTACTTTGTATGGGAGGTAGGCGTGGTTTTGATACGATTTTGCCATATATCATAGAGATGGTTCATATTATATATCAAAGCTAATGTGCGAAATTTCAAGACATTCATTAATGTTTGTGGATTTTTAAGAGATTTTACGTTTAAAATAAAGCCAATTTGTTTGGGAGGTAGGCGTGGTTTTCATTCGATTTTGCCAAATATCAGAGTGGTAGTCTACCTATATATTATATATCAAAGCTCACATACCAAATTTCAAGGCATTTCCTTAATTTTTGTGGATTTTAAAGATATTTTACGGTTAATATAAAGTCACTTTTTGTGGGAGGTAGGCGTGGTTTTCATCCGACTTGGCCCATTATCGAACTTGATCTTCCTTTTTTTAAAGTAAACGTATATTTTGAATTTTATTGCGATATCTTTAAAATTGCGGCTGTAATCTTGTCGACAGACGGACAGACAGACGGACACACGGAAATCGACTCAGGAGATGATGCTGATCAAAAATATATAAAGGGTCCGCCATCTAACGGTTTTTTTCAACAAGTGCTTATTTTGTGAATGGTAACACTTAGCACATGTCTGATTTGACAGATAATTAGTTTTATCCTTCCGCTGAACGATATGGTTGTGTATACGCTTGAACAACGCTGGGAAATATTGCGACATTACTTTGAAAATCATGGTAATGTTGCAGAATGTGTGCAAAAACTCCGTACGTATTTTGGAAGAACAGAAGCACCGTCAGCTCCGTATGTTCGTTATCTTGTGAAAAAAGTGAAAGAAACTGGCATCCTCATCGATAAACCAAAGCCCGAGAATATTGCTGCTGTGGCAGAAAGTGTGCGTGAAGCGGCATCAACATCAATTCACAGTCGTTCTCAACAATTGAACATTTCGGAGACATCATTGAGACGAATTTTGCATAAAGACCTTGGTATGATGCCATACAAAGTCCAATTGGTTCAGGAGTTGAAGCCAACTGACCATCCAATGCGTTTTGGCTTCGCTGAGTGGGCCTGCGATCGACTTACAGAAGATGCCGATTTTGCCAAAAAAATCATCTTTTCAGATGAAGCTCATTTTGATCTTGGCGGGTATGTAAAGAAGCAAAATTGTCGCATTTGGGGCACAGAAAACCCGCACGCATGCATTGAAAAACGAGTCACTGTTTCGTGCGGAATTTGGTCTAGAGGCATAATTGGGCCATTTTTCTTCGAAAATGAGTAAGGAGTAGCCGTTACAGTCAATGGCCATCGTTATCGGGCCATGTTGAACGAATTTTTGTTCGCAAAGAGGATGATATTGGCAACATTTGGTTTCAACAGGACGGCGCTTCGTGCCACACAGCCGAAGCTACACTCGATGTTTTGCGCCCTGTTTTTGAAGATCGCATTATCAGCCGCAGAGCTGATGTCGTTTGGCCACCTCGGAGCTGTGATTTGACACCGTTGGACTATTATTTGTGGGGTGCCCTCAAAGATAAGTGTTACGCCGACAAGCCAGAGACAATTGACGCTTTAAAGGACAATATTTGTGAAGCCATTGGTGAAATACAGCTGCACACAATCGATAATGTGCTCAAAAATTGGACCGATCGTGTAGGCTACAGCATGGCCAGCCGAGGCAGCCATTTGAATGAAATTATTTTCCATTATTAACCGGAAGGATTGTGCATTCAAATAAAAAAAGAAATTTGAGAAAATATTCAGTTGTTTTTTTTTGCTTTTTCAAAAAAAAAAGTTATTTGGCGGAACCTTTATATAAATTAATATATATATATATATATATATATATAAAATATATATATTTTTCTATACCTGCCTCCTTCTTGGCGTTACAAACGGAATAACAAAGTTAATATACCCCTTACGCAGTACGCGTTGTGGTATAAATATTAAATTAATAAGATTTTCAATATAATAATATATTTAAATAAATTATTTTATTTTAAGATTATTTTTCACTTTGTAGTGATTTTTTAGTCGGCTTTTTTTTTAAAGGTTTTTATGTTCAGCTAGCCACAGCACAATAAAAAAATTGTGTGTGTTTGAATATGTGCGCATTTGCATCGTAGCCTTTGCTCATAGGAGTGGTTTGTATAAAAATGCGCTTTTAATATATTTGATAATAATATAAAAGCTTGGCTAATTATATATCCAACAAGTTTTATTTCATTGAAATTAGATAAAAATTTGTCGAGTTATTGAAATTTTAAGCATTAATCTTTTAAAAACAGCATAAAATCGTTGTTTTTCATGCTACTTGCCTGAACTGAGATTTTTGGAAGCAAGAACAAGCAAAACGTAGTTATTTTGGTGATTTTGAAGTAAAGTAGAAATACTTCAAAATAAAATAACACGACGAATTTTCCACCAATTTCAATTCAATAAAACTTGCTGGATTTAGAATTAGCTAGCATTTTTATGTCATAACGGGACATTAAATACAAAATATGTTCACAAATTGATCTCAAATAGAAAAAATATGAAAAAATTTAAGGAAATTTTAAATTGTTTTATCATACCGATGAAGAAGTTAATTTAGATTTAGTTTCTGGTAGAACACTAGGAACGACTAGATATGGTACAACTATTGATGCGATGTTTTTACAATTACCGCAAACCTAATATTACATTATTTAATAATGACGTTACTCATAACGAATTTATGTTATAAATATATGTATTTTAAAATTTAAAAAGTTTCAATCCGTTTAGAAATATAAGAAATGCCTTTATTCACCCCTTTACCTTTTATATACATCTCAAATTACAAGGTACAAACTCCAGTCGCGCGTCGGAGCCGACAAACACTTCTTTTTACTTTTATACACACATAATTATAAATTCGATTCAACAGTGGTTTCGGTTATTGACAGTTTATTCTCTTATTTATAAAATTTTTGAATTATAAATAATACTTTCCTATTTATCAAATATATAAAATTTGAATAATATTCTATTAGAAGCTTCCCAATCCCGTACTACTGGAACTTACGTGCTTCTAATTGCACCACAGCAAATGTTTTAATTAGTTGGCTTCGTTTGCTTGATAATAAATGACACAGCTTGAGCGTTCGAGCAAGCAATCAAATAAAGTAAGAAGTCTTAAAATAGATGTTTTTACATAAATCATTGAATGCTTTACTCAATAATTTGTTTAATATTGAAATTTTTATATTTCATATGTTATTTTTATATATTAAATTTTTTTTTTGTTTCTTATAAAGAATATGTAAATGTTTTTATTTTAAAACTATATGAAGCTGGAACAACAACTTTTGTGATCACAATTCGATGATCAATACGGTTTTTTACTCGGTATATATTGACAGATAAAAATCAGAAGTGAAGTGATAGAATTCGCTTTATTAAATGAGGTCATAAATACATTGTAAGTTTATCTCATTTCATACAAATATGTATATACAATAAGTAATGTTTATAACGACATCGCTTATTGCAAACTATCGGATATAACTAATAAAAATTCAAGTCCCGACTGAAGTTCGTACAAAATAGTACAATATCCGCTGCTTTTAACGACATCGATTAAAGCGAAATATCGGCTATAGCGAACTAGTGTCTACGAAAAAATTAAATTAATAATCGGTTATAACGAATAAGTGTGATTTTCGGCTACAAGCAACTGGCATTTTCCTGATAAATTTGTTTGAGTAAATTATTTGCTTCCAAAGAAAATTGTATCATGCGTCAACGAATTGTTTTGCATAAAATTCATTTTGAAGTCGAGAAAGCTTAATCATATCATGTCGTGAATTGATTGTAAAAGCAATTGACCTTAGAAATAAAAAAATTCTAAGTCGAATCCATCTTAATCTTAACTTTTAGCCTCTCATTGATTGAAAGCTGAAGTCGAGCTTAAGAAAGATTCGACATAGAATTTCATTATTACTAACGGCCAATGAGTTATAAGAGAAAGCGTTTCAGTATAAAAGAAGTCTCAGTAGAGTGTAGGCACGAAAATGGCCAGACAAATAAAACATTCGACGAGATGACTTCGGTATCCCTGGAGCATTCCACTGTTGGTACGGGACAAATCGTACGCATTTAATAAGTTAAGATCTTTAAATAAAAATAAACAGAAATGTTATCGTACAAAGCATCTAGCACATTTGTTTAGTGTAACGGAGACTTATCAAAATCAATTATTAGTTCCTAAAAATATTCATAAATAGGCAGTTGTTAGTATGAAAAGATGTTTGTTTGTACGGGACAGCCCCAGTCCACCATACTTTTTATTTTTTGACATTATTGGAAAATTTTAGCAAAATGAATAATCTTTGTAAAATAAAAAATATACTTATGTAGACTTCATTGATCATGGTATAATCAAATAATACAAGTTCAAAAACATACTTACTAATATGAGGATAAGGAAATAAAAATGAAATCGTTTGTACGGGACACTTTCGTTCGTACGGGACTCGTACGAAATTCAGATATAAAGTCTTCGTTTTGAATCATTTTTTAAATGAAAACTTAACACTATGATTATCTAAAGCGTGTTTCTTGCATGTTACTTCATGGCCATCAACTAATATATGATGAAATTTTGATATTCCCGGAACTGCCAGGGCTAGCAGCTTCCCATGGATGAACATTTTGGATTTTATCAGTTATTTCTTATTCAGCAATACAGAAAACCCTAGTAGAAGGCACTAAAGGGGCTGCTAATGTAGCGAAATTATTCGCATTTTGGATTACGGTACCATCTCCTTGACATCGAACTTTTTGGCTTACAAGTCGTTTCACGTTACCACCGACTCCGTCAATCACGCTTTTACCGTGAGAAGTGGCAAAGTATTTCCATTAAAATTTTTTTTTGGTGTATTTTACGGAAAGGAAAATCAATAAAGTGACCATAAATCTGTTTTTAAATTCGGCGGAAGGTCCGTCACTCCATATGATTTCCTTAAAATTTTTTTCATTTTCAGCTTCAAAAATCTTCTCATATAAATATGTCACAAATGTGAAGATACCGCCTTTATCTTTTTGCTTTGTATTGGAGCAAATTACAAACGTTTTACACTGGGATTCAAAAAATAAAGCTGCCGTAAGCAGAGTTACACTTTCTCTGCTCCATAAAGCAGATTGAACTTCGTTCTGGTACTCACATGAATATGACATAGCGAAATCAATTTGGAGAACCCTTACATTTTGACTTTTTTGTCGTTCTTAAAATCGTTTTCCTGGATTTTTTTAATATTGACATGATGCAGAACTCTAGGTAACTCTAAAATTAAGTTTTCATGCAGCTCGCCCAAGCTTATTTCTTCTATTTTAAAATGTATTTTGTTATCGTCTCTTTTTTTCCATTGTTTACAGGTAAATATTTTGGATGGGTTATTGGGTAATTGGATTTTACTTTCGTTTTTGCATTCTTCACAAATGTTTTGCCAACAATTTGAATTCAACTCTGAATCACATAAAATTTTGTGCCAGTAAGATCTGTCGTAGTTTATTTTAAAAGATTTTAATTTTAGGATAAAATTCTCATGCGTTATACATTTGCACTGCTCCAGTGGAGTGTCCTTCAGCAGCAAAACATTTTTAGGCCTTAATGCACAGAAGCTTGAAAACTGTATTTCACTATCTGGAAACTCTTCTTTAAATACAGAAATGGCTTCTCGTAAGAATATTGTGAGATAATGTTTTTGTAACGTTGCTTTTATCCCATCTACCCAAGTGACCATTGTGTCATTCATACCAGGGCACTTAAAAACGATATCTGGACGAAAGTAAAATTCATCGAAGTAGCTTTGTCTATCTCTTTGGATGTTATACTGAAGGATTTCTCCATTTTGTCGTCTATTTTTAAACCAATTTTTTTTGCAACACTCATAACTACAGCCTTTTGTTTCCTAGGTGATTTAGGCAAGCTCCGCTGGCATTTTTGAACTGCTTTGGCAAAAATTTGCTTACACTTGTACGGCGAATATTCGGAATGCGGTTAAAAGTATTTACGTCACTCAAAGTGGAATGAACCTGGGAACTGTCAAGATTTCTTACCAATTGTTTAGCTCTTTGGATTTTTTTCTATCTTTCTCGTGCTTCCTTTGCTTTTTCTTTTTGCTCGGGAGTAATTTCTTCAGCTTTTCGTTTTCTTCACGCTTTTACACATTCTTTTTCTTTTTCTTTAAATTCGGGATCTTTCTCTTCTTTCTTCTTTTCCATTTCCTACAACGCTTCGTACTAGTACCTACTTGCACCAGAAGTATCCATATTCGAAAAAATTAGCAGAAAACTAAAAATAATAAATTTCGTGTTTGTACGGGACAAATAATTAAAGAATAAATTTATACGTTAAGCAAAACAAACATCGAAAAGCACTGTTCTTTTTGAGAGACCACACGTAACTGACTTTACATCAAATGCAAATAAAATTTCACCGTTACACGAGCAGACAGAAAATTTATATCATCAATATGTGCGTTTGTACGGGACACCAATAACTGTTTTATTTGGCTCTGTATATTGCAAATGTTTGCAAGAACACTTTATTGTAAATATGTACAATTTATCAAGACAATAAGGTTATCACTTTCAATGATAGATATAACTTGTAACGAAATTCATCATGGTTTAGTACAAAAAAAGTGATGAATACCATTAATAATTGATATAGAAGAAAAACGATCAAGGCACTTATTTATAGCTGTAAAAAACTGAGCTTTAAAGAAAATTTTACTAAAAAATCGTTTTTTATAGTAAAGTTCAATGTTACTGGAATATATTCCAACTTACAAAAAATTATAAAAAAAAATGAGACATGTGTCAAAAATTACCATTTTCAGTGGAATGCTCCCCCTACAGAAATTTGAACATACAATTAAAAATGAATTTATGTATTAGGAAAACAAAAAGCAAAATATTACAGATTTTTTTTTTCGAATATGTGTAAGCATAAACGCATTTTATTGAGTTTTTAATAAAACTAAGTAAGAATGTTAATAAATTACCAAAATAACAATATCGCTTATAACGATCTATCGCTTATAACGAACAAAGCTACCGGTCTCTTGAAGTTCGTTATAAACATTACTTACTGTATTTTTTAAAACTATAAAGTTGATTTTTTTTTGACTATACCTCATATCATGACCATGTCTTGAAATTACCCCCTTAATTTTTAACTTTCTATAATGCCGGCCCTGATCATTGTTCATGCCTATCTGTCATTGGCTGGTAAAACGTTCAACTTCACTTGGTGAGTATCGCATGCGTACTGATCACATTAAGTGCGATTTATGGCACCGTTTCTATATTGGATTATTGAAGTTTTATAACATTGAGAGTATAAAAAAGCTACTACAAGAAATGCTCTCTCACATAGCAACGCACGTGCCATTGACCCAAAAAAGGATTTGGTTTCCATTTTTATGAACAGTAAAAAACAATAATCAATTCATTGTTATACATATGTGTGTGAAATTTATATGCTTTCAATTGACAGGTCATAAATATGTACATTCTATAAGCCGCAGTTGGATGAAGAGCCAGCAGAATAACAAAAGGACTAAATCATTAACAACGGTGCCATCATCTGCCTGTCAATGGGCGTTGCTATTACGCAAAGTAACCGCATCGTCAAGCGCTCAAACTAACTTAGGGTCTTTTACAAAATTCCCCAATTATGTTGCATACATCCTCGACTGCCTGACTAGCTTTCTTCCTTCAATTCTTAAAGCATCGCATACACTTGTCCATCGATCAATCACAATTTCCTCCGAATTTCACCGCAGCCACTCTGTATTGAATAATGTTACACGCCGCGTGTCAATCTAGTCGTGAGCTGTTCGTATGTTGTTATTTTCCTATTTCTATTTTTTTATTCCTGTTTTATTTAGATATTTTTGACACATTTCTTTCTCCGGTAGCTAAATTACAGGGTAGAGTAAAAAACAATTTTTTCTTGTATGACTTTCACTCAAAAGAAGTATGTATGTGTATATTTTCTCCCAAGGATATGCAGTTTCACATTAACATATCCTGTGTGCGAGCAACTTTCAATTTTGGTCCCGGTGCGCATTTATCTCACCGCTTTAGTCTCTAATGTATTTTTTTTTGTTGGCTTTATGGTCGTTTTTTTCTGAAGAAAATCGTATCGCGTGTCATTCGGTTTTTTAAAAGATTTCTATTTTGACACAAAGGAATAATTTATGCAGCCCTGGGGAAATGCGCTGCAATGTTTTATATATTCTTAAACGATTTTCACTATCCCCGACCGAATCGTTGCTTTTATAGCCATAACATCAATGACGAATGTGTAGTGGGGAGCCAGTGGTAGAGTTGGATGCATTAATAATGTATGTAGCTACGTGTAGGTTATTAAAGTGAATATATAGAAACAAATATTTTAATGACTAACAGTTAAAAGTAACAAACTAAGTTTTAAATATCATCAGAGATGTGGGTTAATAAATTACAAAAATGCTTAACATTTATTATGCACATTTATTGTATTATTTAACATTTATTATATTATTATACATTTATTATCGAGTATTATTCTGTGTTCATTGTATAAAAATAAGCTTAAGAACATGCAGATTTTGTATAAAATGAAGATTATATAATATTGGAATTTCACACAATAAAAAAAAAGGTGCGTTGCTGGACACTCGAGAGAAGCTAAGCTTCTTCGTAATTCCATAAATTTACTAATTTGGTGAATAATTTTTTTGAATAAAATAATTTGTAAAATAAAAATAATATAACACTATAGAGTAAATTAGAAACACAAGTTAAGATTCATACCACTGCATATTTACATCTTATGATTTTATTATTTTTTATTATTTTATTTTACATTTTTTTATCTTTACTTAAAATAATTGGCACATTGTAAGAATTTTTTACCAAGTTAAATGGAACCAGCTAGTGTATCACATAAAAAAGATTTTTAAACAAACTTAATTATTGAATTAATTTGCTTTTTCGGTCGTATTATGAGATAATATATAAATTTCAATTTATGAGATAATATATAAATTTCAATGACCAAAGTATCGTCCGTCCCTTCATGACAAAAATAAAAATAATAAATCGTTAAAATTGTACAAAAGTAATTTTTTTAATGTTTTGTGGAGCAACGACCATCCCTTTCCGAAAGTAAATTTTTCAAAAGATGTATTTTTCTGAGCCATTCGAATCTTTAAACTCGATTTTCCAAAAAACCTAATAATGCACATTGACGTTTTTGGCATGAAGGGGACGGTATGTTGTCGATTAGGTAATATAATATATACAATTTTGATATAAATTTGGAATATCAGTAGAAAAATATTATACTTGACTTATGCTAAAATACAGGGTGTCCCAGACTTTCAGGGCAAGAAAATGGGGGTGATTTCTCGTGAAGAGATGAGCAAAAAATGTATGGGCTGGGATGGTCGCAAGCGCACCCTATGGAGGTAGGAGAGGAAAAAATAGGAGTCATTACGTTTTAATCCATACCAACATATTTCTACAACATTTCCAGACTCAATAGCTTTTAAGAATGAAAATTGAAGATCCTTAAAGTCATGGCACAAAATTTTCCCATAAAGTCACAGCTAAAAAAAATGTTATGAAGCCTTGGATTTAAATAACAACAGAGTTGTGTTTATGAACGATTCCATTATTTTATTAGTTTTCAGGACTTTGTAATTATCAAGATTCAAACTACCAAAAGCTGACTTGAACTTTTTAAGAAGTGTTAGGTCTGGTGAATTAGACGAGCCAAAACACATAATAAACACTTCAGATAAAGGGTGATTTTTTAAGAGCTTGATAACTTTTTTTTTAAAAAAAACGCATAAAATTTGCAAAATCTCATCGGTTCTTTATTTGAAACGTTAGATTGGTCCATGACATTTACTTTTTGAAGATAATTTCATTTAAATGTTGACCGCGGCTGCGTCTTAGGTGGTCCATTCGGAAAGTCCAATTTTGGGCAACTTTTTCGAGCATTTTTTTTGTTGCCAAAAAATGGAAGAACTGAACTTGGTTGACATGTGGTTTCAACAAGATGGCGCTACATGCCACACAGCTCGCGATTCTATGGCCATTTTGAGGGAAAACTTCGGAGAACAATTAATCTCAAGAAATGGACCGGTAAGTTGGCCACCAAGATCATGCGATTTGACGCCTTTAGACTATTTTTTGTGGGGCTACGTCAAGTCTAAAGTCTACAGAAATAAGCCAGCAACTATTCCAGCTTTGGAAGACAACATTTCCGAAGAAATTCGGGCTATTCCGGCCGAAATGCTCGAAAAAGTTGCCCAAAATTGGACTTTCCGAATGGACCACCTAAGACGCAGCCGCGGTCAACATTTAAATGAAATTATCTTCAAAAAGTAAATGTCATGGACCAATCTAACGTTTCAAATAAAGAACCGATGAGATTTTGCAAATTTTATGCGTTTTTTTTAAAAAAAAAGTTATCAAGCTCTTAAAAAATCACCCTTTACAATAACTTCAAAACTATGACGGCAAGCTAAGCACATTAGATAATGCCCAATTTTTTTGTTCTAGAAGAAAACATGCTCCTTTATATTAACAGGTGTTGCTAGATGTTGTAACAAAACCAGTGACCTCAAATAACGATTATCGCTATCAATCAATCATTTTATAGCCATTATTTTTTGTTCTATATTTTTAAAAATCATTTTGTAATCGTTACTTTTTCGATCGTACTTTTTTGATCGACATTTTTTAGATCAGAAATAAAAACCAATCATTCATCGATATTTTTGCGATCAGTTTAAGAAAATTATTTTTTGACTTAAATAATATCGATTATAATTTAAATAAAATCAATATTTACGCATGTTATTGGGTACAAATTAAAATGTTATTGAGCATATAAAAAGTTGTATTTTACAAGGATTTTAACTACGATTTTGACAAGGGTAAGGACAAGATTTTTGGCATGGACTTGGAAAAGTATTTGGACAAAGATTTTGTCAAGGATTAGTAAAAGTATTTGAACAAGGATTTGGGCATGGACTTGGACAAGGACTTGCGCAAGGATGTGAATAAGGATTTGTGCAAGGATTTGAATAAGGACCAGACCAAAGTTTTAATAGGGAAAAGGTGGGATATAGTAGTAGTAATCGAAAACGGTAGTATTAAACAGTAGTAGATAAGGAAGTAGATAGAGGGCTAAGAAGGCTAGAACTAAAAATTTTACTGATTACTAAAAAAAATTGCAGTAAAAATAAATTTTTACTGATTACTAAACAAAAGTTGCAGTAAAAATAATTTTTTACTGAATACTGAAAAGAAAACTTAGTAAAAATAGATTGCTACTGAAATTTAATTTCACTACCAGTAAAATTTGACTGATTTGAATCGCTAGGATTGTGAATCGTTCCAGGAGACAAAAACTCAGCGATATAAATTTTGAAATGCTTGTTTTATGAAAAGCTAACAGCATAAAAAACCTAGTCACATTTTTTTAAATGATTTATTTAATTTAGTGTATTTATTGGATGCGCATTGATTTTTTGCTACCAGTACAATTGTCAGTACTCAGTAAAACTTTTAATGATAATGCAAATTAAATTTCGTGACCAGATAGAAATTATTTTTAATGGAGTTTTTTTCGGAAAGCAGTTAAAGTATGATTTTACTGCATTTTTTCCAATAGTTATCAGTAAAAATTTATTTTTCCTGCAAATCTTTTTCAATAGGTTTTTACTGTACATTTTTTCAGTAATCAATAAGTTTAATTTTACTGCAATTTTTTTTCAGTTATCAGTAAAAATTTTTTTTTTTCCTGCAATTTTTCCAGCAATCAGTAAAAACTTACTTTTACTTCAATTTTTTCAGTAATCAGTATAAATTTACTGGTAATGCAAACTAAATTACATTATCATTGAAATTTTACCAGTAATGCAAACAAAATTTTATTATCATTTAAAATTTATTTTTACTGCAATTTTGCTGGTACTGCAAAGTGCCCATCTGTTCTTAACGTTATTCAAGCAAGTTGATAGCATGTGATAGTATGTTGATAGTATACAAAGGTGCTGGGTTCAATCCACGGTAAATATACAAGAATTTTTAAAATGTACAAAATTTCTTTAAAAAAAAAAATGAAATGAAATGTACGTGCACAATTATACAAAATAATAAGTCTTTTTTCACAGTTTTTGAGTTCCTGAATAAGCCTTAAATAAATACCTTAAGTAAACCTTAATTCATGTGCTTATTTAAAACACATATAACTGTGATTCCATGTCAATCGGACGCTTTTCGAAACATATTGATCGTATTAATCGCTTTTCGTCCGATTTGACATAGAATCACCGTTATATGTGTTTTATAGAAGCACATGAATTAAGGTTTACTTTAAGGTATTCATTTAAGGCTTATTCAGGAACTCAGAAACTGTCAAAAATGACTTAAAGACTATACAAATGAAAGTTTGAGAATACATTAAGTATGAATGCCTCAATATGATAATATTTTCAGAACAACAAAAAAAGTAGTGGTGCTGACCTTGAAAAATGTGAACGCAGTTTTAGTGGCCAAAAAACATTTAAATTTTTCATGGAAGTGTCGGTAAAAAACTGAACTACAAGGTCTTTAAAATATGTTCTTAACATTTTTTCTTTGTAGAACTAACTAGGAAAATATAGTTTTTTTACTACATGTCTAAATGACAACTTTTGATTTTTTTTTTTAATTCCCGCAGTGTATAACTTAAAAAATTAAAAAAAAAATAAAAAAAAAATATCAAATAAAAATATTTATTTTTTAATGAATAATTATTATTTTAAATCGTAATCTTCAAAATCAATTTTTAACCGACTTCAAAAAAGAGGAGGTTCTCAAGTTCGTCGGTTTCTCTGTTCTTGTTTTAATTTTTTTTTAAATGTATGTACATCGATTACTCCTAAACTCTAGGCCTTATTACCATAATTTTTGGTGAACAGATAGATATCATAAACACGGAGGTGCCCATCTAAAAAAGGGGGCGATATTCGAGAAAGGGGTGTGGTAGTACTAGAAAAACAGTGTATCTCGAATAATATTGACACTAGGGTACTGAAATTTAGTACAGGGTAGGCAGAATTATTGAAATTGACGGTCAATAATTAGGCGTTATTCGAGAAATGGGAGGGGCAATAATAGAAAAACACTGTATTTCAGTTAATATTGACGCTGGGGTACTGAAATGAAGTACAGGGGTAGGCACATATCAAATATATCAGACAATATTGACACTAAGGTAATAATATTTGTTACAAGAATGGGTATAATTATTACAAAACACGTGATATCTAATTTAAATTTAAGAGACAAATATTTGAAATAATCAACAGACTTTCAGAATTTAATAGAACAAACTTTTAAAGATCAATTGTATATATGTAGTTTATATACTTTTTCGAAAATTTATCATATTCTCTAAAAAGGAAGAAATAAAACTTTTTTTAAAAAAAAACCGACTACAAAATCACTACAAAGTAAAAAATAATTTTAAAATAACTTTTCGATTTAATTTCTTGGTCATATTTGATAATTTATTTAAACATTTTATTGCATTGATTACATTGAATTATTATTACATTGAATTACATTGAAATAAAAATGCATATCCATTGTTCTGGGCAACTATTCTTGGATATTCTGCAGTTCATACGATTTGACTGACATAATGGTTATCAAAAAGAAGATAAGGCTGCACGCATAAAGGATGTTTTTGAAATGATAAACTCAAATTTGAGTGATAACTGCACTGAGGGAAAAAATATTAAATTTATCTAAAAACGTTTTTAATTCATCGAAAAACCAGGTTGTTTTTGAACCATTGACGCATTTGTATAAATCAAATACGTAAATATTTAAAATTTTTAAAACAAAATAAAAAACTATCAGCCAGCCACGGGTTTGAACCCGGCCATCTCACTTACAAAGCAAGCACCCCAACCAGTATGCCTCGGCCGCCACAAATTGGGTGTGAAATTTGGTTTATAATAACAGAATAACTTATAAGCAAATTTTTAAAACAAAACGGAAAAAAATCGCCGCCATCCAGGTTTGAACCCGGGCTTTTAGATTACAAAACAAATAGAGGAATTTCGGGTATAGTGGTATAGGTATTTTTATTATGCGAATTGTGAAAAAACTAGAAGTTGGTTCACAGTCAAATGTAATTAGTTCTGATGCTTGAAGTATTAGGAACAAAATATCATATTATAGAATAAGAATTTTACAATAACCTATAAAAAAGTAATTAGGGAAAGTTTGACAAAACCCAAAAGCCTAATTCCTAAAAAATTGGAGGGTATTGTGGTACACAGCATAGGTGCAAAGTGGTATACCCTTCCATTTTACCCGAAGCCTTATTTAATTGTTTTTGAGTGTAAATTATTTGAAATATTTTTAGAAAAAACATTTCATATTTATTTGAAAGTAGAAAGTAAACATTAAAATACATCTTAAACGAAAATACACAAAACAAATATATATCTTTATGATATACTATCCGTAAATTAATGAGAACATAAAAAATAAGCCTTCACATATTTTGAGATCAAAGTGTATAAATAATTTTAAAATAAATGATAAATTTGTATTTATTTGGCACATGGTTCACAAATAAAGATTGCGTTTTTTCCAGGGATACATTTATCGTGGGACTAACCCATGTCGCATTGCAAACACTGTGTTCAAAGTAATTTTTCTTTTTCATTCTTCCAGGACTTTTCACAACAAGTACAAGTCGATTCTTCTCGCGGAGTTTCTACGAAAGATTCTTCTTCTGAGTCTGGAATAATGCTAGCATCGGAAACACTTGTAGAGTCGCTTGCTGAATCCTTGATTTTAATTGCACGAACTCTTTTTTTGTTGTTGTTTTGAGATTTTATCCTTTTTCAACAAAATCTTTAGAGTTTTAGCTTTATCTATCTATCTGCTGTAATGTGGTCATTTAAAATCTCACTAGCGATAAAATCAGATTCAGTAAATATATTGCGATTGAAAGGGTATACTCCAGTGCACTTAAAACCATTTACTGCAATTTGTCAGGATTGAACTTTCAAGCATGCTTTGGGAAAAAGACCAATCAGATCGGATTGGGTAACTTTCCGACCACTTTCTCTGGTAAAATGTTTAATTTCGTCGCTATAATAGCTTTTAAGAAGGCTCATGAAAGCTCAGTCAAGCGGTTGCATTTTGTGGGTTGAATGTGGAGGTAATGATAATATAACAACGCCGTTTTGACGAGCCAAATTGAGAAGTTCAATGTTGCGTGTGTGACTGTAATGACCATCCAGTATTAGAAGTATAAGCTCTTCTTTAGACTGTTTTGTATGACTAAGAAAATGTACGAACCATTTCGTGAATATCTCAACTTGCACTAAGGTGGACCTTGAAATGAAATTTTTGCGATATTTTGGTAGATGAGGGCTCTATTCCGTGCCTTTTCGGAAAAAAATGACAATGCCGAAAAAAAAATTTAAAAAAAAAAAAATTAGGGGTTGCGCACGAGCCGAGAAAAACGTCCACTTTGCCAAAATTAGGGGGGAAATTGCCATAGGTCATCAGGGGTCACCCGTAGAGGGGAAGAATGTATGGCCGACCCCCATTTACTTTTTACCGCCAACATTTTCCCCCAAGACACCCACCCCCTATCTCCTCCCCTTAGGGGGGTCACCATACAAAAATGGAGGTTGCTCAGTATTTTCGAAAAACACCATAGGTCATCAGGGGTCACCCCTAAGGGGGGCAAAATATATGACCGACCCCCATTAATTTTTCATCCCCAACATCTTTTCCGAACAAACTTACCCTCTATCTCCACTCCTTGAGGGACTCCCCATACAAAAATACTGAAAATCTATGTATTTACAGTTGCACAATATCGAGATTTTTTTGATTTTTTTACAGAAATTCCACCAATATTCAAGAGTGGTCATTGTTTGGAAAGTCTTGAAAAATTTGAAACGCACACGTAGCAGATGCCCCCATTCATCAGTACCTGGCAGTAAAATATTGCAAAATACGTAGTAGTTATAAATAGCAGTTCATTCATCGATTGTTGTCATTCAACAAGTGCCGACGACCGCGAAAAGTAAATTGATTTTTCTCCCGTTTTTTAAAAGTTAAGATGACAACACAACTTAGATCGCGCGACGATATTTTTTTGATTGGTTATCCAAGCATGAATATTACGGGGAACAAATTACCGTCGAAGAAGCAAGTGCTAAGAATGCATTTCTTCAACATTCGCAAACGAAACATGTCGAAGAAAAATAGTGCGGTTATAGTCGCGGACGCAGTGATGATTTTTTGGCGCCAAGCAGCTATTTCGACGAAAGCCAGAGGAGATGTTACAAGAAAAATAGCTGCGCTGCACGATGAGTGGGATGCTTTAAGAAAGTCATCTCACAGAAAGACTGAGTCCACTAGAGAAAAAGAGAATAAATTTTCTGATAGCTTGGATAATCTTTTCGACATCGCACACGCCAACGCCCTTGAGAAAATGACAAATACCGAAGACATTGAGTTTCTGCTAAAGCAAAGAGAAGATGGCCGGCCAGGAACTATGGGAGGTGTGGACGCTACTGATACTCGAACGAGGAAAAGAAAAGCTGAGCGCGAAGAACAAGAAGAGTTGCGACGCAAACGTGCAACGGAATCTAGTAGAGATCAGTTCGCTAAAGGCGGTAAGCTATTTCGCGCTTTGTGTGTTCGTCCAATGTTTATATTCAAATGAAATTCTTTCAATTGCAGTGGTTAAATTTTCAAGCAGTGATTCAAGCGATGATAATGGGAGACAGGACGAAAACTTCCCGGCAGAAGCTGGCCCATCAAATGTTGGTGACAGAAGAGGTTACAAACAATGTTTTACTGAACGAGTGCTATCAGCTTTGGACAAGTGCAAAGTGACTGACTGAGACGCGGTCGGCATTATGATAGCGGCGGCAGAAGCATTTGGACGCGATCCTCAACAATACACAATAAACCGTACGTCGCTTCGGAGATGTCGGCGTTCAAATCGAGAGAACATGCTGAGTTATGTGAAAGACAATCCAGAAGTAAGATCGCATAGATTTATTTGCTCTCCTTCAGAATTCTTATTCTTCAACGCGTTTCATTTATCTCCAGCTTGTCGCAGCTAAATCCTTCGTAGTCCATTGGGATGGCAAAATGCTTTTGGATTTTGTGGGTACAAAGAAGGTGGACCGTCTACCGGTAATTGTCTCGTACGGAGAAAAAGAACAACTTCTTAAAGCATCCCACTCATCGTGCAGCGCAGCTATTTTTCTTGTAACATCTCCTCTGGCTTTCGTCGGAATAGCTGCTTGGCGCCAAAAAATCATCACTGCGTCCGCGACTATAACCGCACTATTTTTCTTCGACATGTTTCGTTTGCGAATGTTGAAGAAATGCATTCTTAGCACTTGCTTCTTCGACGGTAATTTGTTCCCCGTAATATTCATGCTTGGATAACCAATCAAAAAAATATCGTCGCACTATCTAAGTTGTGTTGTCATCTTAACTTTTAAAAAACGGGAGAAAAATCAATTTACTTTTCGCGGTCGTCGGCACTTGTTGAATGACAACAATCGATGAATGAACTGCTATTTATAACTACTACGTATTTTGCAATATTTTACTGCCAGGTACTGATGAATGGGGGCATCTGCTACGTGTGCGTTTCAAATTTTTCAAGACTTTCCAAACAATGACCACTCTTGAATATTGGTGGAATTTCTGTAAAAAAATCAAAAAAATCTCGATATTGTGCAACTGTAAATACATAGATTTTCAGTATTTTTGTATAGGGAGTCCCTCAAGGAGTGGAGATAGAGGGTAAGTTTGTTCGGAAAAGATGTTGGGGATGAAAAGTTAATGGGGGTCGGTCATATATTTTGCCCCCCTAGGGGTGACCCCTGATGACCTATGGTGTTTTTCGAAAATACTGAGCAACCTCCATTTTTGTATGGTGACCCCCCTAAGGGGAGGAGATAGGGGGTGGGTGTCTTGGGGGAAAATGTTGGCGGTAAAAAGTAAATGGGGGTCAGCCATACATTCTTCCCCTCTACGGGTGACCCCTGATGACCTATGGCAATTTCCCCCCTAATTTTGGCAAAGTTGACCTTTTTCTCGGCTCGTGCGCAACCCCTAATTTTTTTTTTTTTTAATTTTTTTTTTCGGCATTGTCATTTTTTTTCAAAAAGGCACGGAATAGAGCCCTCATCTACCAAAATATCGACACAAGGTCCACCCTAACTTGCACCCAACCCGATATGTGACAGGAAGCTTCCGAACCCGGTGGTGCGTCCATCATAAGTTGAGCATTAAAATTTTTTCTAGGAAATATAAAATATGGCGGTACAAAACCTCCTCCAGCGTTCATGCAGCTTATTACTGAAATTAGTGAACCACGTTTAGCTGAAGTCATTGTTCCAATTTCGTTTACCTATCTTTCCAATGACTTTTGGAAGCCTGTTTTGTACTACAGTCAACCCAGTTTCATATACATTATATATGCGCGTAGGTGGAAAGTTATGCTCCTAAAACTCTTCCTCAATTTGAAGAAACCATTAACGTTTTTTTTTGGTAAACCCTTTAGCCCTGTCAAAAAATGTTTCTGAGGGAGAACGGATGCTCAATTGGTTCTTGTGACGTTTTAGGAAACCGTAAAGCTAATCTTTTCCAGCACACTTTTTTAAAACATTTAATTTGTTTGGAATACTGTTGTGCTTAGCAAGCTGAAAGGCGAGTGATCGAACATCTTCTCTTGTGAGGCCCCAATATCGCAACTCCATTTCCTGCTAATATTTTACGAGTTCTTGCTCCAAATTTTTTCTTAATACCGGCTTTCGTCCTAAGCTAGTAGAGAGTAATTCAGGAATAGTTTTTCCACTACGAGCCAGCCGCTGAAGGGTGGTATGCCGAACTTCGAAAATTTTGGAAGCAGACAAAATTTCAAATTCGCCTTTTCGGACAGCCTCAATTGCTGTCCTCATATTGTTTTTGCACCATTATCGAACTTCTTCTTTTTTTGGCATCTAAAATTAAAATTGTACTTAACTAAATCAGATAAGACACTTGGAGGGTAATGTGGTATAATACCACATTAGCCGACAAGAGATATTCGACAAAAGCCAATTTGATACGATCGAGTATAAAACTCTTAAATTGAATACTGTTGAGAAATTACAAAATCTATCAAACACAAAAGGGCGTGTCCGTCTGTTTGCCTATGCGTATGTCCGTCTGTGCTAAAAATACGATTGCGGACAAACAGAGAAATCTTAGCGAATGGATGTGTGTATATTACTTTTAGTGTGTATATTATTTTGTCAAAACGCTGTTTAGAATTAAAAATAAACATGATCGGCCAAAGACCACGCCTACCTCCCATATAACATTCATGTATATATTGGTTTAAAATGGCATAACTTTATATTTGGTAGGTAGCTTCATATCACCATTACAAATGACACTACTGGGCGTGATCCGCCCACTTTTACATAAGAGAACCTAAAATTAATAAATTTAGTAACTATTAATATGTAAGAATAAGCCACAAATATTACTTTGTGTACAAAAACTGGCATTTTGTTTTTCTTTTTAACTTATGTAAATTAAAGGTGTTTTTCAAAAATATATTAAATAAAAAAGAAATCAAAATAAATCTAAAAACTGTAAAAAAATACAAATAATTGCAAGCCCCTGATCAATGCACACCCTACAGCTTTTTAATTTAAAATTAAAATGTTTACTTCAGTAAATACGCCTTAAACCAGCAACATAAAATTTGCTAATTAAGAAAAAAGAATAAACCAAAATGGACATTGCAGCCCTTGAAAGGCCGAGCTTCTTATGATCAATAGTGTAGTGCCCACAGTTCACACAACATGTGGCCATAAATAGAAAACGTTGCAACGAGTTTATTGCTTAAATTAAGAAAAAACTCAACTTTGGCCAAAATCAGATAAGGGACATGCCATCCTGCCCTTAACGATATGACGATAAAATGATTGCGGCATCAACAAAAACCAATGTGTGAGATTATATTAAAATCGGTCAAAGGACACGCCCTCCGCACTTATAAAAAAAAATGAATTTATTATCTCTACTTCTCTTAAGCAGTTTCTAAATAAATGTATGTATGGTAGGTATATAATACAGAAAAAAAATAAAAAATACGGTTTCAATTCGGCGAAATATGAGCCATCTGCCACCCCCATTTTAAAAGTTACCTGTAACACCCAAATTAAGAAATCTAACCTTTGACATAATAATATTTTTTTTTTTTAGCATTTTAAAAACTATTGGCATTAATAAAAAAAAAACAGAAAATTAAGAATTAACTATATTTATCAAATACAATTCATAACATTATGATAACATATTTTGTCTATATTGAAATATAAACACTTACTTCATGTACTTAAATTTTTATTTATACAGTTAATTTGATGATGAATTAGAGGAATCGAATTCCGTGTAATCAATTTGTGATAATATACTATTTTCCATATTTTCATCTTCAAGTTCTGTCTCTGTTTCTATTTTAAGAAAAGGATATATATCTTTATCATTTTGCTGCTTTCTACTGCACGTTTTGCGCTCTCGATTCTCGATTCTCTTGAGTTTTTCCTGCTGTTTTCTAATCTAAACCTTCGGAATTCTTAATATCTGTTCTCAAGTGCGTCTTCACTAAGAAACCCAATGAAAAATCACACCCATGAACCAGTATCTTCTGAACAGTCATTAGCAGATAATACCATGAATAATGCTCAATGTAAATTGAATGAGTTCCTTTTAAAAGTTTACTAAAACTTTCTTTATATATTTTTTCCCCTATGTGCATAAAATTAAACTAAAATTTTCTATCAAACATATTTCTATGCCTATTTTCTTTTTTTTTTAATGCTTTTGAAACTTTATAAGAAATTTAATTTTTTTCCATATAAATATGCTAATTTTTTCACTCCCTGAGCTATTTTTGGCCGCCTCGCTACACTGTGGTGCGTGTTGTGAAATGTTTGGACACAAATGATCGAGAACTGGACCTACAAGCTTATGCCGACTCCGAACGGCTTATCTTCTCCGGAAGCTTTTTATGACAGCTTTTACTCTCTTAGGTTTGCCATTGCCTGCAGAGAGTTGATGCCGAACATAAAAATTGATTCAATTAAAAAGCTTTCTGTGTCAGATGAGATTCGATCCTGGGTTCTATCGCATGTAAGCCACGCACCTTAACCAGTAAGCCACGGCCGCCACTAAATTTGCTAAAAGATCCAAATAAAAAGTAGTATTTGTTATATAAGTAAATAATATAATTTTATTAAACTACCTGATTTTAAACAGTTTTAACTGCGAATGAACTCAAAAAAAAAAAAAATAAATAATGTTTTAAGCATTGTTTCAAAACCATTTGCAAAAAGTATGTTTAAAATAACTTAGCACCTTATTATTCAAAAGACTAGTTGTAGCTAACTTTCATTCAATGTCTCTACATATGAATACGTTGTTGTATTACTGTTCTAAAAACAAAACAATATCTATAAATAAAATATGTTTGCAAAGAGATGCTATTTTTTTAAGCAAAGCATAAAAAAAAAATCTGCAATAATTAAAAGAATAAATAATAATGAATTTACATACTTAAATATTCTCTTGAATTCAACTAAATTATTAAATAAACGAATAAATAAAATAAAATAATGACTTTTCGTAATCTTATGATCTACTTACAATCTTTCTATTAGCTTTACTTTCTTATTTTGATCAAAATGAAAATAGTTTTATAGAGTAAAATTTTTTTCAAAAAAAGGGTTGTTAATAAAACATATACGTGAATACGCGACTATGCCAATAAAGTAAAAATACCTTTTTTTAGTTTATATACACAACTTGTTTTGATTAAAGTGCGTCTTAAGGCAAAATTTTATTTTTAAGACTTTTTCAAATGAAGTGTCTTAGTAGCAGCTACATGCAGCAGGTTTCTACAGAAACAGAAGGTTGAAAGACGATATTTAATGATAGTTATAGCCTTCGACTATAATAATGCTAAATTAGCTAGATATTTTATACCAAGTTTTACCTAAATTTTCATTCCGATTTTTCTATTTTTATTTATAAATTTTTTTTTGTATTTTATAAAAATTCAATGGCAGTTAAGATATAAAAAATTCCAGAAAATAAAACCTTATATATAATAAATCGGGGATTGGCCGAGGCGGACCACAGTGGGTCTCTTTTCGTCCCCATTGGACAAAGGATGCTACCGCTCGGAGCTCTCATACGTGAGCATGCTCCTTACATAAGCACCCTTTGCCGCCCCAAGCATATCCTTGTAGGTCATGTAACGAGTTTTTTTTTCTTAGGCTGAGGTATGCTCAGCCGCTCCAGGGTCCAGGAAAAAACAATAAATAGTTTTGTGAATCGCAGAGTTTGCCACGGTTGGACTCTATCACTAAACCCAAAGGGTTTAGCTCGGAGCGCTCACAAAATCTATTTATTTTTATTTATAATATTTCTTAGTGTTGTTTTTATTATTTTTTTTTATTTAAAAATATTAGCTTAACAATAAGTTCCTACGGTTAACCATATATATAATTTTACAAGCGGATGTAGTGACAAAGTGCACACGGCGGCTGAGGGCCGATTTAATCAGGCGACAGAATGCCGATGGCAGAAGGCCTTACAATACGGATACTAAAGATAAGGTTGGCCGAAGCTGAAGCTTGAGTTTGGCCAAAGCCGAAAAACCAGAGCTTGTTGGGTTCTTTTGTTGGTGATTAAATGGCTAGATCTTGCCACCAAGACTGCCTATTTAATGTTTTTTTTTTTATTAAATTATTTGCATTTTTTGAATCACCAGAAATATAATTCATTTACATATATAGAAAATATAGATAGAATATTGTTATGATAGAATATTGATAGAATAGAATATAGTTCATATATAGAATATTGTTCATATTTATATATGAACAACATGCGAAGTACACGTGCTCGCACTCTTTGCTGTTATTGCTGGCTTTGAGCGCTTACGTCACTACTTGCGATCATTTGCATTAAGTGCCGTGCAACAGGCCTAGTGCCCAGATTGGGGACGGCATCGAATCCCTGCCGGGGCAAAATAAATTTTTTTATTATTATTTATATATATTCTTTATTATTTATATATATTTATCTTTTATTAATGATCTATTAAGTTTTAAGTTTTTTTATAAAAATTGATATTTTCATATCTTAGAGGCTTATAACGATATGATCGTTACAGTCAGCTGACCAATCTCGGCTTCGCCAATAAATGGACGTCCAAGAATGGTCGATCTTATGCTTGCCAACGCCGGACTCTGGCACAGAATGTATGCTGCTGTTTCCGGCTCCTCTAGGCATAACCTACACGCATCGTCCTCGGTCAGAGTCATCTTTCTGAGATGGTACATATAAGGACCGTGTCCTGTGACCAGTGCAGTAAGCCGGCTTAAAGTCCTTCGATTGTAACGGATAACTTTTGCCGCCTCACTACGAGACCACTTCACGGTCGTCTTCGATTGCCTGCAATTAACATCTTCTTCCCACCTTGTGTGGTGTTCCGAGTCCGTACATTGCTTAACCGTTGTGTCGATCGTAGAGCCCACGGGTACATTTGCAACTTTAATTTTCCTGTATCTTCCAAACGGTTAGTCCGATTGACCTGAAATTTCATGATATCCTCAACCATTTGCATCATGTGGAAAAGTTTCATCAAGATTGGAGCAGCAGTTCAGTCGATACAGCCCAAATTCAAGTTAGTGGAATGGCGTCGACTGCTGATGTACCCGGGTACTTGTATGAAAATTCATACAAATATATAGAAATAAATGGCAAAGTTCACTTTATATTGCTATATCTTCCAAGCGGCTGGTCCAATCTTGATGAAACTTCGTATCATAGCTTGGAAATATGTAATTGATATTGGTGTGAAATTTCAGGTCAATTGGACCAACCGTTTGGAAAATATAACCCAGTTACTAGAAAATGACCTAGCGTCAACAGCTGATGTTCTATGAAAATTCATACAAATATATAGAAATAAATGGAAATATTTAGTTTATTTTATGGAAATTTGTTTATTTATTTATAGAAAATCATTATAATGAAAGTAAAAAATATATTTTATGAATTTTAGCAGCATCTGAGGCATTGTGGATGATCCTTCGAGTGATCTGCGCACACAGGCTTATTACAAATTGCACCATCCATTTTATTTTCACTTTTTATATATTTGCCGCACAAAATAAATTTTTAGGTCTTTACACTTCAAAAATCGCACATAAACTGACTTATGCATACAAAACTACTCAAAACGAAACCTGCGCAAAAAATCATGTTTCTGCCTGCAAAACTGGTTGTGCAAGGGTAGGTAGGCAAGATATTCCCAAATACCCTTTTGTTCCTGTTAGTAGACGTGTTTTCCTACACATTCCAAAAAAAAAATGTTTACATTGAACAAATATTTTATGAGTTATAATTATTCTGCGCAGGTACTAAAAATAGCACTATGAGCAAGAGGGGTTGATTTTCAGTTCAAATATAACGGAATTTTGCGAATGAAAATTCAATGTTAATTATTTTTCTTGGTAAAAAGGGATCAAATTACAAGGATTAAAAAAGAATTTGGAAATTGTTAAATTTTTATGGATTTTGGCAATTCCCATTTTTGGTAAAAATGGATTATTTAGGTACCAAATTTTTTTTTTCCCAAATTATGATAAAAGTTTTGTTAACTAGACAATATTTCCAATAAATAAAAAAAAAAAAAACCAGAAAATTACAAGAATCCAGGTAGTAGTTAATATTTGTATATCAAAAGCAACTATCTGCCATACAAAACGTATGAAGTACCCGGGTACATCTACTGTCGATGTGGATAAAACCCAACAGCTGTTGACACAACGGTTAATAAGGCCTGCCAAAATATTGTTGCCTATGGCGATAAGTGGCTATGGCCACAGAACTCTTCTGCTGATTCCACTTTCGCTAAAGAATCAGCATTTTCATTCTGTTCTATGCCAGAATGTCCTCTCATCCACATAAGTGTGAACGCATTTGTCTTAGCGCACCTACTGAGTTCGGTAAAACACTCTATGGCCAACCTGGAAGTGACGCCTGCACGCTACATGCACCTAATCACCGACTGATTGTTAAGGGCAAAAGGGCAATGACAATTTTTATACCCCAACGCGTACTGCATAAGGGGTATATTACCTTTGTCATTCCGTTTGTAACGCTAAGAAGGAGGCGTGGCAGGTATAGAAAAATATATATATTTTTGATCAGCATCGCCTCCTGAGTAGATTTCCGTGTGCCCGTCTTTTTGTCCGTCCGTCCGTCTTTCGACACGATTACAGCCGCAATTTTAAAGCTGTCGATATGAAATTCAAAGTGTAAGTTTATTTTTAAAAAAGGAAGATCAAGTTCAAAAATGGGCCAAATCTGATGAAAACCACGCCTACCTCCCATACAAAGTGACTTTATATTAACCGTAAAATGTCTTTAAAATCCACAAAAAGTAAAGAAATGCCTTAAAAATTTGGCAAGTAAGCTTTGCTCTTCAATTCTAATCCTGGCTATGAAATTTGGAAAAATCGGATGAAAACTACGCCCACCTCCCATACAAAGTGGCTTTATTTTAAACGTAAAATCTCCTAAAAATCTGCAAAAATTAAAGAAATGATTTAAAAATGTGCACATAAGCTTCGATATTTAATATAAACCATCTGTATGGTGTATGGCAAAATCGGATGAAAACCACGCCCACTTCCCATACAAAGTGGCTTTATTTTAAACGTAAAATCTCTTAAAAATCCACAAAAAATAAAGAAACGTCTTAAAATTTTGATATATAATATGAACCATCTCTATGATATTTGGCAAAACCGGATCAAAACCACGCCTACCTCCCATACAAAGTGACGTCATCAAAATAGGAAAATTTTCGTTAACATATAAAACTGAATGTCATCGTGTATGTCGTGGCTAAAGTCTTCGAATATACTTCAATATGGCCGCGGGGAGATATTTTATCCTTACTAGTCTGGCTATTGGTCCGGTCATCTACCAGGTGATCCAGTGCATGCACCACACCAAGCATTTCCGCCTGGTAGGCAGACACAAACCTCCCCAACCTCAGTATACAGGATAGGCTCAACTCTTCTGAGTAAACGCCTGCTCCGGCTCTGCCATTCATTATAGAGCCGTCTGTGAATATACTGATATCTTTACCAGCGATTTCTTCACAGACGACATAATCTGTTATAAGAGTTTTATAACATTTTTCTATTATCCTTACTCTTTGCCTGCCGTCCATAGGCATACTCCCTAACATCTCTATGTACAATATCAAGGATTCGCATATGACCATGCAGGGCCGTTGATCCATGCCGCAGTTTCTTTATTTTAAATCCAAAGGCAGCATACCAACAGAACCTCCATTGCGCTTGTTGGAGTGGTGCGCATTGATATTCCAACACATGCCAGCCGTTGGACTCTGTCCAGGCTCTTCTTCAAGGGATGTCCCTAAATATTTAACTTTCGTGGACATGTTGACATCAGCTCCAAAAAGTCTGAATGCTCCTTACTCAGACCTGTCTTCTTTCTAGTAAAGATTTTCCTGCGTTTACGGTAAGGCCTTGTTCTCGACACCACTCCTCCACCACTCGGAGTGCTCCCTTCATGATGTCTGAGATGGTGTCAATGAACTTACCACAGACTACTAACGTAATGTCATATGCATACCCTATCGTGTGTATGCCCGATTCATCCAGTCTAACCAGTAGTGAGTCCACAGTTATGTTCCACAGGGTTGGGGATAACACCCCACCCTGGGGACATCCTCTACTTACTCTACCTCTTGTCTTGAAACCATTCTGCATGTTGACCGCCCTGTGCTTAAGCATATTTTCTGCCAAATTTACTATGATTGGGCTTACATAGCGCTCATATTTTAAAGCATATTTTGTCGAAAGCACCCTTGATGTCCATAAATGTGGCCATCGCAATGCCTCCTGAAAACAGCTGCTTTTCAGCAACTCTTACGAATACGTGAAGAGCAATCTCCATAGACCTACCTGCTATATACGCATGTTGGCATCTATCAGAGGATTATGCACCAGCGAAGTGCTCTCAAGGCAGTCAACCATCACTCTTTCCATAGTTTTCAAGAAGAAAGACGTAAGGCTGATCGGTCTGAACGACTTCGCCTCCGTATAATCCATTTTTCCTGGCTTCTGAAGAAATACAACTTTCGCCTCTCTCCAGACTCTCGGAACGTACCCAGCCGCTACGCAAGTAACGAATATACCCTACAGCCTAGGTGCAATGAGATCTTCCCCCACTGCAACATAGCCGGAAATATACCGTCCATCCCTGATGTGTTGTACGCAGGAAATGAGCGTATAGCCCTCCTCACCCCGCCCAGAATGATCATTCTTTTGGCTTCCAGTCTACAAACCCTGTGCATCCCTTTCTTCAAGAGTGTCCACGGGTCATCTGACCTAAAACTTCCAGGAAAATGCACCCCCATCAGAACTTGCAATGACTCCTCTAATTTCTCTGCCATGGTTTTATCCATCTTTCTTATCAGTCCCACTTTGGAGAATGGATCTTTTGAAACCATTTTCTGAAGACTACATGCTTCCGAAATAGTTTCCATCCTAGAGCAGAAGTCTCTCCACGACTGCCTTTTACGGTGTTGTATGAGGTAATTCAGTTCCCTTTTCCGTGCCTTGTAGTCTGCCCATGTTTCTATGGTACCCCCTCTCATGTGCAGATTGTAGGCCTTCCTAAACTTCGTCTTGAGGGATTCGAGTCCCGTGCACCACCATGGCGTCGAATCACGCTCGTCTACTGAAGCGCTACCTCGTAAGCTTCGACCATGGCCGAACTAAGGTGTTTGACATGGCTTTCCACTTCCGCTGTATTCCCTGGTACTTTTATAGCTTTTTGGGTCAGTGCTTTCCTCAACTTCTCCTTATATTTAACAGCATCTGTATTCTTGGGAATCCTGACCTTCTTGCTATTCCGTTGGCGTCGGATTCCATACTTGAATTCAAACTGAATGGATCTGTGGTCAGACATGGCTAGCCTATCCACGACCCTCCAGTTTTCTATTCTGTTCAGGATTCTTCTGCAATTGAGGGTTACACCAATGACTTCCGCTCGCCTCGCATCAACAAAAGTCGGCTGTTCTCCTCTATTTGCTACCAACAGATTATACCTCTCAACAAAATTCAAGCAATTGCTCTAGTCTGTCATTGTTATTGGTGCTTCCCCACACAGCAGGCCCGTAGACAAGGGGGGATTTTAGGGTCCAGAAAGTATAAAGAAATAACACAAATGAGACTATTAAATTCAAAATGTGATTTTTTTTCGATAAACTGCGATAATGATGTTAATTATCTCGAAAACTTCACTTAATTTTTGGAAATTTTTTTTTTGGCCAAGTAAAAGATTAACTTTGCTTATAAAAGTCAAAAATCATTATATTGGAATTCAGCTCCAAGGAGTTTGTATATTATTTGCTAGTTTTTGCAGATAACCAAAATATTTTAGGAAGATGCCTTAATATCTCAAGTATGCAACTTTATGATGTCAAATAAAAAATGACAAAAGCTCAAGACCATCATTATAAGCTGATAATGCATACTAAGATACTATCTAAATGCAATGTTTAGTATACAGTAAAAAATCTTGGACTAATTTTAAATCAAATCATTGAAATCATGGCTTTACTTAATTTTTTTTTTATTTAATTTCAAACTCTTCAAAAGATTAAAATGTTCTTAATAAAGCGAGGAATAAAATTTAGGCTGGACAACTCTAGGACGAAATCAAGAACCAAGACATACATGGAAATATTGCAAAAAGGTTTGATAACTTCGGACCCTGTGGTTAGCTCATATATAACAAAAGCAAACTATAATCCAACCCCATTTGATAATGCATAACTACAGTGAGTTATGGAACTTATAAAATTACCAAGCACTGAATCAGAGTCAGAGTTAATCAAAAGAATAGAAGGAAGTGAGAGAAATTCTACAAGCAATAAATCAAATTCTGAATAACTATTACTTTGATTATTCTTATATTTTAACAGCTTTTTAGCTGTTTAAATGTAAAATTTAAAAAATTAATAGGTTTTCTTTGGAAAACTACATTTCTTCAAGTTCTTCTAAATAGGACTTAATAATAATAACAGAGAAGACACACAATTTTGTGTTGTTCTAATGCTATTTAGTCTTTCAAAGTCAAAACAGAGAGCGTGAATTTTCCTTTATAGGCAATTCAATGAAACACCCTGTAATTAAGAGGGTGTTTGAGATAGACCCCAGCTCCGGAAAATTTTTTTTTAAAGAATGAGCCAAGGAATCATATCACAAAAAAAATTATAATTTTGCCCGCCTAGATTGGTCAAATCGCACACTGTGCATCGATGAAAGGCAATACACTCGTAGGCGGTAATGTACACATGTTTGTATCCACTTTCAGCTTACTTTTAGAAGACAATGGCCGCTTTGTAGGCAGATGGGCTACATTTTCTATTACAAAATATGCCAACTTCCTAGTCAAGCACAGAAGCTACATTTTCGATTATAAAGTAGTCGAGGCAAAAAGGCAAACAAGTAGTCGAGCTTCCTTCTCCCATATACAAATTCACGTTTAAAGTGATATATGTTTAAAGTGATATATGAATAACATAACACAAGTGTACTGCCTTTCATATATGATACATTAGAGTACTCCGTTAATTTGCCGCTGGGTGGCTGAGCCAAAAAAGAGAAGAGACCCATATGACGTTTATTGAAACTCTCGCAATACAAACATGAACGCAAGCATGAATAGATAACAATCAAGCAATGCGTGGCATCGGGGATGTTTTTGTAAAAAACTTTACATTTTAATTAATTATATTTATTATTAAAATTTCGAAACGAAAATTCATATTCACTGTGTAGCACAAATATGATATTTTAAAACTTATTTCATAAAAATCGGCCCAGTACTTTCGAAGTTTTACAAAAATTTACACTTCAATTTCATAAAATAGTTGAGGTTGCTGCTGTGTGTGTGTATTTTGTTGTTATTTCTTCGTTGTTGGCATTCTATGTGACGATTTCTACCAAATCACTCCAACCGCAAGCCGCGTTAGAGAACTTCGTTCCAAAAACAATGAAAAATAATATAAAATATAGGCTGTCTAAGGAAGAAGTAAAAGAAAATAGGAAATCAAGTAAAATTAAAAAAAAAAAATGAAGCCAAAATTGTTCTTTGACGGTAAATACTAACAGCTTAATGCCCTGTTTAGGTAAAACAAACGATGCGTGTATTTCACGAACGCAGCGTCAAACAGGCGAAAATCAGCTGTTTTGAATCAATGTATGATGAATGTTAGACACAAAAGAACACAGCTGACTCAGTAACGTAACCTCAGTGTAAAGTTGGATCTTTGTAAGAAAAAAAATCCGAACGAATCGTCAAAATTTGACGAGAGAAAAATTATTATCGTTCTGGAAATAGAAGTTGCTGCTACAAAAACGTAAATTTTGTTTTATAAGCATATTTAAGAAAAAATTATCAATTTTAATCTTCCTAGTACAAAGAACACAATAACTATCACTATCACTTGTGTCCTCATTAAAATTGTAGAAGGCAATTGCCGAAAACATTTTTTGCATAAATTGTCTCAAACTTTCGCAATCAATTTAAAAACAGTTATAGCATCTTTGTGTAAAACGAACGACACGTCGATTTAACGAAGCCTTCGCTGGAAAGCCGAGAGTCAGCTGTTTTAGCTTGATGTAAAAATAATGTCGTGCATAAACGAGAACAGCTGTTCCAGTAAAGAACGATAACGTAACCTTAGTATGAAATTGGCTTTGTGTAAGAAAAACATTACGAACGAAATGTCAAAATTTGACGATAATTGTCATCGTTGTGAACATTTTTAAAATAGAAGTTGCTATGAAGAAAAGGTAAATAGAATATAATTCGTTTTCATCTAAGAATACACAAATACTTTCTATATTGTTAGTACAAAGAAAACAACAAGTGAACAATTTGGATTGCTGGAAATGGAAAAGAATCCAGAGCTGGCAAAAGGCACTCCAGTCTTTGGTGTAATCGCTGAAAACATTTCTAATATTATTTAATTTTCACACTGCATTAATCCTAAAACTAAATTTGCAGCAGAAGTATATATAAATGAAACAGCTGATGAAAAAAAGGTTGCCACGTATTAAAAATTACTTGTAATAAATATGAAATGTTTAAGGTTTTTGACAAGTACTCAGGTTAAGAGTATTTGAGCAACGTTAGCAACGTAACAGTAGACGACGACGCAAGGAAAAAATACATCAAGCTAATTTTGTCCGATATCGTCCGAAAACGAACAAGGCTTAAGACGAAGGCTTCGTTTTACACAAAGATGCTATTAAATTTCCTCCAAAAGTCAACAATCAAAACAGCTGATGCAAAAAATATTGCCACCTATTTAAAAATGCCTGTAATAAGCATACAATTTTCAAAATTTTTGCCAGTTTTACGCTAAATGCTGAACTGTTACAATCTGCTAATAAGGTTTTTGACAAGTACTTACGTTGAGAGTATTTGAGAAACGTAAGCAACGTAGTGTGGGACGATGACGCAAGAAAAAAATACAAAGACACAATTTTGGACGATCACGTCGCAAAACGAACGAATCTTGTCACGAAGGCTTCGTTTTACCGAAACAGGGCATAAGTCTAATTTGTATGTTCCGAGCAATCGTGCTTCAAAGTTTTGAATCACTATTTAAGTTCTATGAAATCTTCATTAGTTTTTCTGTCATAACTTCGGCTAAGATAACGCTAGTAACTACAGATTTTGTGTGTATATGAAGATATACTCGTAGAACACAGCTGCCACAAAATTGATTGCGTCGAATGCTTTCGTTTGTTTTGTTTTGGTGTACTCTCTTTCGTTTTCATTGTGTTTTTGGAATAAAGAATCATTAATTGTTGCTTCTCTTCTGCCTTGTGCGCTCTTCTGCCATATGCAGCATACTTTCTCCGCTGCTTGCATAGTAGGTATTCACACGTCAGTCAAATGATTGAAGTATCTCGCTATTTTGTACTCTCTCTGAAAGTTTTGATTGACGCTCGCTCACACACGATTTTTTGATTGAAGCCTCTATTTGGGTGTTTCCATAATTGAGTTGTTTTGTGTGCATAAACATTTAACAAAATGGAAAGCAATAGCGGAAATATAGTTGATCTTTTAGGATTAAAATTGATCACATTAGGAAATCAATAAGCCGGAAATCAATTTTGTTATTTTGTGATGACTATCAAATCTATACTGTAGACGCGATTTTCAAAAATAGGGTACCATTTAAAAGGTTTTGCTCTGTAGATGTGCAATAAGGTCTCAGTTTTCCTTAAATATTGCGTATTTTAAAAAAAAAGCTGAAACAATTTTCTATGAAAAAACGGAATTCCTAGAAGTATGTATAGATCTTTATTAAAATGCCATAATTAATAACTGGACTACTAGGTACAAAGGTAAAAATAGTCTTTAATATTAAAACAAAACTACCTATCACTAGATATTTTTTATTTTGGTGTTTTAACGCCACACGGGATTACTAGTCTTTATTATTATTATTACGTTAGCGCATTTTTTTGTGATGACTATCAAATCTATACTGTAGACGCGATTTTCATAAATAGGGTAGCAAGTGAAAGTGCTCTGTAGATGTGCAATAAGGTCTTATTTTGTTCTTAAAAATTGTGTATTTTTTAAAAAAGGCTGAAACAATTTTCATGAAAAAAACCAAATTCATTGTGATACCTAAGCGTATGTGATAGATTTTTATTGTAATTGCTATGATATGATAAGTATGATATTGCTATGATAAGTATGATAAACATAGAAAGTTTCCATGAAATCCTTAGTTCAAAGGTAAAAATAGTTGTTAATATAAAAACAAAATTATCTATCACTAGATATTTTTATTTTGGCGTTTTAACGCCACACGTGATTACAAGTTATACCAATTTGAATGACCATCCGATGCACGTCATAAAAAAATAATAGAATTAATGAAATTATGGCAGGAACTGAAGAAACTACACGGCAGGAAAAAAAATCTATGTGAATAAAACCTTGGCGATACACCAGAATGACTACAAGAGTAGCTTTCAGCATTGCAGATGAATTAAGAATAAACGATTTGAAGTGTTTTAAAAACTTCTTGAGGATGACGGAGGAAATATCGTTGAGAGCGGATTCCTTCTTTGCCCTGTCTTGGTAGGAAGCATCTCGGATATCCCACAGACATAGTTTGCTTTCAAGCTCATTAATAAAAAGATCTGTGAGCTTCCTTGTCAACGAAATTGACATTTTGTTAAATTATATTTAAGCACAAAAACGAACTAAAAAGAAATTTAACACAACACAATAAGCAAACACCGATGTGTTGCATTTCATTTTGTTAGCAAGGGTTTCAGATTACCTCTTTTTCTCTTCAAAAAACTACCTTTGTTTCCAGTTAACTACTTTTCACATTTAAAAATGGCCTATTAAAAAACAGACAAGTAAAATAATGCAACCCTTTGACTGTTTGATGCAGGTCTGGATCTCAATCAAAATTTTGACTGACGAGAAAAGATTTTAGAGTTCATTTTCGCTCTGAGATAAAGTTCATTTTCTTACATAGGAAAGCAACAACAAAATTTTGATTGATTCAATCCTTTGACGGACGAGTGAACACCTTCATACTATAGGGCTAACCAAAATATGGTAGACTTAACGTAACGATAGCAATTGGACGAACATCTGCATTCGTTACTTCGATTTTGATATTTAACCCAAAATATGTCGCTATCAAACGTAACGGAGCTGATCAGCTGTTCTGCCAATGCTTAAAAGAAACAATTATTAAAAATTAGTGAATTTGCTGAAAATGAAGTTCGTCCTTTTAAGTTTTATTTTTTCTGAAAATAACAAGCTGCTCCGTTGAGCTGTTGTGACGAGTAGCAGACTTTAAAGTTCGGTTCTTACGGAACTAAATATTTCGTTCAGTTTTGATCAAATACGTACGACCATTTTGGTTATTAATATTGGTTCACATAAGATTCAACTTGCTCGTTATGTCTCGTCTCGTATATTTTGTACTGCGTTTCCATGGCGAGTTTACTCAGGGTTAGGGTTTTCGTTGAGTTGACAAAATGGCATTGCTAACTCGATAGCGTTTCCATGCACAACATCGAGTCGAGTTGAACTCGTCAATGGCCGCATTCAGCGGAGTCAACTGTTGTGAACTATTATGATAGCGATACCTTTATAGTTATGAGTTTTTAGACTTTTGAGTCATAGTTTAACTCTTAACTGGAACACTTGTGTTGTGGGACTATGCTAAAAAAGAAAAGAATATATTTCTCTCATTATGTCATCATTCCTTCATTAACGCTCAGTAAATTTCAAGCCTTTAGGTGTGTGCATGCTATCGCATTAATCAGTCGTGTTGTTATTTAAGACATGCTTTCGCATTGATCAGTCGTGTTGTTATTTAAGGCGTTCTTTGAAAAAAAAAATGTGTGTGGCCGCCACGCACTATAGAAGTGAAACATTTACCCAAAAATGGAATTTCTGGGAAGATTGCTAAATTATTTTATTAACATTCCCTCCTTCAGTGCAACCAAATGGATAACAAGCAGTCTACCTTCATACCAGTATTAGTTCAAGAACTGTCTTTTTTTCATAAAGCCAACTAGTATTTTCAACATGGCGACATCAATTGTCCATTCTGTTTATTGGCAGTAACTATCGCAGTTTTTTTTACTTTCGTGACTGCTGTTTTATTTTTTTGTTAATTATATTTTTATTTATAAATATTTAAAAGAAACAATTTGTCGAGAAACCTGTGGCGGAAATAGTGCATTTTTCCCTTTCCGTACTAGCATCGAACCGCCCACAACTCGGCTGCAAGTTGAACGTGCTACCTTTGCATCATTGCCTCCCTTGTACGATCAAACTCGAAAGCAAGCATAGAATACATCTTTCAATTTATTTCATTAATTAATTAATGACAAAAAAATTATTGTTTATCCAAAATAATCATTAATCGATTATAACTCTTGCTTTATTTATATAATTTATTTTCAGTTTTCTTAAAAAAAAAACAAAAACTGCCAGTATAATTGTGAATATTTTTAATTAAAAAAAGCACAAATTTTCAATAGCAGAAAGGACCACTGAACCTTTGCTTCGTGGTCAGAAGCACTGACCTTATGCTACCGCGAATACTTGTTTAGGTTTATTTGTCCATGCCTACACAGCTAAAAATGTTGATGCGTTTTTCGATAAAAGACTTGCACCATATCTTATGTTGCATTTGCAACGATATTTCCCAGTAGTCCAAGTCTTAAAGAATTGATAAACGGATGATGGACGATTTTTCTTCATCTTTGACGAAACATGCTGATTTGGCTCTACATTTCATTGACGAAAATCCCATATTAAATTCCCATATGAAATCCCAAATACTTACATACTTACTTAGGTGGTCGTAACAACCCGTGTCCGGGTTTCAGCCGACCTCATCAGCTCTCGCCAGGCGCCTCTGCTTTGCGCGCGCCTTCTCCAATCGGATACACCAAGTGCGGTTAGGGCTTCCTCAGCCTGGTCCATCCATCGGAGGCATGGTCTCCCTCGTGGTCGTTGACCAGCGACCCTCGCTTCGAGCACCTTTTTCGCTGGAGCTTCGTCGTCCATACGATGGACATGGCCCAGCCAGCGTAGTCGCTGCACAGTTATACGCCTAACTACGTCAATCTCTTCTAGAGCTCATACAACTCGTGGTTCATTCGGATGCGATAGTCATCGCCGACTCGAACAGAACCGAAGATTTTGCGAAGAACTTTTATTCTCGAATACCCCCAGAGCGGCTGCGTTAGTTTGCGAAACTACCCATGTCTCAGCGCCATAAAGCACCACAGGTAGAATAAGCGCCTTGTAGAGTGTTAGTTTTGACGATCGAGAGAGAGCTCTGGAACTTAGTTGTTAACTGAGCCCGTAGTAGCACCTATTAGCAATTATTGTTCCTCGCTTTATCTCCAGGCTGATTTCGTTTTTGGTATTAATGGCGGTGCCAAGGTAAACGAACTCCTTGACTACTTCAAAGTTATAGCTGCCGGATGAAACGTGGGAGTCTAAACGCCGCGCTCCCTTGTTTGTAGACAGCATATATTTTGTTTTGCCCTCATTTATCGTCAAACCCACTTTTGCTGATTCTTTTTCGATAGCGGCGAAAGCAGCGGTAACATCTCTCTTGGTTCTGCCGACAATAACAATATCAGCAGCGTACGCAAGGAGCTGGACGCCTTTGTAGAAAATGGTGCCATTACGATGCACACCGGCCTTTCGTACGATCCCCTCCATGATGATGTTAAAGAGATCGCAAGACAGTGGATCGCCTTGCCTGAAACCTCTTTCGGTATTGAAGGTTTCGGAGAGGTCATTTCCTACCTTGACGGAGCTGCGTGTGTTGCTCAACGTCATTCTGCAAAGTCTTATCAACTTTGCAGGTATACCAAACTCAGACATTGTTGAGTATAGGCAATCCCTTCTCGGGCTATCGAACGCAGCTTTAAAATCGACAAAGAGATGGTGTGTGTCAATTTGATTTTCGTGGGTTTTCTTCAGGGCTTGGCGTAGCGTGAAAATCTGGTCTATGGTGGACTTACCAGGTCGAAAGCCACACTGATAAGGTCGAATCAGTGTTTTTGTAATCGGCTTTAATCTTTCACACAGTACGCTTGAGAGAACCTTATATGCGATGGAAATAAGACTGATACCTCTATAACTTGCGCAGATTGTAGGGTCTCCTTTTTTAAGTATAGGGCACAGTACGCTGAGGTTCCAATCGTCGGGCATGCTTTCTTCTAGCCATATTTTGCTGATGAGCTGATGCATGCGCCTTATCAATTCATCGCCGCCGGTTTTGAACAATTCAGCTGACAGGCCGTCAGCACCCGCTGCTTTATTGTTTTTGAGTCGTTGGATAGCAACTCGAACCTCTTCATGGCTAGGTGGTGGTACTTCCACTCAGTCATCGTTGATTGGTGGCTCTGAACTGTGCTCTCCATGGGCGGCATTGGTGGAATCGTCGCCAGTAAGTAAATTGGAGAAGTGCCGTCTCCACAATCTCAGCACACACTGCGTATCCGTATTCAGATCTCCATTTTCGTCTCTACAAGTGGATGCTCCGGGCTTGAAACCTTGGGTTAGACGCTTAACCTGTTGATAGAATTTTCGTGCATCGTTCTTGCCCTGGTATACCTCTAGTTCCTCACGCTCACGCTTTTCCTCCTCTCTTTTCTTGCGTCTGAAAAGGCGTCTCTCTTCCTTCCTCTTTTCGCGGTAGTTTTCTCGCACGGCTCGCGTTGCAGCTGACTGCAGCGTTTTTCTATATGCGGCGTTTTTTACTGCAGTCGCAATGCGACACTCCTGATCATACCATTGGTTCCGAGGTTGCGGGCGCCGGAAACCAATGACTTCTTCAGCGGCAGCGCGCATGGAGTGGGATATATGCGCCCAAAGTCCGCCGGCGTCGTCGGGTCCAGAGGTTGGTTGGTTGAGCTTAACCGAGAGGTGAGCGGAGTAGGCTTCGGCAGTCCGTTGTAATTGCAGCTTAGCGACATCTAGCTTTCTTTGTATTCCTGTGCGTATGTTCTTCGCATTGCATAATCTCATGCGGATCTTGTCTGCAACAAGATAATGGTCGGAGTCAATGTTGACCCCCCGAAATGTACTCACATCTAGAACATCCGTCGATTACAACATGATCAATTTGGTTTCGCGTTTTTTGATCCGGGGACAGCCAGGTGGCCTTGTGGATGTCGAGGTGCTTAAATCTGGTGCTACTAACTACCATGTTTCGCGCCGCGGCGAAGTCGATCAGTCTTAGACCGTTGTTGGTGGAGGTCTCATGAAGACTGAACTGACCGACAGTGGGGCCAAAGATGCCTTCCCTTCCGACTTTCGCATTAAAATCGTCGAGGACTATTTTCACGTCATCCCAAATGAAATCCCAGATAAAATACGAAAAAAATAACCCCGTAATCTAAGCCTTTGTACGAAAAACATGAACGAACACAAAGCAGAAAGGTTGAAGAATTTTCGACAAATTTTTTAATGAACGAACACAAGCTGGACGCGTTAAAGAATTTTCGACAAGAAATACTAGAGAGAAGAGCTATCAGTTATCGCGTGTTCTACAATTTTCGTTGTTTCCTTGTTATGTTTGTTTTTTTCTAATGTTGACGAAACCAATGCAGATGAGTTAAAATATATTCTGCAAGTCTGTTATTGACGAATACAAGCTAGACGCGTTAAAGAATATTCTGCAATTCTGGCTTATGCAGCAGTTTGTTCAATTTATTTAAAAGCAGTAGTCCGGTAGCTCAATACCGCAGAATGCGATTTCTTTTAATTTCGATATAAATGTGTGCATTGCATTTAAATTATATGAAAGATATGGTATTTATATGAAAATTCACAGATCTAAGAATTAAACAAATTTTAGATTCAAAGTTGCATTCGTTAATATTGCAGCATGTGCTGTTTCCAAATCAATCAATGCAATGTCTACTTCAAAAATTGCTTTCTGCATTTACCAAAACTCAATTTCAAAAAGTATGCTAATATTCTGAAAAAAGCTACATTCAAATTCAAATTTTTAGACCGTTAATCACATTTAGAGTATTGAACGAAAGACTCAATTCAATGATAAAAGAAAGAAAATAACTACTGATTGTAAAATTTAAGATAAGTATGAGCTACTCAAATAAATATGTCTCCGTGGCCCAGTTGGTAGAACAGCCGACTATGGATACACAAGCGAAGTGTGTTCAAATCCTCAGTGAAAGCAAATATATGAAAAATTATTAAATAGAAATTTTTTCGTTTTTATACAACCAGTGCGGCGAATTGTTGTGTTATTGTTTTCATAAGAACCATGTCGTTACATTGGTTTTACTCCACATCTAGCTCGCCGTATTGTTCTATACGCGGCTAAAAAAGTTTCACTTCAAAAACATAAGCTTGTAACTACATTTCTTGAGGTGTACCAGTAAAGGATTAATGCACTCAACAGTTGTGTTCATGTAGCATAGATTTTTATTGCTCGATTAAATGGCATAATTGTATCGTTTGGCGAATTTTTACACAACTGTTGCCAACTGTTCCGCTGAAATGTCCGCTGAAAGCTGCCAATTTCTTTTTGACATTTGTGTCTTCCACTCGCCATTTTTCTTAATATAAATGAATGCAATTCACTTTGACAGATAGAACTCTGTTAAATCTCACAAGTTTCGTGGGGTTTATGTGGATTTAACGAAACTCAACTCAACTTGCGTTTCCATGACGAGTTAACCCCGAGTAAACTCGTCATGGAAACTCAGTATTGGTTCGCCCTTATGCCATCAGTGTTTTGGCGGGCATATGGGAACAAATTATATAGATTATTATAAACTGGTGTCGGAACCACTCAGCTAGATAGTATTTAAGAAGTAATTGGTTTTGTAATTCCATCTGTACCCTTTGTCAAGAAACTGTAAGCAAAAGTCAAAGTATGAAAATTATTAAAATTTTGATACCTCGAAAACCGCACGATAAAAATTACTAATTGGGCATTTTAAACCTGTGTTATTTTGAACACTTTATTAGCACTTGTTACACAGATTTTCGGTGTACTTAATACTCTTCTAGTATTGTGTGTTTCTGAAATTCACTTTTTCTGGTGTATGAAATCCATTGGCATTTTCTAAGAATCTAGTCTATAGAGTAAAATATTCTCTAAAATTTTTTGATAAATTATTCAAAATAAAAATTTACAAAAACTCTTAATAAAAGGTGTTTTTTAGAGGTATACAATTTCCTAAGGGGATAGCTGTCAAACCAGTTGTCAAAGTAAACACATGTGTTTGACATTATTGTTCAGTAATTCAGCAATTTATCATGCTAGGACACCGGAACAACGTTTACAAATTGTGGAAATTCAGCATTTTTACCGTTAAATTATTTTGCAATGAAGCAGATTTCTAGCTTAACGTGTACATAAATTACCAAAATGGCCGTATTTGGAGTGATAATAATCCTGAGAGACTCTTCAGGCTACCTTACATCCAAAAAAGGTTAAAGGTCTGGGGGTCAATTCCTGTTCTGCGTTATCGTCATGTGAAATATGTTTTCACCTTTACACGGAAAATGCGATTCCCGTTGTGTGCTAAAAGGGCAACAGCTGTTCATTTTTCGCTGAAATGGAAAGAAAGTTAACGCCAGTAGCAAACGCACGTTATGGACAGAAAATGACTTTAAATCAAAAATAAATAATGTAAAAAGAAAAGCAGCTTAGGGAAAAAGGACAAGCGGTACGCAGAACAGTATCTTATCTACTATTTAGAGGAAAATGTTGATATTGCCAATAACAAGTAAATACTATTTGCTTTACTACTTTTGGCTGTCGCAAAACTTATCTTGTTCATATTTATTTATTTCCAATATCTTCTGCGCAAATGAAATGAAATTAATAATGAAGTCATTTTTGCAAAAGTTTGTTCCTTTCTTATACATTGTTTACATTTTTTCATAAAAGCTTTGTTTAATAGGCATTCAGCAACTCTTATATGCTATTCAGCAACTACTTTCCATTAGACGAACAAGAATCGCGTTTTTGTGCGTAGTGAAGTGAAAAAGTGAAGTCGTCAAATGAAAACGATTGTGAAAAGTTTTTTTTCACTTCACTTTAACGCAAAACGGGAATTGACCCCTGGTGTGGTTTGCATGCCGAAGACATCATTGGTCCATACTTTTTACATACATACCCCACGTCAATATCAATGGTCAATGGTCAATATCGCCATATGGTCAATGGTCAATATCAAAGCCATACAGCGCGTGAAACCATGCTTTATTGAGTCGAACTTTTGGTGACCGAATCATATCAGAAATGGGCCTGTTAATTGGCTACTTAGGTCATGTGATTCAGCTCCGTTAGACTACTTTTTGTGGGGGTACGTGAAGTCACTGGTCAATTCTGATAAACCAGCTACGACTGACCAATTGGAAACCAATATTCGGCGCGTTGTAAACGAGGTATAGCAGGCTGTACTGGAAAAAGTGCTGCAAAATTGGACTGACAGGGTGGTCTTCATTAAACGCAGTCGCGGTTCCTATATGCTCGCAATTTTGTCTAATGATCTAATAAAGCTAAAATATTGGTTATTTCATTATTTTGTTCCCTTTATTTTTCAAAATACTAAATTTTTTTATTTAATTACACTGAATTGTTGCACTGTTTTTCCTTAAAAAGCCCACTTTGTAATTTTTATTGATAACCATGATATAATCACCAGGTAGTATTATTCGCTAAAAATCAGCTGTGGAAAAACTGTCATTATGGGCATAAAGTGTCAAAATGTAGCGAGTAGGTGGAAACAATGTTGCTTCTTGTATTAGCCGAAGTTAGAAATCGGCACACAATAGGGGTGTTCACGTTTGTTATAAATTTTTACAAAATATACAATATTTTCACGTTATGGTGAATGAATCTTCAATAAATTTTTGCATTATTTTAATGAACTGATTTTTGTGTGTATTTTTGTTTGGAAATATAAATTCAAACCATTATTTAACTGTAGGAAATCATAAGAAAATTGAATTAAAACTACAGATATCAAATTTATCAAAGATACACAATAAAAAAATAATGCACCACATCGTTAATACCTCTAATTATATATCTTGCATTCGCACTAGATATTATTTAAAACAAATATAAGGATAATAAGTGCAAATTTCTTTTTCCAACTACGTATAAAATTTTAAAGAAGACTTTTTTTAAAATTCTGTCTCATGCAGATAAACGATATTTTCATTACATTTTAATATTAAAAAAAAAAAAAACTCGGGTCAACCTAGGAGCCAGCAAAATGCCCGCAGTGCGAAAAGAGGTATTTTGCAGCAATCGTTGTAGCCAGCGCCATATTTGTTTTTGAAAAAAAAATATTTTTTTTAAAAAAACGTATATATTACCAAATTTGAAAATTTTGAAACCCTAAACAAATTTCTTTGTATTAAAACTATCACTTCAGTATCACTCTTTTTTACTCTCCTCTAAATGTATCGCCGGCCTTAAAAGACTTTTATTTCAAAATGTCAGTTATATGAGTAATTTGACACTTTTATGTTTAAAAATCTTTATAGTCTTTATAATCAGTTTAAAGTCTTTATAGGAAAAAACTGCAACCAATTTAAATAAAATTAAAAAAATTCAAGATGAATTAAGACTTTAAAAATATAAAAGTCTCAAAAGACTCTAATGACTGACTTTTTTAAATAAAAGTCTTCAAAAACCTTTATTAAATATTTTTAAGAATAAAAGTCTTTGTAAACTCTTTGACTTCGTCCGACTTTTATTCATATAGGTTAAAAAATAACTTAATAATAAAAGCTATCCAATAGGAGTTAAAATTAAAAGTTATAAATAACTTTTATTTAATAACTTTTACTTTTATTCATAAATTATAACTTTTTCACAAAAAAGTTTAGTATTATATATAAAATAAAAGTATTTTAATAATTAAAAAAATTTAAAGACTTTTTGTGAATATGTCACAAAAGTCTCAACCGCTGCTAAAAACTTAAACTTGGCCTTGTTTTGTATTAGCGCCACATGTTGCGCACACGATTAGAAATACACGATTATTAGAAATAACCTTTCAGCAGAAAAATTATCGAGTTCATATGCAAATGTTGACATCAAGGCAAAATTAAAAACAAAAATCCCCTTTTACTTCTTACTGTGATTGCAATACTGCTATTTGACACAATATGCCCAAAGTAACGATTAAAAGTAGCGATTAATATTACCTGGTCATTATATTATGATTGATAACCTCTTTAATACTGATTATAAAAATTTTTTTTACAGAAATTATTGACAGGTTCACATGTTTCCATAGATATCTTTGACATATCTGTTACCTGTAGTAATCAAAATACGCAATATGATATGTAAAATACTATTTCATATACTTAGCTTGTTCTGTTCATCAAATAAATTATACGTCAGTTTGAATAATACTATATTTTTCAACTATTGATTGACTTTTTAACATCAGTTGTTCAAATTTTATTTTGCCTTTACTCATTCTTCACAACCATCGGTAGAAGGTTCAATCTATCGTCAAAGAGAAATGCATCAGATAGCAAATTTTTGAACGCAATCAGACATTGCTTGACTTCCACCCAACCGTTTCAACAACCTCCACCCAACAATTCACAATCAAGCGCAACGATTTCATATTTGGAAATTGCGTCCTTATCTAGGTGCAGTGAGTAGAACTTTTCCGCTGCAATGAAATTCGGAATGGACGTATGCGACTATGGATGCAGGGACAAGAGGAGGAAGCGTGTCGGGTGACCGATCATAGAGCGAGTGGATGGTTGCTGCAATCAGATCTCATTGCAAGCACACAAGTACAATAAGTAATGCTATTCGAACGGATTTGTCAGAACACATACCCATATTGAACAATAACCAACCCACCATAGTCCACCTCACATCACTGCCGACAAACGGTCAAAGCGTGCAAATTACGCTCTGTATTGTTTTTGCGAAATTCACTAATTTTCGTAACGTGTTCGAATGAAGTTCGTTTTTTGTTGTGTTCTTTGAACTGAAATTTGAAAATTTTGATTGCACGTTCTCTACAATATATAGTGCTCCAGAGTGTGGGTGGTAGGCTGGGTGTTTGGGTTGGTCTTTGTACTGTGCAAATGTGCATTTAAGGCCGTCGATGCGTAAATTAGGATTTCAGAATGACACATCGAATATTTACGACTCACCGTTGGATAGCTTGAACAAGGCCTTTTATTGTGGATGGACAGACTTCTAGAGGGATATGTAGCCAACCGAAGCTGCAGTGCGGTTGAGGGGATGTGCACACAAATGTCTATGATATAAGGAAATCGTATTTGCTCACCTAGAGTCGGGTCGAACCAACAACTAAAATTAATGCGTTTTTGTCTGACTCTGGATTTGATTGAATCAATTGATAAAAAGAATTTCGTAGGAACCACTATGTTGAAGTGCAGGAATAGGAAATAAGGAAATGAGTTTTTTTTTTTTTGTCAGCAATAACTATGATGTATGAATATTATATTCTTAACACATGAGGAAGAATAGTGTATGCATTTTTCATTTTAGAAACATTATGTCCGATTAAACTTTTACCTTGTATGAAGATTGCATAGAAAGTTTGTTTTCCTATTGATTTTTTAAATGCCTTAAATCGAAAATCAACCATATTGAAATGGGATCAATAAAATATTTCTTCCACACATCAACTTTTCAATACAAAACACATTAACACTTGCACATAGTTGATTTTATACCCTGACATTTCATATGAAGGGTATATAAAATCAATCACATTCCATAGCAATCAATCTTTTTAGAAACTTTTTACTTCTTTAATATTTGCTAAAAAATAATCATCAGCTTTCTCCCTCCTTCCAACCCCTCTTTCCACCATCCACAATCTCTTGAAAAAGGACAAACTCAAAACACTAAAATGTGAAACCAATTCGCATATCACGTTGTCAAAAAATGTTTGAATGAAATAACTGTCACATATTCATTTATACAATACATTGACATTCATTTATCCAGTTAGTCATACGGGAGTAGACCGCATAGAATCATCACTAGGGCGTACTATCGGGTGCGGATACGAATACGAATGTGGATGTGTTATACACACAGTCTTTATGAATGATGTGTTAATGTGACAGGCCAGCATGTGAACGAGCTACCGACTATGGATAACTTGTGGAAACTGCCTTTTTATAGCATCATATATGTTAAAAATTGAATTGCTTTTCGATATGTAGTATTTTTACGTGATTTGATTTTTGTGGATCAGTTGATTGCAAAATAAAAACAAAATAAAAGAAAAACTTATCAGTGCAATAAAGTTGTGTAAAAACCGATAATATGTAAAAAGATATTTTTTTTTGGGCTAGCGGCTAATTTCATGCCTATGTGTAAAAAATGTCGAGTTTGTTTATATAATATATATGTCTGTCAATGGTATGAAAGGGTGAAAACTGTTAAGGTTTAAATTAAAATTCAATGTTCAAATATTGCCAACAAAATAAGTATAAAACGAAATTTTTAATAGTTATTTTTCAATACTTCTTTGTTTAGCTATGTTTAGCTAAATGTTTTTCGTTGACACTTGAAAACTGCGTGTCAAACTCATTTACATATACTCGCTCATACGTATGTGGCAAATGTACGATGTTCAAACAAAAACGAGGAAAATTTGAAACTCGAATCAAAGAGCAAAGTCTCCAACAGTATACACTCCAAGAGTATCTGCCATAAGTAGTAAATGACTGAAACATTCAAGGGCCTACTAAAGTTTTTTGGCGACCAAAACTCAATTTTTTTTTACGTTTTTCGAATGTATAAATAACATTTTAAAAATATTCTCAGAAAGTTTTAAGTAAATTAAATAGTAATCGTTGTAGCTATAAGCACAATATAAGAAGAGAAGACAATGTACTTACCTCAATGTACTCATACACTCATGTGTATGTTTTTAAGCTAAGCCACATTTGGTGCCACCAAAATTAAAAAAAAATATCAAAAAATACACCAGGCACCAAGCTTCATTACCTTTGCGCCGAAATTGTTAAACTAAAAATGCTTAAAAAAATAACTAATATGTTGATACCCTTACTCTTACCTACAGAACAACTTTCTTAAGCATTTCCATAATCAAACTTTTCACTTGTTGTAGTTTGACTCATTTTTGAAAAAATAAAGCATTTCAACAAGTCATTTTTGTTAGTTCTAAATGTATTTACGTTAATACGTAGATATATATATAAGACCGTCTTTTTATCCCAATTGTTCACTCGATTTTAGATGGCAAAAAATCTAATAAAAATATGAAATTTAAATATTTTTGTTATACGAGTAACATAACATATAACAATTCTTTTCTTCTTTTCCTCTTTCTAACAACATACTGTTTGTTAAATTTGGACGAAAAATTCATTTTTGTCGGCAACTTTTGGGTAGGGGCAAATTTTGAAAAATCCCACTTTGACCCATTTAGAGTGCTCCAATCGAGTCCAAATGTATAACCGACCCCCACTAACTTTGGAGGCCCGACCCACCCATGCCAGTGGCACACCCCCTGGAGTCCCCTGGGGGTTCCCCATACAAACATTTCAAAAAGTTGCCAGTTTTGGCACTTTACATGAAAAAATCAGCGAAATGCCTATGTTTTTTTCTTTTTGGAGTTTTTTTTTCTTTAGAAATTTATTCAACCCTTTTAAAAAATGCAGGTATCACTGTGACACAATTGCAAATCGGAAAATTGCTTGTGTGCGTTTTTTAAGGCACCACAAGACACAGCTGCATGTCGTAAACTTACTTGTGTAGTTTTTTTATAGCACCTACTTAAGAAATGAAGGTTGTTTTTACAACCCTTTTTGTGGGTATTTTATGGCACCTTCTTAAGAAATGCGCGTCTTATGCAACCATTTTAACAATTAAGGTATCACTGGAATGCACCGCAACCCTTTTAAAAAATTAAGGTATCACTGTGACACAATTGCAGATCCTAAAATTGCTTGTGTGCGTTTTTAAGCCACCACAAGACACAGCAGGTGGAATTGAAATTACCATTTCATTCTTATTACCTCGTCTCGTAGACCATATATAACGCAACAGTTTTTGTGAATGCATTAAGTCGTTGTGAAGAACTCAAAGTGTGAAGTGCTAATTTCAGATAAAAAAATATTTAAAAAAAAATAATAAGTGAAGTTGACCATTCCAAATCAAAAAGTTTACAATGAATCCACCATCTTCTACACCGCAAGATGAAGCAACAACAACATTAACAACTATCGAAAACCCAATGAGTCATATACCCAAGCACGATGATACTGTTTTTGGTGTGTTTACTGATTTGACTGATCTTAATTTACCAACCCATCTGGATATCTTGAGATATTATTTTTACTTAAGCGAACGTGCTAAAACAGAACAAAAAAAGTTTTACCATAAATCATTCACTATTCAAGTACAAAATAAGTTGAATGGAATTTGGGAAAAACTTGGTATGGAAATAATGCTGAAAAAAGTGTATTTCATAAATTGAATAAATTGCTTGACAAGTATCAAGAGCAAATCAAGAGAAGAAACAAAACCCAACATTTAAATTAAATTAATTTAAATTAATTTTGTGTTTCATTACATTAAATGTATGAAACTCAAAAGATTGTAAAAAAACTACATCCGACTACAAAATCACTACAAAGTAAAAAATAATTTAAAATAATAATAAAACGGAGCATGGGAACAGCACTAAGCTGGAAACTGATGGACTTGTGTCCGTATTCATAAGCATAAGGGTAACCAAGTTTTGATCAGTTACCGTTTCGCCGAGACTGACCGAAGCCTCAAGTCTGGCATTTTGGAACTTGGGGCACTCGAAGAGGACATGGGCCGCGTCTTCTGGTATACTTCCCTCGCAATGGGTACAATAGGTAACCCACAACTGACCCCTGTGGGACACCACCGGAGACGTTATACACCATTATCCCCTCGTCTGTTGCATAGCGTAGTATTCTACCATCGAAGTAGTTCGATAATATCTTAGAGAGGTAGCGTGGAATTTCAAATTTTGTGAGCGCTTTCATTATCGTATCCCAGTTTGCGGAATTAAAGGCATTTCGCACATCCAGCGTTGCCACCAGGCAATACTGCTTTGCCCCCTTCTTCCAGCTAGTGCCTTCGATAGCTTTACTTGCTATGCTTGTAACCAGTTTTATGGCATCGGACGTAGAGTGACTCTTTCGGAAACCAAACTGATGGCTCGAGAGTCCTCCTCTGGATTGTATTGCTTCTTCGAGGCGGTTGTACAGCAATTTCTTGAAGATCTTGCCTATCGTGTCGAGCAAGCATATAGGTCGGTAGGCTGAGGGATCCTCCAGAGAGCCGCTACCTTTTGGTATTAGCACAAGCTTTTGCGTCTTCCATTGTGCGGGGAATATGCCCTCTGTGAGACAAGCGTTATACAGCTGTACGAAGGCTTGTGTTTGGGCTGCAATGGCCATTTTTAGCGCGCGGTTCGGGATTTTATCTGGCCCTGGGGCCTTCTCGCTATGAACAGCATTGGAGATTTTCATTACCTCTTCTGCGGTTACCATGGAAATGGCTTGCACGTCTCCATGATTAATGACGGGCTGCATCGGTGGTTGCTGAGGGAAGAGCACACTTACAATGCGGCTAAGTATGCGAGGGCACGTGGGTGGTGGTCGTCCGAATGACTTCAACTTTTTCATTACCAGTCTATAGGCGGTACCCCATGGGGTTACGTCCGCTTCGTCGCATAACTGCAAGAAGCACTCGCGCTTCCTCGAACGAATCTTGCGTTTGAGCAGCTTCCTGCGCTCTCTATAGACCTCGCGCAGTTCTTCGAACCTGTCGGTCCCTCTGGCGCGGTAGTAACTTCTTCTGGCTTGATGGCATTGGCTGCGTGCTTCGGCGATTTCGGCGGTCCACCAGTACACAGGCTCGTGGTGGTGTTTACTTGGCCTTCGCAACATCATCGCTGCGTCGCAAGATCTTTTCAGCTGCTCTGTTGCTTGCCTAGCCATATTCTGTGCTGAGCCAGTAAGGTGTATGTCAGCCATCATTGCTGTGAGGATACCTTCATCAAGCGTTTCGACCTTGTATGATGGCTCGCTATGGGGGCCTCTGCTCCGCCGGTTGGTTTGCCTTTCCAACGTGTACACGATTGCTTGGTGATCGCTATGCGTGTAGACGTCGCTTACTTGCCACTGTACTTGCGTGCTCAGGTCACAACTGGCAAATGTCAGGTCAATTACTGAGCTGCCATTCGCGTTGGAGAATGTACACTGCATATGTATATGTATATGTATATGTATATGTATATGTATATGTATATGTATATGTATATGTATATGTATATGTATATGTATATGTATATGTATATGTATATGTATATGTATATGTATATGTATATGTATATGTATATGTATATGTATATGTATATGTATATGTATATGTATATGTATATGTATATGTATATGTATATGTATATGTATATGTATATTTTTTTTATTTTATTCGCGAAGGGGGAACCTTCAAAAGGCGCCACCGTGCAGGTGGGAGAGTGCGATTCTTACGCACTAAACCTAACCTCCGCATTGAATCGTCGTCCTTGTATAAGCACCGTGGGACCGCCGTAAAGCATGACTTCACGGAGCATGGGAACAGCACTAAGCCGGAAACTGATTGACTTGTGTCCGTATTCTATAAAATATGGTCATGGGCTTGTCTTTAACCTCCACCTTATCTATTTCGCAGACGCTCAACTCTTCGCAGTTCGTCAATAATCAGTCGAGCTAGGGTGCAAACCACTAACCAGTTAGCCTCATTTCTTAGCATAAGGGTAACCAAGTTTTGCTCAGTCACCGTTTCGCCGAGACTGATCGAAGCCTCAAGTCTGGCATTTTGGAACTTCGGGCACTCAAAGAAAACATGGGCCGCGTCTTCAGGTATGTTTCCGTTGCAGTGGGTACAATATGGATCTGCTACATGTTTGAATTTGTGCAGATATGCCCTGAAGCAACCGTGCCCGCTTAGAATCTGTGTGATGTAGAAGTTCACGGAGCCATGGGATCTACCAAACCAATCAATAATGTTAGGGATAAGCTGATGGTCCACCTACCCTTCACTGAACTATCCCAGCGATCTTGCCACTTAAGCAGGCTTCTCTCCCGTGCAAGTCTTTTGCGAACTGTTGGGCTTTCGCTGTTTGCTTCGAACAGCGTTTCGCTTACGAGGAGGTCGATAGGTATCGAGCTGGCTAAAACAAGTGCTGCGTCTTCGGAGACTGATTTAAGCCCGCAGCAGACTCTAAGTACGCCAATTCTGTACACCGACTCAACGCAACGTCGGTAAGACTTCGTCTTCATCGCTGTGGCCCATATAGTGGATCCGTACATAATGATTGACCGCACTACGTTGAGCAACAGTGTCCTGCGCGCTTGTTTGGGGCCTCTCGTGTTCGGCATTATTCTCGATAGCGCAATACATGCTTCGGCTGCTTTTTTGTGTTTATATTGCAAATGCTGCTTGAATGAAAGTCGCGAGTCAATTATTACACCGAGATACTTTATGAACGGCTTCGATTTTATCACCGTACCGCGAGTACTTATGCTAGCGGTTTCTAATTTCCTCCGGCTGCTGATGAGCACAGCCTCCGTCTTGTGCTCTGCCAGACGAAGACCCACTGACTTTAGCCAATCTTGGATAGTGCTAATAGTAACACTAACAAGGGCCTCAACTTCTTCCAGGTGTTTTGCTGTACCCACAACCGCTAAGTCGTCCGCAAAGCCGACGATCTTGACGCCTGTTGGTACGGAAAGCCTGAGAACACCGTCGTACATGACGTTCCACAGCAGAGGGCCCAGAACCGACCCCTGGGGAACTCCACCGGAGACATTGTAGATCATTGTTCCTTCTTCTGTTTTATAGCGAAGAACTCTTCCGCTGAAGTAATTTGCTATTATCTTCGCGAGGTAAATTGGCACTCCAAAATGTCTAAGTGCCATCATGATTTGGTTCCATTTGGCCGAGTTGAAAGCATTTCGTACATCGAGTGTTGCCACGAGGCAGTACTGCTTTGCTCCCTTCCTCCAGCTTTTACCTTCACTTGCTTTCTGTGCAATACTCGTGACCAACTTGATAGCATCGGTCGTTGAGTGAAACTTTCGGAACCCAAACTGTTGGGTGGAAAGCCCTCCTCCTTCTTGAATAGCTTTTTCTAGACGATTACACAATATTCGCTCGAAGATCTTCCCTAATGTGTCGAGCAGGCATATCGGTCTGTAACCTGACGGAGCGTCCGTGTAGCCGCTACCTTTTGGTATGAGCACTAGGTTTTGTGTCCTCCACCGTGCTGGGAATACGCCTTCTAATAGGCACGCGTTGAAAAGCTGCGTGAATGCATATGGCTGCAAAGTAATGGCGAGATTTAGTGCGCGGTTTGGAATACAATCAGGACCTGGTGCCTTGTCGTTCTTTGTACCCATTGCTGTTGCTACAATCTCTTACTCTGTAACCACTGAGGTGGGTTGCAACTCGCCATACTCATCAATGGGCTGGATCACTGGCTGTTGCGGGAAGAGTGCCCGTACTATGACACCAAGCACCTTTAGCTTCTTCATGACTAATCTGTATGCAGTACCCCAAGGGGTGGCTTCAGCCTCTTCGCAGAGCTGCAGGAAGCACTCTCGCTTGCTTTTGCTGATTGCTTTTTTCAGGATCCTCTTAAGCGTTCGGTAGCGATCACGGAGTTCGTTGAAGCTACTCGTACCTCTGGCGCGGTAATACCTTCTCCTTGCTTGGATGCATTGACTGCGGGCTTCTGCAATTTCTGTTGTCCACCAATAGACCGGGTTGTGGTTTCGTTTGCTAGGCCGTCTCTGTATCATTGCCGCGTCACAAGCCCTTTTCACATAGCTTAAGGCCTGCTTTGTCATGTCGGCAGGTGAACCGTGGAGGTGTATATCGGCTGTCATAATTTTAAAAACGTCTTCATCTAACGTTTCGGTTCTGTACGAGGCTCTGCTGTGGTTTCGGTTGCTTGCTCGACTACGGAGCTGTTTATCCAGTCTGAAGATAATAGCTTGGTGATCGCTGTGTGTGTAAACGTCGCTTACATGCCACTCTGCCTGTCTACTTAGCACGCTGCTAGAGAATGTCAGGTCGATTATCGAACTTCCGCCTGCACCGGTAAATGTGTTCTGGGTTCCAGTGCTTAGTAGGACCACGTCTAGTGAAGCAAACGCCTCGAGGAGTACGAGCCCCCGCTGGTTTGTACTCTGACTGCCCCAGTCTAACGCCCATGCGTTGAAGTCACCTGAGATCAGTATTGGTTGGAGCCCTCTCACATTATCAACTATCGCGTCCAGAGTTTCCATGAATTCCTGGATGAACAGGCTTGGTGCTAGGTAGCAACTTACGACATGTATGCCTTCTACTTGTTCAACAAAGTTGAACAAAGTTGAGGTTCAACTGCAGAAATCTCATCTACGCTTATGCTGACTGACTTCTTGGAAGGACGAACACCTCCAGTTTCCTGCGCGATGGTTGGAGTCCTTGCGCTCCTTTGCTAGACATAGGAAGCAGCTAGCAACTGCTACGCACTCTTTGGCCTTGTGGCTTTCGCTGCCGCATTTCATACAGCACTTGCTTCGGTCTGTACTATTACAGTTTCTTGCTGTGTGCCCGAAATCAAGACACCTGAAACACCTGGTGGGAGCAACCTTTTCCCGGACTCTGCAGATAACCCAGCCAACCTTGAGTTTTCCACTATCCGTCAGCTTTTTCGCCTGTGGTGCCGGTAGGCTTACGACTGCCGTTTGAGTACCAGCGTACGCTTTACGCAGTGACTTGACGTATGTCACTTTATCCTCGCCTAGTAGCTTCTGAATTGCAACACGCACATCTTCAACCGTCGTTACTTCGTCTAGATCCTTAATCTCGACCATGGTGTCTTCTGTAAGCGTTTTCGTCTCAGTATGACCTTTAAATACGCTTAACCTGTTGATAGAATTTTCGTGCATCCTTCTTGCCCTGGTATACCTATAGTTCCTCACGCTCACGCTTTTCCTGCTCTCTTTTCTTACATCTGAAAAGGTGAATCTCTTCCTTTCTCTTTTCACGGTAGTTTTCTCGCACGGCTCGCGTTGCAGCTGACTGCAGCATTTTTCTGTATGAATGACACTCCTGACACTCCTGATCGTACCATTGGTTCCGAGTTTGCGGGCGCTGGAAACCAATGACTTCTTCAGTGACAGGGATATATGTGCCCAAAATCCGCCGGCGTCGTCGGGTCCAGAGGTTGGTTGGTTGAACTTAACCGAGAGTTGAGTGAAGTAGGCTTCGGCAGTCCGTTGTTATTGCAGCTTAGCGACATCTAGCTTTATTTGCATTCCTGTACGTATGTTCTTCGCATTGCATAATCGCATGCGGATCTTGGCTGCAACAAGATAATGGTCGGAGTCAATGTTAACCCCCCGAAATGTACGCACATCTAGAACACTAAGGGCATGCCTTCCGTCGATTACAACATGATCAATTTTGTTTCGCGTTTTTTGATCCGGGGACAGCCAGGTGGCCTTGTGGATATCGAGGTGCTTAAATCTGGTGCTACTAACTACCATGTTTCGTGCCGCGGCGAAGTCTATCAGTCTTAGACCGTTGTTCGTGGAGGTCTCATGAAGACTGAACTGACCGACAGTGGGGCCAAAGATGCCTTCTCTTTCGATTTTCGCATTAAAATCGCCGAGGACTTTTTTCACGTCATGGACCGGAAGGTGGTCATATACGTCCTCAAGACTAGCGTAGAAAACGTCCTTGACGGCTTCGTCTTTTTCCTCCGTCGGGACGTGCGTGCAAATAAGGCTGATATAGAAAAATTTTGCCTTGATGCGGATCGTGGCCAATCTTTCGTTCACAGGTGTGAACCGGGAAAGAAGGAGGTGTAGTTTCCAGCTAACGACGAATCCACATCCAAATTTGCGCTTTTCTGCATGGCAGCTGTAGTAGATATCGCAGTGTGCTTGTTTAGAGCAGCCTTGCCCTTTCCATCGCATTTCCTGGATGGCGGTGATGTCAGATTTTATTGTTTTGAGGTCTTCCGCCAGTTGGATAATGGCACTTTCCCTATAAAGGATCCGGACATTCCAGGTGCATATCCGTAAATCATTGTCTGTTTTTCGTTTGCGCTGGTCGTTAACGTAATTGGGGTTCTTATCCGAGGTTGGTTTAAACACCTCAGTTAAATTATATACAAACTTTGCATTAGTACGATTTGGCGATTAATGTTAATAAGGTTTAATTTTTTGTTTATTTTTTGCATGTAAACACAAGTTAAAATGGTGTGTTAAATGTTGCCACTTTTGTACATGCCCTAAGACATGTTTTTGTAGAGTGCTAATGTGTTATGTCGTAAACAGTTGTTTTACGTGAATCAAAAAAAAAAAAAAAAATCGAATCATTAAACAATATATTCGCTGGTCTCGGCAGACACAATTCATAGAAAATCTTTTGTTTCTCCGCCAAGATTGAGTCAGCTTCATTTAACCGAGCTTAATCGAGCTTTATATAAGAAATGATACATTTCATTTTTCGTGTTATTATAACTTCTTAAAAAAAAAAAGGTAAGATACCACATTCTTTGCGACTCTGTTGATTTTCTTATTACCGTTATTTTTTATCATATTTAAAAAAAAAATTTGCAGCAGGCCACGATAAATTCAAATTCATTTTTTTTACATATTCGTAGTATTTCAAACATTTTTTTTGCTGCGGTACACTTCCTTCGCGACGCAATTTTTAATATTTGTTTTGTATTTTATTTGTTGGGGAGCAGCCTTTTTTAATATTCATAAAATTTATTTTTTGGAGATAATGCTTCCACAGTTTTTTTTTTACCTTTGAACTGTGGTCTACCAAAAACGATACATAGCTAGAATGATAAAGTATTTTGAAACTGAACTTTTTTCCTATGAAATTTTAATATGTATCAAAAACTATACATAGCTGGAATTACAAAGTTTTTTTAAAGCTTGATCTACGGTTAAATTAGCTGTTTGGAAACTACAAATTAATACTTTTCACTTAAATTATGCTCGCAGTTGTCAAAAATTAGTAAATTAAAGTATTAGTATATTAAAACACAGTTTTCGTCGTGAACTCCGTGAATGAACAACGTCGTAGTAAACAAGTACAGAAAAGTCTTCTTTCTAGTGGATCATCCATTTAAGAAAAAAATTGAAAAAATCTACGGTTCAAACCTTATTTAATCACTAAGTCAAACCACTTAGTTTTGAACTTTATTGATCGATATATCATTCATGTAAAATTTACTAAATCAATATAACAAAAGAAAAAGAGTGCTGTTATAAAGAAATTTCACATTTGGAGCACGCGGTGGATTAGTGAACACCCGGGGTTCGTGTCTTAGCTATAAGGCTAAGTTAAGTATAAAGTAATAAAAAAAAAACAAATAATCATGAATGAACCACCTGATCGTGACAAGGTTATAAGCACAAGCTTACGGATCTGTTCTGTAGCGGTAACATTAATCTTATTACCGAAGAATTTCACCTTTTGGTAGCATGTACATTCTTTTGGTATTCTGCAAGCAAGCGTTACTAGTGAATATTGTTACCATCTCCTTAGGTGGTAACAAGCAAAACAGCCATATGAAAGAAAAGACCCTTTTTTGTTCTTAAACAAGCAGAATACCGATTACTAAGACCGGTAACGAATTTCAGTAACAAGATTACTATTACCGGTAACGCGCAGAATCCATCTGTTATTGATATTGATAATTCCAAGTTCATTAAAAATACCTCCCCTGGCCCAAAATAATTAATAATGACAAGAAAATACGAAAAAGAAACCCTTGCTAATGTGTCTCCCTTTCTTATCAAAAAAACAATTGATTATATTTGCTCTGGAGAAGTTGATATGTGTAAAACACTAAGAAACGGTAGTTTCTTAACTATTAATTAAAACCAAAAATCCATCGCAAACAAATTAATTTAATTATCAGCCATATCTCCGTCAATACGGGTAGAAATTACAGAGCATAGGTCTCCAAATAATTCAAAAGAAGTTATTTACTCTAATGACCTCAGAAACATGCCAGAGGAAGAAATCTTACAAGAATTGCAACAACAAAACATTTCGGAAATTAAAAAAATCATGAAAAAAGATCGAACTCGCCTTGCAGCAACAGGACTTATTATAATGACATTCCTTACCCCTACCTTAACATAACCAATTCTATTAGGCTATGAAAAAGTTGAAGTACGTTTTTATATCCCGCCTCCAATAAGGTGCTTTAAGTGCTTCAGATTTGGCCATTTAACTAACAACAACTTTGCCATAACTGCGGATATATACAACACGTATCAAATAATAATAATTATGAGGAGTGTGAATACCAGAAATTATGTATAAACTGCAGGGCAATAAACACAGAAGACAGTAAGAATAACGCTTTGAACCTTCCTTGCCCCATTTTTATCAAACAAAAAGAACTACAAGCGATTAAGGCATTGCAAAAAGTTGACCACAAATCAGCTAATAGAATCTACAACGAAAGGCATACACGGCTAAACTCACTTTATGCAGCAGTAGCTAGATTACCTGCCAGTTATAATCCATTCGATTATAAAGACGCTCCTCAATCAACCACAATCAACGACTCCCAACCAATTGACAATTCTATAAAACATCACGTTTCGTACGTACGGCGGGCCACTGCAGTTCATCTTCAGTTGTACAAAACCTCTATAAAGATAATGGCGAAAACAGTGCGTAAAGTAATAGAAGCTTAATCTAAATTAACTTCTTCTTTCAATAAATGTATTAAGCGCAATCCTTCATCTGTATGATGAAAAATTTCCTTAAATTTTCTATTTAAGATCAATTTGTGGACATATTTTGTATTAAATGTCCCGTTATGTTATAGTAATAAAAATTCTAGCTAATTCTGAATTCATCAAGTTTTATTGAATTGAAATCGGTTGAAAATTCGTCGACTTATTCAATTTGAAGTATTTCTACTTCACCACAAAATCGCAAAAATAAATATGTTTTGCTTTTGATCTTATTAGCGAAAAACTCAGTTAAGGCAAAGCAGCATGAAAAACAACGATTTTGTGCTGTTTTTAAAAGATGAATGCTTAAAATTTAAATAACTCGACAAATTTTTAACTAATTTCAATGAAATGAAACTTGTTGGATTTAAAATGAACCAAGCTTTTATATTATTATCAATTATAATAAAAGCTCACTTTAATATAAACTACTCGTATGAGCAACGGCTACGTTGCAAATGCACACATATTCAAACACACAATTTTTTTTGTTGTGCTGTGGCTAATTCAGGGATGTTAAAAACACAGTAATTACTGTTTAATAAAATACAGTAAGACAGTAATTTTTTGAAATATCAAGTAATTTCAATGGTTGGCCAAAAACATAAAAAAAAAGAAATGTACATTTTCAGCCCTTGAAAGGACTTTGACCGAGCTTCTTATTATCAATTGTGTTGTGTGTGTTATGAAATGTTTGAACACAAATGATCGAGAACTGGACCTGCATGTTTATGCCGACTCCGAAGGGCTTATATTCTCAAGAAGCTTTTCATGGCAGTTTTTACTCTTTTGGGTTTGCCATTGTATGAACATTGTCCGAACAGAAAAATGAATTCAATTGAAAAAACTTTCTGAGTCAGGTGGGAATCGAACCAGGGTTCTCTGACGTATGAGCCACACACTCTACCCAGTGCGTCATTATCTCCAGTAAAAATAACGTTTTATTTAAAAAAAATTTTTTAAATCAAATTTGCTACATCTCTGATCCCTGGAATTTAGTGCAAAACGAAACGTTTCAATGAATATTTGTTATTGGTTGGAAAACTCCTTAACGACAGTTTACTTAGAATTTCGAGAATTCGTTTTGCCAGTTTTAACAAAACCTTAACTTGGAGCATCTTTCCCTAGTTAAGATTTATTTGAGCGGTAAAGTTTAAGCAAGGATGAAAACAAAAGTGAATTGAGAAAAAATTGCTTAAGTTTTTTTGTTGAAAGTGCAACTCAAATTCAAAAAATGTGTGCTTTTAATTCTATTGAAATTGAATGCCTCAAAATATGAATACTTTCTATATATAAATTTAAATTAAAAAATCATAATATCTAAAGTTACGATTTTTAGTTTTTTTTTTTTTTTCATCTTTTCAACGATACTCATTGTGGCTTAGGATTTTGGTCTAGGGAAATTTTTTTAAATAAGTGAAAAATTCCAATCCAAATTGCACAAAATTTGAATTAAAACGTCATAATATCTAAGCTTAAGCTTATGACTTTTTCATCAAAATACCTAAACCTAACCTAAAAAAAACGGAATGAAAAATCGGCATGTTGACAACCCATAAATTTAAAACTTTTTCGAATCAAAATCAGGAATATTTTTCTAGAATTATTAAAGTTTCTTCGAGTGAGAAATATATGTTTTTCGATTTTTGATAAATATTTTTGTAATCGAAATATTAGACGGCGCTTTAAGTATTTTTGAAAAAAAAGTCAAGTTCCAAACTTTGGTTTTTTGTTTGTTATTTTTTTTTCAGGAAACAGCTCAAGATTATGCTTAACCATCCATGATATTGTTTTTTAAATTTTTTTATTTTTGGATTTTTGAAAATTTTTTTCGAAAAATACTAGAACTCGAAATTTTAAAATAGGTACTAGTACCTAGTACTTCTAGGAAAAAATTCACAACGAACAGGTTATTCAACATATTTACACAACTTTTTGCATCTGCATTAGGTATAGTTTAAGAAAATATTTCCACAAGATATTATTTAAATTTTTTTCAAATTTGGATTTTTTCGATTTTTTTTTTTTTTAATAAAAGGAGTTTTTTCGAAAAGTAAAAAATCACAACTCTTTAAGAAATATTATATAAAAATCGAGCTGCTAATCTGATTTTTGAAAATATACACTTAACATATACACAAGTTATTTGGTGTTTTTGAAAAAATTAACTCTTTTTTCTCATAATATCAAGTACTGACATGTATCGATGCATGTCGGCACGGGTTCCCGTAGTCCTAGGTACACCAAATTTTATTTACATCTATCTTCAACTTTTTTGGGATACCCTAATATGCATCCATAACATAAATATACATCCATATTTATTGGTTTTTTATTCTGTTTAGTCTTACAGTAATTCTAAAGTAATTTTTGTTCCAACTCACAGTAATTTTGCACCAAAAACAGTAGTCTTTCGTGCCTAACACAGTAATTTCAACCAATTATGTTAACATCACTGGGCTAGCTGAACATAAAAAGAGAAGAGTAGAGAGCAACATCGAGTTTATTCAAACTCTCTCTGCTGTGAGTATGTATTTTGTTGGTATTACTTCGTTGTTGGTATTCTCTGCTGTAAGTATGTATTTTGTTGGTATAACGCTGACTGCGTAACGCTTGATTTTTTAGATAACGCTCGATTCCACTCGCCATTAATTTTTTTATTTATTTTTTATACCGCGATATATATGAAATCGATTCTAAAAGAGTAAGCTCCAAAAATTCTGCAGAAAATTTCTACAAATAAACTCAAAATCTTTCCAAGAAACACTCCAAAACGACTTCTGTCACAAATTAAATCCAAGCCAAAAAATACAACACCCAATGCAGTCAAATCAACCGGCAAACACCAAATCAACCAACAACCTGTTACTATAGACCTGCTTGCAGGGAAATTGATTCAAGCGAAGAAATGGAGAATCTTAATTAGAATATATTTTATCATATCCAATGTATTCTTTTTATTATTCTTTTCTTTAATCTTATATTAACTACGAGGCTCAAAATCATTCAATGGAACATTAAAGGATACGACAACAATTTCAATGAATTATTACTACTCATCAAATCACACTCTCCAAAAATAATTGCTTTGCCAGAAACTCACATCCATTTACAAAACAATATCCCAATTAATTACAAATTGTACTCGCAGAACTTTTAGAACACCTCATTTGGAGACGTGGCTATACTTATTCATGTTCTTTTCAACACCAATCGCCAAACCGGCATAATGATATTGAAGCGATAGCAATCTTAGTGCAATCAAAAACTAAATTTACAATCGCAATTGCTTACATTCCTCTAAATAAAACCTTCTCAATAAAGATCCTTGAAAACGTGTTTAGTACTATTCAGCAGCCTTGTATAATCACTGGAGACTTCAATAGCTGCAAAATGCTTCGGGGTCTCCAAAAAATAACCCCAGAGGTAACCTATTAACTAAATTTATTAACCGATCTAACTGTATTATCCTTAATAATGGATCCTCAACGCATCTTAGTAGTCACCATACATTCACGCATATTGACCTTACCTTTTGCTCACCTAACCTTATTGTAGACTCTAAATGGAAAATACTAGATAACATGTATGGAAGCGACAACTTCCTCATTGTTGTCTCTATGTTTCATACCCAACAACACTTGCCTCAACCAAGGCCTAAATTCAATACTAGCTTGGCAAACTGGGAGAAATATCAGGAGCTCGCCGAAAAATACAACATTGAACTCCCTATTAGTAATAATATAAATAAGGAAGCAGCGAATATCCACAGAATTATTCTGCAAAGTGCTACCATCTCTTCCACAAACAAGTACTACTAAAAACGAATACAATGTTCCCTGGTGGAATAAAGAGTTAGAACAACGTAAAATTTCAAAAAATAGGAGTTGGAATGCCCTAAAACGAGGTATTTCATTGGAAAACATTCTTTGTTATAAAAAGGCTAATACTCCCTTTAAAAGAAAGCTAAAATTCTTTAAAAGAAAATATTTGTCTTATCTTATAGCTGAAATTAATCCCCTAACTCCTAAAACAAAAATCTGGCGAAACATTAAACATTTTTGTGGTCTTAAAACTTATGTTGGAATTCACTGCATCATATCATATCATAACTCAAATTTAAGCCTTACGGAACCCATTCAAATAGCTAATGCATTCGCAAAATTTTGGTCCGAAGAATCGTTGGATAACAAATTTCCTGAAAACTCCCGCAAACACAAGCCAGCAACATTAATGCTACCGACGTATTCCCCATGCAAAACAGCATTAATAATCGAAAAGGAAATAACACCAATAGAACTCAATTCTGCATTAAACAAATTGCAAGGTAAAAACCTTCCAACCTCTAATAAACATAAACTCTTACAGCTGTTCAATAATATATTCAATAATCCCCATATTAAAACTCAATTCAGATAAAACACTTAAAATCATACAGACCTATGTATATCCCTCAATTCTTGCTGCTCTAAAATACTCGATAAAATTATTGCCAATAGACTCTGGTGGTTTGTAACTGCAAATAAACTCCTCAGTAGCAATCAAATGGGCTTCAAAAAATTAAAATCTGTGCCTGACTCTCTAATTTACTAAGACCATCTGAGCACTAATTCCCTATCATCAAAAAATCACATTTCAATAATTTCTATCGACTTTTCAAAGGCAATCGACAAAATAGAATTACACACAGTAGTACATCCACTAAAAACATGGAAAAAAGGTCCCAACATTTTAAAATACATCTTTAATTTCATGAAAAATAGACAAAAAAATCTCGTATTGGAAAGTTTACTTCCAACATCTCCCCAATACACAAGGGCTCCCCGCTTTCCGTCATACTCTTCCTTGTAGCGTACAATAAGCTAAGCAATATTGTAGAAATGCATAAAGAAATAGATTTCTGCGCCTATGCGGATGATTTCATCATAATAAAACGGTTAAATAAAAATCATAACTTGGACAAAGATTTAAATAATCTCTAGCGATTTATCATCCTGGTGTCAATATTCAGGAGCAATCCTCTCACTGGATAAAAGTAAACATTTGCACATTTTTCGAAAGCATAAATGTAATTGTGCAGTCCACTCTAACAACATAGCGATCACAAAAGTAGACTCCCTCAAAATTCTATGGATATTTATCACTAAAAGGTACCAGTGGAATACACACATTAAAAATCTTATCGTTTCGCTTTCAAACCATCTCAATATTATCAAATGTCTATCAAGCTACAAGCTTAACTGCAGTCCTCTTACATTAATATCAGTTACCAACGCTTTAATTACCAGCAAAATTGATTATGGTTTATTCTTTTACGGCTATGCACCAAAATCCAATAAGAAAATCTCTTAGTGCTTATCGGACCACTCCCATAAGTAATTTGCTTTTTGAGGCAAACATGAACACAATAGAGAATCGAAGAGAGTTTGTCACAACAAAACTATTTAAATCTACATTATTCAGTAAGGATACTGCAATTTCACAACTCATAACGAACGTAGCTAAGAGAAAAAAGACCCAAAAAATACCGTCTGCCTTATTGCGTAGCATAGAACTATCCAAATATCTAAACGTTCCATACATACCGATAAAGCTCCCACCACGTTCCCACGTTCCTTCTTGGCAGTCCAATCATTAAACCATCCACACCCCCAGAAATATTTCGCACGAAATTTTTATAAATAAAAGAAAAATTCAAATATCACATATTTTTGTATACGGATGGTTCTAAAATTAATAATAATGTAAATTATAGCTTTACAGATTCTAATAAAGTAATTCAAGTATCAATTCTTAATAATTGCAATTTTACAAGCCATCTACTACATTCAAATCTCTAAGAAAAAAACATACTATTTGTTCCGATTCCTTTTCCGCCATAGATTCAATATCAAACTTCAACAACAAGAACTACTACTACCCAACATTCATACGAAGTATTTTATCAAAACATTACCACAAAATCAGACTTCTGTAGGTACCAGGACATGTACGAATCCAAGGGAACGAACACGGGGACCAAGCCGCTAAACTTGCAAACAACTCCCTCCTCATGGTAACCCCGAATTATAGTACCATTGATATAAAAAATTTTTTAAAAAGTGAGCAAACAGCTAAAAATATTCAGCAATACCATTCTTCCACGGAATGGTACAAAGTATCAAACTGCAATAAAACCAACATTCAAAACTATTTAAAACCCTCAAACATTGTTGCGTCCATGCCACTTTGATAACCTTAAAAAGCAAATATTTTTAAATCTGAGCCCCGTCTATGTAAAGGGTGGTAAAGTTTTAAGGACCGATATTGATTTTGAATAAAACACAAATTATTTGGGAAAGTATTGTCATTTCTTTTTATTATGATAATATTGGTATGGTTCAATTATGTATGGAACAAAATATCGGCCAAATGGCCGCCGCGACCTCGGCGGCACACCTCCATCCGATGGTCCAAAATTTCGAAGACGCTGAGGCATAAGTGAGGTTCTATGCCGTCAATGTGCCGAATTATCTCATCCTTTAGCTCTTGAATTGTTGCTGGCTTATCGACGGACACCTTTTCTTTCAAATAACCCTAAAGAAAGAAGTCCAACGGTGTCAAATCAAATGATCTTGGCGTCTAATTGACATCGCCACCACGTGAGATAACACGGTCAATGAATTTGTCGCGCAAAAGAGCCATTGTTTCGTTAGCTGTGTGGCAAGTGGCACCGTCCTGTTGAAACCACATATCGTCCACATTCATATCTTCCAATTCGGGCCATAAAAAGTTCGTTATCATCTCACGATAGCGAACACCATTCACAGTAACAGCCTGACCGGCCTCATTTTGGGAAAAATACAATATTTTCTGCAGTACGAGCTGTACGAGCATGGACTGGTGTTTTCACATCTCCTACGGACCCAGTTTGCTCAAATTTTTGCACGATTTTTCCGATTGTACCACATTTGGACGATTAAATTTACCGAAAAAATCACGAAGTGCACGATATGCATTTTGATTTGAACGCCTATTTTCATAATAAGCCTGAATAACTTTAACGCATTGCTCGATTGCGTGTCTTTCCATGGTTTAAATTGAGTTAGTCTGAAATTGAGAAATGTCAAATGAAATGCAGAAAAAAACTTGACGTTTAGGTGCGGTTCACATTCAACATCGGCCCTTAAAATTTAACCACCCTTTATTATCATGTCCAACTGTTGAAAATATGAACCTTATTATAAAATTCTTTAAATGTTCAAATCTTTATAACCTCATATGAATTTTGCACGCATAATCACGATAAGTAATTTTCTTCTTATTCTTAAAAGTATAAATATTTGATAAGTTTATAAATAAATATTATTATATATCATTATAAATACTACATTAAATAATTTCAAGATAAACATGCATAAATACTTATAAATTTGCATGAGCTGAAGGCCATCGATGCTATTGGTTAAAAAATAATTGTAGCTTATAATTTTATAAATATAAGTTAATATTATAATTAAATAAAAATAGTATATTAAAACATTACAGTGAACTGTGAATTGCTCAAATCTTTTGCACAAAGAATAATTCGCTAATATGTGATATATGTAGCATTAAGCGGAAGAGTACTTTTTGTATTTTAGTTCAGTCAAAATGTTCATTTAACACATTGAGTGCCAAGGGGTTTTGACGAAAACCTTCCCCGGGTGCCAAGCACATTTTTTGCTTTAAACTGGTGTAAAAGTAGAAAATATTCAGTTCTGCGCCAATCCCGGATAATTTTGTGGTTTATTTTGGATTTTATAACGGTTTTTTTATGTCGCACGTTTCTGTACGACGTGGCACTGCACGACGGAATTGCAATCGTAAAAATCACTGTCGTACGAAAATGTGCGACGCGTTTTTTTTGCTATTTATTAATTTTTTTTTCTTTTTACGCATTATTCTTTACATTTATTTAAATTTTTTATTATATCTGTTTTTATTTTTATTTTGTGCTATTTTTTATTTTTATTTGTCTTCTTTTTTTGTTTTCTTTATATTTATTTTTCTTTATTTTCTTTGTTTTTTATTTTTATTTTTCTTTATTTTGTTTTATTTTTGTAGATTTGAATTAGAAAAATGCCGAAGCGAAACCTTACAGATCGTGAAATACGTGAAGCGTTGGAAGAAAGTGATGATGGTGATTTTTCATGCGATGAGTTGATTGATGAGAACTGGCTACCAGATGACTCGGACACTGACTCTGATAATAACAATGATACTAATAACATTGATAACATTTATAACAGCGATACTGAAGACGACTGGGACATGGATGAGGACATGGATGAGGACGAGCCAACAGCATTATCAAACGTAGTCGGTTCTTCCGAAACAAACATTTGGACTGAATTTAGTTCTCGTCAGAAAACTTTTACATTCACTGGGCGATCAGGCTTGCAACAGTCTATTAGAACAGATATTTCCTGTTTGGATGCATTTCTCCTATTTGTTGACAAGGACGTTATTGAATTAATTGTATCAGAAACAAATAAGTATGCGGAGGAATATGTAAATAAAGGTGCTGTTACCAGATTTTCTCGAAAAAAAAATTGGATACCAACAACAGATTTTGAAATGAAGAAGTTCCTTGGCCTTCTTTTGTGGATGGGTTTGGTGAAGGTCGGGTGTTTAAAAGACTATTGGTCCAAAGATTCGCTCTACAACTTTTCAATTCCGGGGAAACTAATGTCACGCAATCGCTTTCAACTATTGCTTAGTTTCATGCACTTCTCAGACAATAACTCAATTGTACCAGGTGATAGGCTTGCTAAAATAAAACCACTATTGGACATGTTACAAACGAGATACCAAAGCATTTACGTACCAGGTGAAATTATAGTAATTGATGAGACCCTTATTCCATGGCGTGGCAGACTATTATTCCGACAATATATACCAAATAAAGCTCATCCTTATGGTATAAAGCTTTTTAAGCTCTGCTCTACCGAAGGATTCACCTGGTCATTGCAAATATACTCCGGAAAGTCATCAAGTGGACTGAAAGAAGTCGGTTTGGCAAAAAGAGTTTGCGAGGATCTGATCATTGATTTGAAAGGTCAAGGTAGAACTTTATATGTAGACAACTTTTACACAAGCTATGAATTGGCTCGTTCAATGCTAGATCAAAAAACACATGTTGTCGGTACACTCCGTGCCAACAAGAAACATTTGCCAAAAGAAGTTATGGTTGCTCCTATAAAGAAAGGCGAAGTAGTGGCTAGAGAAGATCCCAATGGTATAGTTGTTCTGAAGTGGAAAGATAAACGCGACGTCTGAATGCTATCTACGAAACATGCCCCGATAATGGTATCCACAACAGATGGAGCACGTAATCCTGAAGAGCCTTCAATTAGTCGAGGAGCGAGACGTAACAGACGAGCAACAGAAAAGCCATTGGCTGTGCTAGAATATAATAAGGGGAAAGCAGGCATTGATCTTTCCGACCAAATGGCTTCTTACTCAAATACCCTTCGCAAAGGGTTAAAATGTTATCGAAAGCTGGGAATTGAACTTTTACTCGGACTTTCCGTGGTAAATGCCTTTACTGTGTATAAAGCAGCTACGAATAAAAACATTAATATACGAACATTCCGTGAACGCATTGCTAAGGCCTGCTAAATCTCACATCCCCTCAGCCTGTATCGCAATCAAAACATATTATCAGAAAAAGAGTAGATGAAAATAATAAAACCATCCGACGTGCTTGCGCTTTATGCTACGCTGAAGCAAAAAGAAAATTTAGTCGAAAGGAAGCAAGAAAGAATATCAAAAGGACAACTACGTACTGTCCGCAATGCCCCAACACTCCCCAATTGTGCATTGATTGCTTTCCGAAATATGCACATCTAAAGAATTAATGTAAATTGAAATTATCATATCCTAATTTTAATATTTTTGTATCTTTTTTATACTTTTTTTTCCGAAATATCGAATGAATTCCAATAAATTTTCAAAATTAAAAAGAACCTCCGAGTTTTTATCATAAAACCGCAAAAAATGAAGATATCTCTATGAAACTTGAACAAAAATTTAGGGCAAACATTAGGGTACTAGAAACACATTAAAAAAACCCTGTAGAGTCACACAGAAACGCACGACAATATCTAAGGCCAGACAATGCCTGTCGTACGAAAACGTGCGACGTGGCACCCCAGGAAGTATTAGGTGTCGCACGAAAACGTGTAGCCATGGCACTCAATGTGTTAAGAAGTATCCTAACATATGCTTAAAGATTTTCAACTTTTTTTCTTAAATACATGTTGTCGACTAGAAGTAAAGTACTCGCTTTGACTTTTTCAAATATCAGATTAAAAGCTTCATTGTTTCGGCCAAAAAAAAAAATTTAAGGTTTATATTCATTCAGTTTTTATTATTAGGGGTATTCACACCAGATTCGTTAGTTTGTTAATTTGACTTGTTATTTTTCTAACATGCACTTTGTTTTTGTTCGATTTTTTTACAAAAACAAAGTGCATGTTCGATAATTTTACAAAAACAAAGTGTATGTGCAAATAACACGTAGCAACTAACAAACTAACGAGTCCGGTGTGAATATCTCCGTTGTTTTTTATTCTTTATATAGAGTGAGAAAATCAGAACTTTATTTTTTTGCCCAACTAATACAGTGTTTAAGCTGTAATATAAGATGCCAAACAAAATTTTTTTCAAAGAAATTCGGTAAAAGTTATGAAAAATATCTAAGGCTTGAAAATAAAACAAAACATTTTTTACTATTATTCCAACAGAAAAGTTAGAGAAATAAATTGTTCGTGAAAAAAGTGACTGCCCATTTCCTTTGATGCCCCTTTCATTTGATATATCTATTCATTTATATTGCAATTATTTAATCTGTACAAAAAATATATTTGGAAAATCTAAGCGCTTGAAAATTAAAGGACCTTTTAAAAAAATCCTGACACTCTAAGGAAAAACTAAGTACTCTTATAAAACTTGTGTTCTAGTTTTACGTAAAAATTAATTTATTCATATGTTAAAAGTGTTGTGTTATACCTATGGAACATTTTTTGGCTTCCAACTAATTTGTATTAAGTAGTAAGTTGTAGTAGTAGTTGTAGTAAGGTGTGTAGTAGTTGAACTAAAATCAGTATATACAATTACTTTATTTTTATTTTTATTTTTACACCTATACTTTTCCATTTTTATTTTTATACTTATACTTTCCAATTAAGTTAAATAAACTAAAAGTGTACGTTAAACTAAAATCAGTATTTGCAATTACATATTTTTGTTTTCTTAATTTATGCATAATTCAAAAACTAATGTCAATGTATTGTTTTTTCATGTGTAGTATTTGTGATTCGGATTAATAAAATTCGTTAAAACGTGCGGCTTATAAAGTTAATTTGTTAGAAATGTGTTAGCTGTATGCGACCTCATTTAAATATAGGCTCAAAACTCACCTTACATCGTTTCTACAGTTAAATTAGATTTCAACGTATTCACTTAGGCTGAAGTTAATAACTCACTTTTTCAATAAAAAACAAAACAAAATTTAAAATGGGATTTCAACACAAAATATTGAATTTCATAGTAAATAAATCTGAGAAAATAACAAAAGAATAAAATAAATTTCTCTGAAGGTATAAAAATTTGATTACTGCTTGGTTAGGGCTCAACACATCATCACTTTTAGTCAAGATCCAAAATCAATGCGAGTCCGTTGATTCCCGCCAATCAGCGAGTGTTTATCGCCTTTGATGCCAATGCCTGAATAACAGTATAACGATGTATTAATTGAATATAAGCCACTATAAAGCGGCCATTAAAAAGAAGAATTAAATTCAATAACAAAGTCGGAGAACATAAAAATTGTTCAAATTAAGAGATGCAAGAGAAGACTCTGCCGACTGATTAAGAACACCAGGTAAGAGTTCATGCAACTTGGTTTCCAGGAATAATTTTTTTATTTACTGGTAGCTTGATTTCAGCTCGTTCGTTCGGGTTCCCCATGTCTCTACTTATCGTTCCTCACGCGCTGAATTCAGAAGCATTTTACTGATTAAATTGATTAATTTATTTCTTAAGTGAAGAGCGATCTGTGTGACGGTTGAATTACACGAGCGAAATTTCTCTGTTTATTCCACATGATTTCGCTTCCGGTTAGCAACTCATCACATCCGCTTGATTCGCAGTTCACACATACAAAATATTTATGTCGAAAACAATTAACATATTTTTTTATGGAATATGTATAAATATGAAAGGGTTGAAAAAATTTTGGAATAGCGCAGGAGGTGAAGGGTTATGAAGGGTTATGAAGAAAGTTATCCAACTGAGCTCAAAGCTCAAATAAGCAGACATAGCGTTCGCGAAAAGCATGTAAAAATCATTTAAATTATTGCCGTCGCGATGCTATTCGTTATGTTGCAGATGCATTACCGTCGACTTTTCGTTGATGCCAAAAAGATTCACCATTAATGTGAGTAAGGCCGAAGAGGCTCTTAAAGATTCGCCGGAATACACCGAAAAAATTGTATGTAAAAATAACAAAGGAAAGTATGTAAGCATAACACCAAATTTTGTTATATTTGATCAAACCTAGTGTTTTTATTTTTGTTCAATTAATGTCGCAAAAGAATAACAAAAATTATGTATTTTTAACCATATTTGCGGTGGTTAAATTTTGTGGTTTAATTTTATTTTTAACAGAACTCGCGGTGAAAACTGAAGTCCATTCCGGAAGATGAGCTTGAAAAATTAATAATTTAATTTTGAAATTCTGACAACGGATTTGATTTTGAATCTAATGTCACAGTTTTTAAATTTGAGATGGAGAAAAGGCTTGCCACCTAAATTTTCACCAGAGTATTGCCACCTAGTAAAATGTATTTTTAAGAGTTTTAAACATCATTTAACATTGTTAAGGGGTCGGTGACTTCGAATCTGATGTCAGAATTTTAAAATTCAAGTTGGTTAATAGTATTGCCACCTAAAATCTTTTATTTTCACGAATTCGGTGCTGGAGCAAACACTAGGTAAAAATGGGTCGCTGAGTCTAAATCCTTTGCCAGAATTTCAAAATTTTGTAATTTTTTTATAACAGTGATGCCACATACCAAAATGTATTTTAAGAGTTTTAAGCATCATTCAACAGTGTTAAGGGGTCGCTGACTTCGAATCGATTGGATTATTCGTTGGCATAAGGCGTTATTTTAAGGCCATAAAATAAATTTGAATGAATAATAATAGTTTGTGTTTTATTGTGCAATTTCCGGTATCTTTTTTGACAGAATGTATATGCTTGTCTGCAGCATTTAGCATTAAATATTTTCGCAAGCGCTTCGAACTAAGTCGAAAAGTAATTCGATTCTAGGCTTTTATGTATATTATGATAATTTTTCCATCGCAAATGCATGTCTGATATAATTAGATTAGTGGTTAAATATTTTACTAATTTACTAATTTAATTTACTAATAATAGAGTCTTATTAAACAGACCCATTTTATATAATAGCAAGAGTAGATTAAACCTGCTTTAACAAAATTTCGAAAAAGTTTAATGGTTTTGATGCATATAGGATAACATTATACCAAACCCATTTTATCATATCATCTCTCCATGCTCATCACACCACCATACCAAATATAGCTGCATTGAATCCTTTTTCAGTCTTTCCAACCAATTTTACAAAATTTTATAACAAACAACCTAAGCCCTTTGAACACAACCCAAGTTGTGAACTGTTATTCCCGTGCGTTGTAGTAGCTGCTTTACTTTTCTTTATTCCTTCACTCCAAGCTTCCGTTTCAATTTCCTGTGTTTAATTGCTTAGTTTTAAAATAAGCTTAGTTTTAAAATAAATTAGAATAAATATAAATTCACATTTAGTATATACTATCCACTATACATAAATTCCTTCAATTGAAAAAATGTATGCATATATTAGTATGTATTGAAAATGTATCACCCAATTCAAGGCCGAAATTATGATATAGGAAGAAACGACAACGCAGGAACTATAATAATTTTTACTTTTAAATAAATTCCCTGATCACCAAATAGCTGCTATTTATGAAAAATCGTGTGTTTTGGACTGGAGGCCATCTAATGTCAGTTTTTATCTAAAAACATCATTGAACTAGACGCATCGTTCAAAACAAGTTTTCGGAGAGATCAAATTATGTACGGGAGTGTCAGCAAAGAAATAAAAACGATTATTTTGAACATTTACGACTACTTCTGCACTAGAGTGATCTCAGAGCAAGTTTGTCAGCAAACACTTCAACTTTTGTATGTTCTTATCAAAAATCTGGAATAACAAAGTCTCAGAGAAAAAGTTGCGAATAACAGACTTTTCTGAGGTAGCTCCAGTGCAATAGTAGTCAAAAGTAGTAAGGAATGGAGATTTGACTAGGTAAGTCTTTAGCCACGACAGACGCGATGACATTAAGTTTTGTATATTTACGAAAGTTTTCCTCTTTTGTTGGATTCACTTGGTATGAGAGGTAGACATGGTTTTTATCCCATTTTGCCAAATATCATAGAGATGGTTTATATTACATATCAAAACTAATGTGCAAAATTTCAAGCCATTTCTTTAATTTTTTCAGATTTTCACCAGATTTTACGTTAAAAACAAAGCCAATTTGTATGGGAGGTAGGCTTGATTTTCATCCAATTTTACCAAATATCATAGTGATATTAAATATCAAAGCCCTTGTGCAAAATTTCAAGACATTTTTTTAATATTTGCAGTTTTTTAACAGATTGTACGTTTAAAATTAAGCTAATTTGTATGGGAGGTAGGATCGTTAAATTTCATAGCCAGGATTTATATTGAAGATCAAAGCTTACTTGCAAAATTTTAAGGCATTTCTTTAATTGTTGTGGATTTTTTAAAAGATTTTACAGTTAAAATAAAATCACTCTGTATGGAAAGAAGGCGTGGTTTTCTTACGGTTTGCTCATTTTAGAAAAATTGAGAACCCGAGAAATATTTACATATATTTAAGTACAGAGATACTTTTGATATTTCTGAGTGTGGCAAATTTTCGAAGCCTCTCGAGATCGCATTAATTTTCTTGTGTTTTTCGTTAATCGTTTATTTAATTCAAAATAATGAAATAAAAAGTATTAACCTGAAAAAGTTCTTCCAATCTTGCATCTAAAATTTTTAAAAATGAATATACAAATATTATATATATATTAGTCATCTTTACACTTTTTTTATGAATCGTTCTTAGCAGGGTTCAAAAAATTCTTAAAACAACACATATGTTAATGTACTGTACAAAGATATAACTTCCTGAAAGTTTCTCTCTTTAAATAATTTATTTTTTAAAAAGTTAAAATCTCAGAAATGGAATTATTTATGGAAAATTTTAACTTCATTTGCAAAATTACGCCAATATAGGGTTTTTAATATTTCTTATCGTTTAAAGTATCATATTGTAGGTTTTTAAAATGAAATTATTTTGACTGCATTTTGATTTGACATTTGGAATGATGCTTTAAATGTTTACTATTACATTTATGTGACGTGTTATATGATACTTAGGCTATTGCGAATCTCTTCGACAGACATGCGAATTTTAAAGTTATTCGTCCACAATTTATTATAAAAATATAATTCAAAAGTTTTCATTTCGAACCATGTCGATCAGTACTGCCGACATACGGATTTATCCGTATTTCTACGGATTTTTTAATTAAAAAAAAATTACAGATTCTATACTTCAAAAAAATTTATTCAATTTCATTTTCAATGACATAAAAAACATATATGTATGTACATATCTTAAAAAATGAAAAAGTTGGCTGTACTAAAAAAATTATACATTTTTGAAAATAATGATAAATAATGACTTTACAATTAGTTATGCAATAGATAATATCATTGTTTTCTAATAAGTATAAGTTTTTTAGTACAGCCAACTTTTTTATTTTTTAAGATATGTTTGTGTTTTTGATGTCATTGAAAAGTAAATTGAATAAATTACAAAACTGATCTAAAAAAAAAATTTCATTTATTACGCGAAATTCTGAGAAATTTGCAATCAAAAATGAAATTTGGTAGTTTCAACCGATCGATTTCATCTTCACACGATCACAGCTCGGTAACGGTTAAATTGGTGGGGTTAGTTGATATATCGTTGGAAAGGTGATCTCATTGCCTTTAAAATGAGCTATCAAAATTGGTTTTAATTAGTTTTTCTGCTAGAAAGAATAACGTAAACCAAAGTCGTTAAATATTAATTAACCCTGTAGCTCCTAACAATTTGAAAATAGACCCCCTCCCAAACAATTTTTTGCTCAGCTCGACATAACCTTTCAGTTTCGTAAAAAGTTGCAATCAATTGCGGGACACCCTGCATATGAACTTCGCATTCTGAAAATTTCAATGTCTTAACTAATATTAAAACCCTCATCTACTGAAGGTTTATGACATGACACCTAGTAAGCTTCGACCATAGCCGAACTAAGATGTTAGTTACTCTTCTTACAAACCTACAAACATTTTCTTAACGGAAATTTTGTCGCGTGGGTTATGTCGCGTGAGTTCCGGCAAATATTTTTCGGAAACTAAACAAATTTTCAAATTTTCAAAGTTCATCGAAAAAGGGGGGTTTATTATAAAACTTCACTGTTTTCCCATTATTTAAAAATTAAAAACAAAAACAGGTTATATGGTAAAATTCGCTGAATTTTTACAATCTGAACGTGCTTGTAAAACACAGTTCCTTTTTTTTGTCGAGTGAGTTAAGCCAATATTTACCACATTTATTCTTAATTAGTTGTAGGAACGACAATTTTGGTATATCATACTATTGCTACGTCTTCTAAGGCATATGTTCATAAGAAATATTTTTACATTTATTACATAAAATTCCGAGAAAACGAAGCTTTCAGTCGTACGCATGTCGCGTGAGTTACGATGGAAATGCCAATATCTAGAATAATATTGACAGTAGGGTAATACAATTTGGTACAAGAATGGGTATAATTATTACAAACACGTGACATCTAATTTAAATTTAAGTGACAGGTATTTGAAATAACCTACAAACATTCAGATTTTAATAGAACAAATGTTTTAAGAACAATTGTATTTATGTTTTTTAAACACTTTTTTCGAAAATTTATCATATTCTCTAAAAAGGAAGAAATAAAACTTTAAAAAAAAAAAATCGACTGCAAAATTACTACAAAGTAAAAAATAATTTTAAATTAACCTTTTATTTTCATTTCTTGGTCATATTTGATAATTTATTTAAACATATTATTACATTGGAAATCTTATTATTTTAATATTTTTCTAATTTGTTTTATTACCATAAATATATCAATTTCTTTATGAAGACAAAAGCTTTGAAGTTGGCGCTTCTGATTAAAAGTCTGATTATATTATCGCCGATCTTAAAAGCTTTATATTCATAAGGAAATTAATATTTATTTATTTTTATTTATTTATTTATTTGTTTGGTCTACAGAATATAACTTACAGACTATGCATAACAATAGCACTAGTTACAATAATTAACAATTAACAATAAAAAATGTATTTACTTAATTAATTAAAAATCGTAAATAAATTTAAACGAAATTTGGCCTGTGAGCAGTTAAAATTTAATATTGAACAATAAGTGTTACACAGTTTAATACAGCGAGTTATAGGTTCGTTATTAGCGTAATTAGTTCTATGAAATGTTTCATCCAGCATACGATTGTTGCGCAAACTCCTTGGTGCATTGTAAATTATGAAAAATGCGGACAATTCAACACATTTTATGTTGTTATGTAAGATGTTATAAGCGAACATTAGATCAGAGTAGATTCTTCGATCCTTCAGCGACTGGAGACCAAGCAATTTACGCCGAGCTTCGTATGGTGGAAGACCATCATTCCAAATCATTTTATTAAGAGCATATCTTGTACAATTTCTCTGTATTCTTTCAATACGGACAGAATGTTCATTATAGAAGGGATTCCAAATGACCGAACAATACTCCAATATACAACGTACGAGAGAGACAAAAAGTGACTTAATAGTTAAAGGATCCTTGAAGTTCTTAGTGTTTCTTTTAATAAAGCCTAGCATTGAGTTTGCTTTTGAAATTATGTAGTCGAAGTGACTTTTAAAACTTAAATTTGAATCAAAAAATACTCCTAGATCTTTTACATCAGTTTTGCGATTTAAATAGATATTATTCAAAGAGTAATTCACTAAAATTGGAACTGAACGTTTTGTGTATGATACGACACAACATTTGTTAATATTTAAATGCAAGTTATTTAAAAAACACCAATCGTGAAAAATAATCAAGTCACTATGCAGTTTAAAACAATCATATGGATGTGAAATTCTTGAGAAAAGCTTCACGTCATCCGCAAATAGTAAGCATTTTGAGTACTTAAACCTTTGTGTCATTTATAAAAATAAGAAAAAGCAGTGGTCCGCAATGAGTTCCCTGCGGAATACCAGAAGTTGCGTTAATAACAATTTCAGAGTTCGTTGATCCTATTTTAACAAGAAGTTTTCTATTCTTTATATATATATATATATATATATATATATATATATATATATGATAATAACACAAATAAGAAAAAAATTTAAAAAATAATAACATTTCCGATGTAATAATATGTTTAAATAAATTATCAAATATGACCAAGAAATTAAGAGGAAAAGTTCTTTTAAAATTATTTTTTACTTAGTAGTGATTTTGTAGTCGGTTTTTGTTTTATTTAAACATTTATTCATATATGTTATAAAATATCACATATACTTTAATTCCATGTTTAACAAATTACGTTTTTTATTTTGTTGTAAGTAACATTTTTTTTAAGCGCATGAGTCGTCAAATGTTCACCACATGCATGCATGCCAGATGCAAGTAGCAACACTGATCGCGTTTCTTGTCAGCAATACAGCAACACTGTATTTTACCGTTCTGTTTTTCTTACTTGCTGTCTAGCGGTATTTCGTTATTTTACACTTATAGCTAAGTAACTTGCCGCCAAAGCTTGACAAAAAAATTGTGATTATTATAATAGAACAATGATGAACAGCTCCGACATATACAGAAAACATATTTACTGCTTATTTTGTTATTGTTGAATGTCAAATTTCCACGCCAATTACATATACGGGCATATAATGCCAGCGACTCTCCATTTTAACTCTCCACACATGGTTGTGAACTTGGCTGCACTGACTCATGCATGCGTTTGTTAATTCCATATTTATTGATATCCATTTTTTTGACACTTAAAAACGCACTTGTCAACGCACTTGTCATAGAGTGTAAATTATTATCTAGAGATTGCATCAACTCTGCTAAATCTCTGGCATGTGTTAACAGAGTTATTTCACTTAAAAGCATGAAGAAAAAAACTCTGTTAACCTCGTTAACACATACCAGAGATTTAGCAGAGTTGATGCAATCTCTAGATAATAATTTATACTCTATACCAACAGCACAATACAAACAAACCGATGCTGGAGACACCTTGTGGCAAATAAAAGCAAATTTTTGATAGTTGTAGCATAGCAAATACACAATCCTTTATATATTGATAGATGGTGACGATCTAGTGCAGCATAGCTTCTGTTATAATTAGGATTGAATTAATAACTGCTTCTGACAAGTCTTTGTGGCCTAGTGGATAGTGCATTGGACTCTCGTTTAAGAGGACGTGGGTTCGATCCCCACGGGCAGGCCAAAAAATATTTTTAGTATTTAATATTTTTAGTATTTAATATTGAAGTATTAAATTTTCTTGTTGTAATAAGCACTAGCAACAAAGAAACCATAAAATATCCAAGAAAAAATCTGTTGAAAATTTTCCAGATTTCACTCCAAGCAAATCACAGAACGAGGAGTAAAAAGCTTCGCTTCAATAAGAAAAAAAAGTAAGTTAATTCTGAATTATATTCTATACTTATTTAAAGAACGCAGCGTTAAAAAGGCTGAGACAACTAGAATCTATTTACCCAATTAATCTCATAAAGACCAGGGGCATTACTCTGTAACGCAATTTGAAAGTTAATTTGCTCGCATTCGAATTAATGATGCTCCATAGCCTGCGTTTCGCATTTACACACATTCGAACGAGTTAGAGAGTGATACTTCACTTTTGGAATGCATTTGACTTTCAAATAGCATTGCTTTTCGAATCGTATTACAGAGTAAGGCCCCAAGAATATTTCCAAGGTTGCTCATTCCTTTGGCTATGATGTCGAAAAAGATCATAGTGAATTTAAGGCCTAAAAACGTATGTTCAAAGATGAAACAGAACTCGACGAAACATTTTGGGAAAATGTTCGTAATTTATGATATAACGATGGGTCTTTGCAATTCCAACTGATTTTAGACATTGTTGCCAGAGTCATTGTTCTTCCGCACTCATCAGCAAACTGCGAAAGAGTCTTCAGTTTTATCAACTTAATCAAATAAAAAAACTAATTGTAAGAAACAGCTTTATCACAGATATTCAAACTGTTATTCTACACGGTAAGGCTTTCAGTGGTAAGATATTCGAGGTGGAGTTTGACAATTTGGCAAATAAAATGAACTGCGACATGTATACGTAAATGATTTCCTATTTATTTAACTATTTTTAATTAAAATGATCTCATGTATATTTGCAACTTAAGAAAAAATGTTAAGCTGATGTTTTTTAATAATAAGCTCATGTCTTGAAATAAAATGGGCTACCTAATTAAGCCTTGCTGGTTCACTGAAAAAAATCACTTCGAAAATGTTTGTCAAAAGCACTACAGGAGGCAGTCCTTTGTGTTAATAATATTCCTCAATCAAATATTGTGGGAAAAAAGATCTGAGATTCTTTTAAAATTTTTATACAAACAAAGGAGACACGGTCCTCCAACAAACAAAGAAGACACGCTCCTCCAACTTAACAAATTGACTCACAGGAAGCCTTATAATATTTTTTGTCTACAATATTTTCAATAAAGCAACTAAAACAGATTAAAAAAGTATACTGATATCTACGGATTTTTGTTTCCAAAAAATTACAAAAAATACGGAATTTTTACGGTTAAGGTCTTAAAGTTTTTGAGAGGAAATTAACGATTTTATGACAATAGAGTAAAAATCAAGGTATACATATTGATCAAGTGAAAACTTTTTTTAAAGTGAAACTTTTATAGCCGCGTATACAACAATACGGCGAGCTAGATGGGGATTAAAACCAATGTAACAAAATGGTTTTTATGAAAACAACAACACAGCAATTCGCCGCGCTAGTTGTATAAAATCGAAAAAATTGGTATTTAAAAATTTTTTACATTTCTGCTTCCACTGAGGATTGAACTAACTACGATTGGATCCGTAGTTGGCTGTTGTACTCACTGGGCCACGAAAGCAAATTTGATGTGTTAGCTCATACTCATGTTAAATCAACAATCAGTTATTCTTCTCTTTCCTTTATGATTGAATTGAGTCTTAGCATGTATTGCTATTGATAGAATGCACAGAAAGTATTTCCAGCTCTTTGTTAACTCTCACTTCGACATATGATGCAATAAAAGAAGGCAGATGCATGACTAAGAGCCGAGTGTCAGAACTGTCAAACAAAAAAACGCAAAACAACACTGAGTGGAGAATCAGTTTGCCAAGTGACGGAAAATGATTGGATTGGTTTTGACAATTCTGACACTGTGAAAGAAAGTATGATAGGTGCCTTTACTGCGTAGTCATGCTCAATTTATGATGATGGTGCTAATTTTTTTTCAGAAATTTAAACATTATCTACTACTAAAATGTACTTCTTGCTGACGTAAGAAAAGCATACAAGCGGAGGTTGTTTATTAACATAATAAAATATATTCCTTGCGATGGGAAATCGAAATGAGTATTCTAATGTTGATTAAATTGATTTATTCGTTTGTTGTGTGTTTCAAAGTTTGCAGCTAATAATATTTCAATTTAATATATATTTATTTTTTAAGGAAAATTTTTTGTTTATTAGGCTGCGACGATAAAAACAACAAGAGTCGAGGGTCAGCTGCAAAAACTAAATAGTATTTCAATTAATTAAAATCGATAAGTTGAAATATTGCCAGCATATCTACCAATAGATGGCTGAAATTTTTTAGAAAATATCTAATATATATTCCTATTCCCTTTTTTCTGCTTTGTTTAGTTTTATTTCGTTGATTCACCCTTATCAATTTTTGTGATATGAGATGCTATTTGTTCCGTATATGACTCCAGTGCAGTTTTTATCGTTTTTTGAAGTAAGCCTTGAATTGATTGATTTGGAAACAGCACATACTGTAATATTTGCGAATGTAACTTTGAATCTTAAATTTTTTTTATCCTTAGATCTGTGATTTTTATATAAATACCATATCTTTCATATAACTCAAATGCAGTTTTTAACACACATTTATATCGAAATTAAAAAATAAATCGCACTCTGCGGTATTTGAACACACGACAAAATGGTTACAAGTTCTTCTGCATTAGTTTCGTTAACATTAAAAAAAAACAAACAGAACAAAGAAACAACATTTTTATCTGTGTAGGCACGGTAACATTAACCTAAAGACGTATGCGCGGTAGCATAAGGTCAGTGCTTCTGACCACGAAGTTAAGGTCTAGGGATTCTTTCTGCAGTTCAAATTTTGTGCTTTTTTTAATTAAAAATATTCACAATTACACTGGCAGTTTCTTTTATTTTTAAGAAAAATTTAAAATAAATTATATAAATAAAGCTCGAGTTACAATCGATTAATGATTATTTTGAATAAACAATAAATTTTTTTTGTCTCTCTCTCTCATATAATCATATGAAATAAATTGAAAGATGTATGCTATGCTTGCTTTCGGGTTTGTTCGTACAAGGGAGGCAATGATGCGATGGTAGCGCGTTCAACTTGCAGCCGAATTGTACTCGGTTCGATGGGAGTACGGAAAGGTAAAAATGCATTATTCCCGCCACAGGTTTTTCGACAAATTTTTTCTTTTAAATATTTATAAATATAAAAATAATTAACAAATAAATAAAATAGCAAACTCTGTCGTATGTACGAAAGTAAGTAAGAAAAACTACGATCTTGTTCTGTCCATAAACAAAACGTACAATATTTCCCATGATATCGCCATGTTGAAAATACTAGTTGGCTTTATGAAAAAAAGACAGTCCTTGACCTAATAATGGCATGAAGGCAGACTGCTTTTTTAACAATTTGGTTGCACTGAAGGAGGGAATGTTAATAAAACAAACTAAAAATCTTCCCAGTAGTTCCATTTTTGGGTAAAAGTTTCACTTCTACCGTGTGTGGCGGCCACACACATCTTTTTTTTTTTTAATATGATTGTATTTATTATGATGATATTTTTGAATTTTACTCAAATTTTATTTATAGTTTCCACCATTTTAATACCTTGTTTTTAACTCTTAAGTCAAATAAACATAACTTTCTTTCCTACTCACCTTAAGACTTCGAAAAGGTCGCAAATGGAAGATTTTAAAATTTATTTTTTTTAAAACATTTACAAATTTTTTTTTTAAATAATAGGCTTCACTGATTTTCACGTCCGAAATTAGATTAAAAGATAAAAAAAATACTTAAATCTATGATTTACTCAACAAGAATTAAAATTAAAGTTATAAATAATTCTTATTGATAGACTCTTATTGAGAAAAGTTATTTTCAACTTTTATATAATAGAAATTTTTAAGACTTATTGAAGCATTAGCTTCTTTAGCGAAGGTATTAAAGGGATTGAAATGAAAACTTCACAAAAGCGTCAGTTGCGGTTTTAGTTTTCTATAAACTTTGCATTTACGCTAAGTGAAATAACAAAAACATGCACAAACAGTAACAACACAAGCCGCTCTCGATGGTCAGCACATTTTCAAATCCGCTTAAACAACAACAAATGCATGCAAGCGCAATAAAAAACAACCCTCATTCGACGATGCTGGTGTTGAAAGGATTGTTTTTGCACGAGAATTGTTTTTGCGTGAGTATTTTGTTAGTGGACTAGAAATCCGTACGCAATGAATGTTGTTTGATTTTTTATTGAAGCGTTAGCTTAACGATGGTGCAGGTGTCAGGACTGCCGACCGAAGCGATGGCTTCTTACCATGAGATGAAAAATTCTATATAGTATTAATCAAAAGAATTAACATGCACACATGCACTGGCTGTGTTAAATTTTTTGTATTACTGTAAATTTTTTGTTGGGTTGATTAAGATTAAAGTTTTCGTTCTTTTTGTTGCTTAAAAGTCATCTTTAATTAAACTGCATACTTAACTTTTTATTAGTATTCAAAAGTTTTGCTGAAATCGAAAATTCGATGCTGTATGTAGACTTTTGCCCTTCACTTTAAATTTATTTATACTTTTCATTGAAATAGATTTTTTTCATTGAATAGCCCACCACGTAGGGCTTCAAACTCGACACACAACCTATTTAAAGCTAGATAACTCACCGCTCAAATTAGCCGTCAAACTGACGGATGCCAGTTTGCCGTTGCCCAGGGAACACCACGAGGAGGTTTGAGTCGACTTGGGACGATTTCGACATGGATAATGCTGGCCTCGCCAGGTTGAGGCACTCAGATACGTTGCCATGTGTAGGTTCGTCCCCTGATTCCCTTCACTGTAAATAGCGTAACCAAAATTCAAAATTTTTATGCCATCAATTTTATTGTTAAATATAAAGTAAAATGTATTAACTTAAAAGTGTGTGCATGTTTTTTCTTTCAATTAATACTATATATAATCTTTCCTATTATGTATGTTTTCATTGTGGTGGAGTTCCTTGTGTGTTGGCTAACTTTACCATACTTCATATGCAAATATTACTCCTAAAAGTTGAAATTTACTACTGTGAGGTGAAGAAGTTGAACGGTAAGAGGTTGCTTGCCCTGGCCGAGGTTTTTACCAGGAACTATTAGTGCAAATATCGGACTCACTAACCAGTACACAATAGCCGCTATAGTTACGTTTTTGAAGCGAAGCTTTTTTCTCCTCGTTCTGCGATTTGCTTAGAGTGAAATCTGAAAAAATTTTCGACAGATTTTTTCTAAGAGTTTTATAAGATTTTTTTTTGTTTCTGCGTTTTTTACAAGGCAATTTAATACATCATATATAAAAAAACATTCCTCAGCCTGCCGTGGGGATTCGAACCCGTCAACCTCCGACTGGAGTTTTATACTCTATCCATTGAGCCTCTATGTATTTCGCAGCAATTTATTCGTTACACTGACGAGACAAGTAGAACAAAAAGCTTCTGAGTATACCACAGCGGGAACCACGCAAGACTAGTGATGAATTGATACGAAATAAAAATTAAGTTGATTAAAAAATGAAAAATAAAAAACTGAAAAAGGTGTTAAGCAAAGCTGAAAAGATGAAAAAAACAAACAAATCCTAAGAGAACAACGCAAGCGCTTGTTGCAAAGGGCTTAGGAAATCTTTACTAAGTATAAGTACAACTTACCTAAGGTTATGATACTCAAGTTTATTTTTTAATATTACCTTAAATCTACAGCAACCTATTTTAGCAGAAGGCTTTCAAAAGAACACACAAGTTCTAGCATAAACTGCCTAATGGCAAAATAATGCGATTGCCTAAATTTCCTTTGATGTATTAAAAAAATACTTAGATAACCCATTCTGGCCGAAGGTCATAGGCAAATTATACCCGATAATTTTATAATTTTAAATGTTTTCTCTGTGTGTATGAAACTGTGAATAAGCTTCGCTTCTCTCGTGTGTCCAACGACGCACCTGTATTTTTTTTTATATGTAAGTGCGTCATATTATAAAACGAACCCCCCACAAAAAAATTCTTGTTGTGCCCCTGTTTGGTACATACATGTTTTTATTCTGAAATGAGTCGGAGATATTCTCAAAAAAATGGTTTTAGGCGCCATTAGGCTGCGAAAAAACCAGATGGCAAAGTTAAAATTCGGAAAGAGCACATCGAAGTCTATGAAATTACCTATTTTCAAAACTCCCGGAAAACTTTCCAGGTAAAACTACTTATATGTATAATAAAAAGTTATTTAAATCTACAAAATTTTTGTTAGTCTAACGAAAGATTTGGCTGTAAAGCTAAGAAAAAATTTTTGTTAAAAAGTTTGTCATTATTTTTTTCGGTGTATATAACATTTCTGCGTTTCAATAAGATAGCTATTCCGTTCAACTGAGCATTTGATATCCTCGAAATCCTTTCGCTTTGCACATGTTTATATTAAGAATAGCAAATTTTTTTTTTATTATTTACAAAACGAAAATTCATGTTAGCTGACAAACATTCGTAAAAGATTTTGTGGAAAATAACGCAAGATTTATAAAGACATGTGAAAATCAACGAGTGCCTCGGGAATAGAAAATTAATGCACAACACTCGACTCCAACAAACATCATAAAAGCGCAAATCCATTCAAGTTCAACGCTTAGCTTTAAACATTTTGATAACAAGTTCTCGATTTTCAACCATTTTGCACCACATTTAAATTTATTTCGATTTCAAACACCTATTAAGAAAACCGAACAAGTATATTGAGACTATTTTAAGAAATTGACTGATCCTTGATGTTGGGAATTAATTAAATTATTGTGACAAAAGGAGCCATAAATAACCAAGCTCAAAATTATTATGGAAACATATGAATACATGAGTTGATTTGGAATATATAGCCATAAAACACATGAGGAAACTAGAAAGATAAAATAAATTAGGCTGTCTAAAGCCTGTGGCACGTTCCACATTCATTGAATGGTATAAATTTGACTCATAAATTAAGACATAAACAAATTTAATAAAGGCCAATTCAGTCTAAGTCTACACGACCATAATCTGCCTCAATTTAGCCCAAAGAAGCCCTATGGTTATGTCCCAGAAGTCTTTAAATCTGTAGAAAACCTAAATTATTATACGGAGCAGAAGCATTTTAAAAGCAATTAGGAAATGTGGCGGCAAACGGCAGACTGTGCGGAACAAAATAGACTATTTAAACAAAATTCTGTCAATGTTAACATAAATGACACAAATGAAGTGCATACGCGCTGCCACTCTGTCTCTATGTCTGCATATGTGGCAGTTCATAATAACGTCAATGACAAATCACGCGCGCGCGTCAAAATGCCGAAGAATGATATTTTTACTGTCAAGAGTCAAATCAGACACATTGTCGTTTCATGAACGGATGACGTCTTTACAAGAGCGGCTAAAATTAGTTCCGAAATGTTGTTACAAATGTGTTGAGTCCAAACAACTGAAACATCAAAAACACTTCAAATTTTAGGGATCTGTTTATGAAGGCAGTTTTGAAAATATTGAATGTTTAGGGGAGAATAATTGTTGGGTTCAGGCGATGAAGCTTGGTGAATAATAACGTATACACTTAATATTATTGAGATTTCTAATTAAATGTTGGAAATAAAAATGCAGAGCAAAATTTAATAATTTATTACGAATATGAGGCGATTCCGGCTAGAGTGGCCTAACTCACCAACATATCTAATGGAGCTTTATTAAGATTTTCATTAAGAGTTTTTTAATTTTTTCATTTTATTCACAATATTGCTTACTTTTATTTAATTTGTTTTTAAGAAGTCAATATCAAGTTTGGTTGTTGCTTTACGGGCCGTATCGTTATTTTTAACCAGCTGATATTTCCAAGGTTTCCAGTAGATTTTTATTGTTCATCTCTGGATAGCGCATTTATCACGAGCTAATGTCAAAAGATATCCGAGAAAAATTTAAACAGTCGAATTCAGCTGGTTAACTGAGATATCCAGTGGCTTATCATGCGTTTTGATATATATCGTATTATTGAATTGTTTGTGAAAAAGGTGAAGAATATTGCTGTTGTATTTGTTGGGCGGCAGAAAAATATTTTCTTGTCAACCTTGAGTTGTCTACTGCTGAAGGTTATTGCTGATATATTTTTTGGGCTGCAGAAAAATATTGTTGCCAATTTTATGCAAAAAAAAATAAGCGAAAAGCTACAAATTTATAAAAGCACCAGTAAAAATGCCTCATTGGAACATGTAGCGAGTGAACATTTTTCGAATGGCACAGCGCTTAATTAAAATATATGACAGACTGTCAAAATCTCGGGATAAATTTAACGTTTGGCTGGAAAAATCACTGACCAGCCGATAAGATATCCAGACCTGTTAAGTTGCTATCCAGAGGTGAACAATACCAATTTTTATCCAGATATTTTTACCTCTGAGGTGAACAATACGGCCCTAAGAGTCTTAAACATGGAAAATTCTCATTGGGAAAAAATGTAAAATTGTGGGTTATGCCACGGTCACAGTAACACATTTGTGATTGCAAATTTACGTTGGTTTGTTCGGCCAATCAACTGGAGTGTGTGAGTAGATATTTGTTGTGAGTCTTGGGGGGGGGGAAAACTTTAAGAAATAAAATTAATGGGAATTTATTTTTACGCATTCCTGTAAATTTAAGATAAAAATTCTATTAAGGTTATTAAATAAAATTGAATATAGTGCAATATTATAATTATCAAACGAAAAAAAAATAAATACTACTTACAAATTAAATGCTAACTTCGTAATTACTTAAAAGAAATGAACGAAATGTTTATATAGTTTCATTAAATATAATTTCGGCGTGTGTCCGTATTACTGGAAGTGTTCGAAGTTCACTAAGCTGAATAATTATTGAAGGAATTATATGTAAAATGTATATTTCAGCTATATTCGTTCAATCGCTTTCATTAAAACAGTTTTGTAAAGATATTATAAGAACATAAGTAATGAAAAATAATAAATTAACATTGCTTCAGAAAAATATTTTACATAATGTACATACACATGTAATTATCAAGTAATATAATATACATAGCGCCGTTACCATACGCACTACAATAATACACTGATTCGGATTGAAAAAAAAGAATCAAATTGCTAACCAAACTGGCTTGAATTTTTTCAAGCTTTTTCCGAACTAAAGCTCCGAAGTGTAGAGATGTCCGTATTACTGGGAAGTCCGGTATAGCGATTGTCCGGATAAGCGAGACTATGCTGTACTCACAATCACTATCTTCTGTACTTATGTAAACCTCGTTTCCAGCTGTAACGTCGTGGCCGGTTCGTAAATTCTTAAAGAATTCATGGGAGACGAAAGCAATGAGTTTGGGGAAGGCCATTTTTCTTTTCGACACTTATGCAGTTTCCGTTTGGATGCAACAACTTCAAAGCGTTCAAAACTTTTGAATTCATTAAAACATTCGTTGTTCTCAAATCTTAGCCAATGAATTGAATTGAAAAAGGCGCAAAAATAATATCAATGTGGGTTAGGCCAGTGTTGCATACATGCAAATTTTATTTATATGCTTTATTATTCAAGCGCTAAATCCTGGAAAAAACCCATGAAAACCAAATTGATATACATCATCTCTTTGTCGATTATAAAGCTGCGTTCGATAGACCGAGAAAGGATTGCCTACACGCAACAATGTCTGAGTTTGGTATACCTGCAAAGTTGGTAAGACTTTGCAGGATGACGTTTCAGCACCGACAAGGTAGAAAATTACCTCTCCGAAATTTTCAATACCGAAAGAGGTTTCAGACAAGGCGATCAACTGTCTTGCGATCTCTTCAACATCATCATGGAGGAGATCGTACGAAGGGCCATTGAGCATCGTAATGGCACCATTTTCTACAAAGGTGTCCAGCTCCTTTCGTACGCTGATGATATTGATATTGTCGGCAGAACCAAGAAAGATGATACCGCTCCTTTCACCGCTATCGAAAAGGAATCAGCCAAAGTGGGTTTGACGATAAATGAGGGCAAAAGAAAGTATATGCTGTCTACAAACAAGGGAGCGCGGCATCTAGACTCCCACGTTTCATCCGGCATCTTGAAGTAGTTAAGGAGCTTGTATACCTTGGCACCTTGGCTATCACAATGGACCTATCTGGTCTAAGTGAGCTGGTATATGGCATTGTACATACACCGGCTGCCGCCTCTACGTAACCTATACCTTGGCACCGCCATTAATAACAACAACGAAGTCAGCCTGAAGATAAAGCGAAGAACAAAAATTGCTAATAGGTGCTACTACGGGCTCAGTAAGCAACTAAGTTCTAGAGCCCTCTCTCGATCGACAAAACTAACACTCTACAAGATGCTCGTTCTACCTGTGCTGCTTTATGGCGCTGAGGCATGGGTAGTTTCGCAAACTGACGCAGCCGCTCTGGGGGTGTTCGAGAGAAAAGTTCTTCGCAAAATCTTCGGTCCTGTTCGAGTCGGCGATGATTATCGCATCCGAATGAACCACGAGCTGTATGAGCTCCACGAAGACATTGAAGTAGTTCGGCGTATAACTGTGCAGCGACTACGCTGGCTGAGTCATGTCCATCGTATGGACGACGAGGCTCCCTCAAAAAAGGTGCTCGAGGCGAGGGTCGTTGGTCAACGATGACGAGGGAGACCATACCTCCGATGGATGGACCAGGCCGAGGAAGCCCTAACGGCACTTGGTGTATCCGATTGGAGAAGGCGCGTGAGTTACATCACAGACTCCACCAAATTTCGAATATAAAATCTAAAAGTTTAATAAAATGTATTTATCTTTTCTGATATAAATATGAATGTACTTTGTTCCAATGTTATTAAAAACCCTTCTTTCAGTTTGTTGCTTGCTTTTTCATGCTTTTTCATTTAACATATCAAGTTTCATTTAACATATTGCGAAACACTACAACAATGTTTCATTTATGACTAGGCTTCCCATAATTTTTTAGGTCCAATTCCTGACGCTGGTCAAAATACCAAATTATCTATTAAGACTCAGAATAAAAAATGGTGAAATGCCAAAACCAATACATATATTTAACAAGTACACAAATTAAATAGTGCAAATATATATATGTTTATGATGGTACAACACAACACAAAAAAAAAAATTATTAATATATTATGAAATCGTACTCCACCTTCAGCTTCTCCGTAGAAACATACTTTCTTCTTGCCATTGTTATATTTGAGTGCTAAATTAAAATGTAAAAAATATACTAGTATTTATATAAAATATTAAATAGATGTGAGAACTTACCTACTATTAAATTCACAGAATTTTTAGGGACAAAAATAAATGTGACGAAAATGCTATACAAGCGCTCCAGTCGCTGAATCAGTTGCTTATGATCAGCTGATTCAACAAATGATCGCATCAAATAAAACAAAGATTTCCGAAAAATCATCGAAACTAGGTTGGTGTATCCACTATACAAACACAGCTAATTTTAAATAAGGTCATGTACAGACTGACGTATGTAGCAGTAAAAAGTGTTTCAAACTTATAATAAAAGTCGTCAGATTTCAAAGGGTAAGTCTCATTATTATTTTTTGAATGCCTGACAAAATACGATGCCGGACAAAATTCCTGACAAGTTGTCTAATGCCTTACTATCAGGCATAATTCCTGACGTATGGGAAGCCTATTTATGACCCAACTAACGAATTTCATTTACTCTACAATTTATAGCATTGAGCAATAAGGTAAACACTGCAACAAAGTTCATTCCACGTAAATAGTTTCGGAATAGCATAAGCAAGCAGAGGCAAAATGTAAGCTAAAATGTACTCGTATCAATAAGTTAATTTTAAGAATCAGAAATAAAGTTTACTTTGCAGAGAAAAGTAGTGTTCTCATTTTACTCCGGTAAATATATTTGGTAAACGTATTTCGCGCAAAGCAGAGGCGCCTGGCGAGAGCTGATAAGGTCGGCCACCTAAGTGCTGCTCTCTATTAATAGAGTTGGCAATCAATATTCTTTTGCAGCCAAATGTCAAGAGAGTGCAGTTTGGATGCTAAATCTGTGTTTATTCCAATTTTCGTGTGCTTGTGGGTAAGGTCACTCTTGCCGGAATCTTCTCATATGTATATACAGTAGAGCACTCATGAAATGTTTGTAAAATGTGTTTTTCCCTCGCCTCACGTTTCACGATAGAACTGGCGTTAAAAATAAGATCTGCTAAAAAACATCGCCTCCATTATTTGCAGACCTTAGTTACTGCAAATTTCGTTTATATTACATCAAATATCTCAAAATCCTGACATGATGAGGCAATTTCGGATTCTACGCAAAAAATTACTTCGGTAACAATCCTCAACTGGCCAATACTATCGCAACAACCAATTTTCTGCATACTTACATTTTACCGTTACCGACATCTACAGAGTTGTACAATGAAGAAAAAAAGCAATAGGTAAATCACCTAAGTCGGCTTGGGTAAAGAGAATTGTATGGGAATTTTAAACTTTTGCTTATTCACTTAAGCATTTTATTGTTTAATACATTGCTTTGAAAGTACATACTTTGATACCTTGCCACAAAAAAATATTTGATTCACCGAAGCTCAAAATCCAAAAATACAAAATTAAAAAACAACTAGCATGGATGGTTTAAGCATAGTTTTGAGCCATTTTCTGCAAAAAAAAAAACACATCTGCGTCATTAGACACACGAGAGTAAGATAGATTTGATAATTTAATGGGTTTTTCTTGTATTAAAACCACTTTTAAATGCAAAAATAACATAAAGTAAATTAAAAAACACTCGTTAATATTCACACCAGTAAATTTTATTACATTTATCAACAAAAAAAAAACAAAAAAAAAATTTCTTTGCCCGCCGTGCGGAACGGAACCTGGAACTTTTGGTGCCTGTCCATCGCTCTACGCACTGATCCAAGCAGCCTTGCTACTACTTGCTGACATAACTGCGGCTATGTTAACAGAAGCTGTATTAACAGATGAAGTGTGTCGCAGTATTCTGTTGATAGACATACAACAAACATTTTTTAATAGATTATTGTGTTATGCTGCAGCATAGCTTCAGTTGTTATTTATATTGAATAAATCACTTCGCGTAACGAAGGAGTTTGGCTCAATGCGTAGGGTAAGTGACTTCATACACAGTGGTATCGGTTGGTTGTGGGTTCGAATCTCAACTGCATGCGAATGTAACATTTTTGTATTTGATATTTAATTTAATTTAATTTAATGTTCTTGTTATAATAGGCGTCACGCAGCAAGAAAAGCCGAGAAGTCATTAATTTCTAAGAAAAAAACGGTGTTGATAAAAGAAAAATATGTGTTGTTGCCGATTTCAGTCAAGCAAATCACAGAATGAGAGGCAGCTGCTTAAAAAAACACGTAAAATAAAAAAAACCAAAACCCGAAAAAAGTTATATTTTTGAAATTAATTTTTTTTTCTAAGTAGTGTATAAAAAATTACCAAATACTTGGTTAATTTATCACCCAAATAAAAATTGGCAAGTCAACATGTAAAACTTAGGCGTTTGGATGAAGAACTTGGGAGGCTGAAAACTGCCAAAGCCATCTTATAAATTATACTAGGTTTTTTTTTCAATTTAACATAAGCTTTTTTCTCGGTGTACACATATTATTATTTCGCTGACTAATAATTTTCTTAAATTTTTCCATATTATGTTATGTTATTCATATTATGTTAAGTTAAATAAAACATTTTTGGTTCCCCAAAAATTTATTAGAATAAATTGTTTTAGTTGCTGGAGCAACTAAGTCCTCCATCTGACACAGAAAGTTTTTCAATTGAATTAATTTTTCTGTTAGGCCGTCACCTCTCTGCAGACAGTGGCAATCCTCAGAGAGTAAAAACTGCCATGAAAAGCTTCTTGAGAACGTGAGCCGTTCGGAGTCGGCATAAAACATGTAGGTCCACTTCTCGATCATTTCTGTTCAAACATTTCACATCACACACAGCACAATTGAATATGAGAAGCTCGGTCAAAGTCCTTTCAAGAGCTGAAGTGGCCATTTTCTTTTTTTTTTTTTTTTAGTTGCTGGAGCATTTAATAAGAAATATTTTAAGCCCAATTTGACCAAATAAAGTGAAGGTACGTTATTACGTTATACGGCTTTTTTTCAGAAATTCCATATTTTTTAATTCAGTAGAAGTGTTAAAGTACTGTATCCTTCTTCGACGTAATGGCATTGATAGCATTTTTGTCAAAAATAATTTCTTATAATTTGAGATTCTTGAAAATCCTACTTTATATTGTATACGACGCTCTACCAGAAAATGTTTTTTTGTTAGATATTCCCTCTTAACTTACTAATTTTTTATTTTAAACAGGAATCCATGGTTTGTGAATTACACCTGGGATAAAAGAAAAAGTATGGGGTTTATACCGTTAACCCATTTTACAATACTGTCTTAATACAAAAATTAGTGGTGGAAGAAGTCCATCCAACAAATAAGAGCAAATTGGGATCGGTGAGCACAAAATATGGCTTAATGTATTAAAATGAAAAATTTACCTTAACCATATGTTGCACGGTGATATCTACGTACGCACCACCTACATTTTTACTGTATTATCATGGCTTATGACACAGCAAACCTATTTTATGATTCAGATTTGTTATAGAATGTCTATTGAACACATGCTGATGAATATTCAACATTATTTTCATTTAGTTTTTATTAATTCGACAATAATTTACACGGTGTAACAGCGGGGAAAAACTTGGCATAATTTAGGTTGCACTTGGTGGAACATTAGATAACCGCATACTGTTTTTTTTTTAATTTCACCCTCAAATTTAGATATATATAAATAAAAAACAAAAAATTTTTGTTTGGTGCTAGGAAATTTAATTGCATAACTTTTCGGTTTTTAAATAAATTTAAAAATTGCAAATGTTTTCTTAAACACGAAAAGCACACCTTCACTATGGTAAATGAAACTTTCTTTTATCTCAAATTACAGGTGAAACCAATAATAACTTTCACATTCTTTTTCATCTCTTTAACCTTGATTTGCTGAACATCTTAAAAAGCAGCTTTATATACTTTTAGATTCCCGTTCAAGACCACTTAGTCTTATTAATTGACTAAAAATAATTGCATTATTTATTTTAAGTTTTCAAACCCAAATGAGGAAAAACGCCCAAAAAAACATCTTTATTTTATCTCACTTGTTGAAACCAATGTGCACAAAAAGGGATGCGGATCCGTTTCGAACCCGTTACGAGTCCGTCAGTACGCACTTCCCTTTTTTATGTTTCGACGGACCCGTTTCGAACCCGTTACGAATTTAAAAAAATGGTGACAGGTTTAACATTAAAGGCAGTCGTATATTTGTTATCAAATCTTTTCTTTTTTTTTCAGTGTATTAGGGATACGAAGTACAATTGTGTACTTATTCTAGTTTTAAATACAAGCATTTATTTACAAGTTACAACAAGTTACATGTGACTACAGGATAGCAGTATGCAAGATATTTTCCGGAAACTTTTTTAATTGCGTTAATTTGGTACGCTTTGTCATTATAGCTAGAAAAAAATTTATATAAAAAAATTTAATTTTGCATGACTTGCATTCGTTCTGAATCAGCGTTATTTAACCCTATTCACGTCACGCTGTGTGTTTGGGTCACTATTCAATTTCAAACCAATATAACTGATTTAAAACTTGTTTTAAATCAAAATAAGTTAAATGTATTTTATTATTAGTCACTCAGTTTCTACAATATTCACTTAATTGTTTTTTTATGATCTGATAATATTTAGTTATTACACAAAATATTCAAAAATCACATAAGTTGTGACTCTGAGATACTATACGACGGTTAACAATAAGAAAAAGACGAAGCTGTGATATTTGTCAGAAGCCCGTATGTAACGAGCATTCACAGAAAAGGGTGGTATACCTAACATGTATCAATAAGTAGTTAAGTTAAAATCGCCACGTTATTTCTATTAAAATTTCTTATTTTTTTAATTAAATAAATTAACTATCTATTCATGCATTTTGTATAAGTGTAGCTAAGTCACATATATTAAATTACATTCTTTTTTGAATAAAATGAATGAACTCTCTATATATTTTGTATTAGTGTCTCTAACTAAGTCACACCTTGGCAGTTTACTTTATTCAGGTAGCGTGCTAGGAACAGGGTTAAAAAAACGAGTCCGTCGCAAATTCGCATTATTTAGAAAAAACGAGTTACGAGTTACTCTTATTCGCGTTAGTTTGAAAAAAAGTCTGTCTCGAATTCGTATATGAAGTCCGTTCTGAGTTTGAAACGGATCCCAATAAATTAAAAAAGCTTTTCGCATTTTTGAGAGGAATTTCATACGAAAACGGGTCAGTGACGGATCCGAAACAGATTGCGTTTAAAATGTTCGAAGAAGTGATTCCGTCTCGGATTCGAAGACGGAGTGTGTTTGAGTGAGTCCCTGAATAGTTTACATTTACAGCTGGACCCGGTAGGTGGCGCTGTGATCGGCTTACAAGTAATTTTTTTTCGAAACCGCTCATCCGACTTGCATTAAAATTTCTATATAGGTATTTTCGGTTACGATGAGTATTTATTATTTATCTATTCTGTTCTGTTCTATATTGACCAACAGAGAGGGCTGTTGTACAAATCTTTTGAAAAACTGAAAACTGCTCACCCGATTTGAATAAGAATTTGAATATAGGGAGTTTTGAGAACGGCAAGTGTCTCGGCGCTATCTATTTTACTATATCTCGAAAACCAGAGGGCATTGTAGAAACCCTGAATGCTTCACCAGAACCGGGCGGCGCTGGGTTTTCAGCTAGTAACTGTGTAAAAATGAAAATTTGGGTAGAGATTATATATCATAAGTACAGAAGAGCATACAGAGAAAATTAATTTGAGAATAACATAGATTTTTCTAAAAACGTTCGTTTAATTGTCTTCGCGTGTTAGTCTGCCACCATGTTTATTGAGTTTTTTCAAAGAAATCAGTTTTGTATGGCTTAAATTTCTTGGTGGAACTTTCCCCTCTGTTCATTGCTTAACTTTCCCAGGTATTTCGGGAGAAAATATAATAGGGAATGCAAAAACATGGATTTTAATCGACTTGCTGCAACCCGTTTCACTACACGCAGCTAAAAACTCGTTTACCACATTCAAGTTATTCACACTTTTGTTGTTGCATAAGAAATTATTGCATAAATATATAAATCTGTTCCACGTTCTTTTTTTAACTACACTCAATTTTGATACAAAATCAGTGTCCGCGAAGATTTTCCGGATTTGTGGACCAACAAGCATATCTTAAAAAAAAATGATATGGCTTTTTCAAATAAAACATACAAGTCACCTTCTTTGATTTTGCTTTGACTTTATATAACGCCAAAATAAGATGACGAAATGCATCGCTGCCGTTATCTAGTTTTTTGACAAACTGCTTCATGTATCCTAGTTTAAAATGCAGTGGGGAGAATGACTTGTTGGAACTAAACCAAATCAGTGACTATTTTGCAGTTATGTATGTTTTAATTGATAAAGAGCATTATTTTTTCTAATATCTATCTAATATATCCAAAAAGAGCAAAGAGTTCAGCAATATCTGGGCAATTTAATACTTACATTTAGGCAATTCACAAATTGTTGTAAAGTTGTATGTTGTACTGTTGTAAGTGAAAGGTTTTCTCATTTTCTCCCCTATTAGTAAAGTGATTTCCTTGAAATTTTGGTTGTATTTTTTATATATATTGGTTGAATGATGTGTATAAAATTGGCGTGATCGGGCCATTATTTTATTTTTAATAAAATGAAATAAAATAATAATTAAAAAAGTTAAAAAAGTTAAAAAAGCAAAGTTATTTTTTGTACATCACTTTGTATGGAAGGTAGGCGTACTTCCGATCCGATCACGCCAATTTCATACAGATGATACAACCACTACAAACAAAACATACTACCAAAATTTCAAAAAAATCGCTGTACTAATAAGGGAGAAAATGATAAAACCTTTCACTTACAACAATACAACATACAACTTTACAACACCTTGTGAATTACCTAGATGTTATTATTTTCGACGGCTTTGAATATTTGCTTAAAGTGAACTCGGTCATCATTGCATGCAAATTTAACTTTAAACTTATCGGCTTTTAAATTCCACTACTTCAATTGAGAACCAATAAGCTGTGTTTATCGACACATAAGTTCTAGATAACGTACAAGATCATTAAAGTTTTCGTTTGACACGGCATGTCGCTTCCGAAAATTTGAAACAGGAATTAATTCATTTTCTTTCTCTGCAGTGTTTGAATCTTTATTCCAAAGATCAATTGCGAAATTCGTTTCTTCACCACCAGTTTGAAAAAATTTATAATTACTTAAAAAAATACATAAATACTAGCAGGATCCTGTAGTCCGCAGCTTTGCCACGAATGTTTTCTTTTATTGATTTGGACGCTAACTACACATAGAGAATAATATCCACTGTCGCAACCGAATTGGTGCCCTACCGACATAGTCGATTGTTGATAACTTTTAAAAAGTAATCACCACAACTACGTAGTTTCCCATAGCCTTGACTGTGGCATTCCGTTGGAAGCACTGCGCTCACGGTTTTCTGAACGAACCCTTTTATTCTTTCAACTTCTTGAATTGCTGAATTGAACTTGTTTTAACCTAAACTCAATTGTGTGAACGGAGAAGTAAGTCATTTTAACCTACATTCGATTCTATGAATGGACCTGTTATCCGTTTTGACTCCCACTCGGTTGTATGAGCCGACTTGTCAATTATTTTGAGTAAAATTTGGTTATTTTGACTAACCCATTGATCGTTTCGACATCCACACGATTATTGACTGTAGGTCATTTTATAGGTTAAATAATCTACAATATGTTCACAATAAACGTTTTTCTAAAAATAAAATCACACAAGATAAAACTGACATTTTTTTATTTTATAAAAAAAAAAATATAATCAAAAACATTACAGTACATGAATTGAACATTACAGATATAGAAAAAAAGAACATTTCATTACATTGGCTGACTTCATAAACGCATTTATCATTGCATCAGTGTTTTTTTTTTTAAATTGGTCCGAAGGTTATATTTGTAAATTAAAACTGCACAACTCAGGTGATATTTTTTCCCATCCATCTCCGCCATCTCAAGTAGTTTAATAGTTATAGACGTCAAAAGTTAGGAAAATGGGCCTAAAAACTTGTGCATTTTTTTGTTAGCTTCACTACAAAAATAAGCATTATGGGTATCAAAATAAAGGTCTATCTATTACCTTTCAACAAGATATTAACCATAAAATGCATGCATTACTTTTAGAGATATAACTGTTTTTCCACTCACAACGCGCAAATTTTTTTGTAAAAATTTTTCATGTTTCAGTTATTTCTTAAAAGGGTGAACCATCAAGTGTACATTATACGTAAAATGCATAGTGTGCAAAATAAAAATCGCGCCGTTTTTTATAAAAACTTTGCGTGTTTTGGTTATTTCGTAAAAGGGTGAACCGTCAAGTGTGCCTAATATGTAATATGTTTTATCTTCAAAAGTAATGCACAGATTTTTATGGTTAATAGCACTTTTTATGGTTGATAAGACAAACACTTTCAAATCGCGGCGCCCAGGAAATTGTAATCGTGCCTAGTTCCTAAATGCATCTATGCAAAGCATCAGTGACCTTTTTCTTTGAATTGGTGCTAAGCAGATTCGCCGAAACTGCGAAACTGAAACGTGCTTAAAAATAATAACCTAGTTGCGCAGTTTTGGTGAATCAACTAAGCACCAATTAATAGAAAGTCACTGATGCTTTGCATAAATGCATTATTACAAATTATTCAACAAAACGACAAACACTACAAAACTTCCGCCCGGACACGTTGAACAACTTTAAGAAATGAAATGCAAGCGTCTTGCGATCAAGGTCGGCTTACACAACTTCTTATCAGTGAACGTAAAGGGTTGTTAAATTTTAAGGGCCGATCTTGAATGTGAACCACACCAAAGCGTAAAGTTTTTTTCTGCAATTCATTTGACATTTCTCAATTTCAGACTAACTAATTTGAACCATGGAAAGGCACACAATCGAGCAACGCGTTAAAGTTATTCAGGCGTATTATGAAAATGGCCGTTCAAATCAAAATGCATATAGTGCATTTCGTAGCTCGTAGTAGAAAATATTGCTGCTGTTCGCAATAGTGTGGCTGAAGAGCCATCCACCTCAACTCGTCGTCGTGCCCAACAATTGCACCTCTCACGCTCGTCGTTGATGAACATTATGCATAAAGACTTGCATCTACATGCTTGCAAGGTGCAATTGACTTAAGAACTAAGGCCTCTTTACCCTTTCAAGCGTCGTCAATGGTCAGAATGGTGGCAAGAAATGGCAACAGTGGATGATCAATTTTCGAAGAAAATCATCTTCAGTGATGAGCAGCATTACCATATGGGCAGTTAATGCTGTTTTGGGCAGTATTTTGAGCAGGTAGACAGGATCATATTTCTCCCAGGATTTGGGCAGGTTTTTTTTTAATACAGTTTTTTAATTTTCGTTGAATAAAAAAAATAGAAATTTTATGTTTATAAATTATATATAAGTACTTATATAAAAGTAGCAAATAAAGTTACTACTACTTTTTACATCCTTTCAAAAATTTGATCATGTGGCAGCGCTTTTCCTGTCATTGTTGCTGTCATCGTTTTTTTTAATTTCTTTTCGCTAGTCTTTTGCAAATTACAAATGGACGAATACTTAACAAAATCTGGTAAGATAAGGAATATTTAAAATGTTATAATAAAAAAATTTTTAAATATTTGTTTTTAGTCCTTTTATAAGAGCAGTATTTTCTCTAAAAATACAGGATTTTTTTTTGAAAATTACAGGATTTTCAAAAAAACATATGGCAAAGCTGGTGATGAGGCACATTTTCACGTCAGTGGATTCGTCAATAAGCAGAACTGCCGCATTTGGGCGATTGATAATCCAAGAGTGATTGTCGAAAAACCAATGCACCCCCAAAGAGTGACTGTTTGGTGCGGTTTATGGGCTGGTGGCATCATCGAGTCGTATTTTTTCCAAAATAGGGCCGGTCAGGCTGTTACTGTGAATGGTGTTCGCTATCGTGAGATGATAACGAACTTTTTATGGCCCGAATTGGAAGATATGAATGTGGACGATATGTGATTTCAACAGGACGGTGCCACTTGCCACACAGCTAACGAAACAATGGCTCTTTTGCGCGACAAATTCAATGGCCGTGTTATCTCACGTGGTGGCGATGTCAATTGGCCGCCAAGATCATGTGATTTGACACCGTTGGACTTCTTTCTTGAGGGTAATTTGAAAGAAAACGTGTCCGTCGATAAGCCAGCAACAATTCAAGAGCTAAAGGATGAAATAATTCGGCACATTAACGGCATAGAACCTCACTTATGCCTCAGCGTCATCGAAAATTTGAACCATCGGATGGTGGTGTGCCGCCGAGGTCGCGGCGGCCATTTGGCCGATATTTTGTTCCATACATAATTGAACCACACCAATATTATCATAATAAAAAGAAATGACAATAATTTCCTAAATAAAATGTGTTTTATTCAATATCAACATCGGCCCTTAAAATTTAACCACCCTATATGTCTGTTTCACTCGATAAGTCGGATTGTTTGCAAACAAATAAAATAATTATAATTAGTTCCAGATATATTATGATTCATTAATGCCCTTTTTCTATATATATATTTGCATCTTAACATTATTTAATGGTACTTGTTGACTCCTAAGCACTTGTTGTTTGGAAACAATCAACTTTTTGCTTAGATTTAAAAAGAATATGTTTTTTTAAAGCAAAATGTGTTTTCATTTCAATAGATTGCAATTATAAATGGACTTAGAACATTTCTAGTCTATTACTATTTATTTGCTTGGAAATACAATTTCATTAAGAATACCATAAAATACTCACGGACAATTGCTTTCCAAATATTTATTAATCGGAGAATACAGGATTTGGTCGTAGACAAACAATAATTTTCAAAACCTTTACTAGGAATAACATTAAATATTTACTTATGATTACACTATATTTGCTTGGAAACATATTTTAGCAAAAGACATGCTAAAAGTCTTTCACTTTTTATAACTTTTTACTTACTTGCAACCGAACACTATTTAACTAACACAAAGTTTTTAATATATATCATATGTTGTAATATATTAAAATATTTTTATTTCTTTTACACTCACTTTAAATTCAGTTGAAACTTGAACTTGAAAATATAAAAACGCGGCAATTTCTTCAACCACACCTAAACTTGGCAACCGTTCAAAGCTAATTAAGCAAGCGCATAAGGCAAGAAAGTTTTCTCTATTTTTGTCCAAGTGGAAAAGAAACAGATATATGTGTGTCGAGGCACAACACATAAAAGAACGGAGTTCTTTTGAACTCTTTTTGAGTTCAACTGTGTTGGAAATATATTTTCATTGCATATTATGAGCATATTATTGTAGACCTAATTTTTTTAGCTAGGACAATTATATTGTGTTGGACACAACTAATAACTTCTTATATCGAAAAAGAATGCATTTGTAGAAAAGATCTTAATCAGTAAGTTCCTTGATTAATGATAATGATTCATTCATTGATAATGATTAATGATATTTTTTCCTTGAAACCAAACATATATAAACATATTTTTTCTCTGCGTGTAGTAAATTACTGATATATATGATCTTCGCATTCTGAAAATTTCAATGTCTTAACTGTTATTAAAACCCTCGTCTACTGAAGATATAGGACATGCTACCTCGTAAGCTGTGACCATGGCAGAACTAAGTTACTCTTCTTAAATTAAAAAAAAAGACTTCGATCAAAATAAATATTCTTTTGAAGACATTTTGGAGAAAACTACGGAAGGCATTTCTCCCAATGACATTCATATGTTAAGGTTATGAAAATGCGATTCCAGACTTTCCCTTCCACTTTACCTTCGTTTAGAAGCATTTTTGTTTTCTTTTGCTAGGGTCACTTAAATATAAAATTCCAAAACAAATATTAATAAAATATTTAATTTCAAAACATAAATTTTATTTACTAGAATTAAGAATAGGATTGTTTAAGAAGATATTTTCCTATTGCATTTCTTATGAATTTCCTTATTTTTGACTATATAAGATATCTTTATAATAACATTAGCTTATAACCGGCGCACTTCGATGCGCTTCGCGCTCATCCCCTGAAAAGTAAGCGTATAGTGAGGCCACGCCCTTATCCAATTATTTCCAACTATTGTTGTGTGCCTGTTTGTTTGATGGTAATTTATTAAGTGTGCACATTTGTATTTACAGTGACTGCAGCTTGGATCAATAAACCTTACATATCAAGCGTGGTATTTTACTATCAAAGCATGTACAATTAATGATTTCTAAAAATTGGGTGCAACTATAGTGCGGCCCAGTTTTCTCATTTATTGTGAACTTTCCATTTAAATAAAATTACCAAATTTTAGTGTTATACGATCAAACACATCAGATATGAATAAAGAAGATTTTTTATTAATTTTTTTATATGTTTCTTATATATTTTTTTAATTAACTTAGCGCGCGTTGCTACGCCTAAACAAAAAACTTTTATTTGACTCTTTATTTGACAACACGCTCATTGTCCAATGCCCGTCCCAGCTTCCCGTTTGCAAGAATCAACAAATGGTGAGAAACTCTATTCTGAGTCTCAATATTCTGTGATTTTTACTTCCAGAGCTATTCGATATCAAAGATTTTGCTTATAAGGGCAGAGCCACACCCACTTGTCCAATGCCAATTCAAGTTTTCTATAAAAAGACATCACCAAGTAGTAACTCTATTCCGAACTAAAATATGCTGTGAATTTTACTTCCAAAGCCATTCGATATAAAAAAATTGGCTTATATGGGCGAAGCCACACCCCTTGTCCAATACTTGTCCAAGTTTTCTATTACAAAGACATCACCAAGGGGTAACTCAATTCTGAGTTTCAATATTCTGTGACTTTTACTTCCATAGCTATTCGATATCAAAAATTTGGCTGGTATGGGTGGAGCCACACCCCCTTGTCCAATGCCAATCCAAGTTTTTTATTAGAAAAACATCAACAAATGGTAATTTCATTCTGAATTTCAATGTTCTGTGACTTTTACTGCTATAGCTATTCTGTATCGAAAATGTGACTTGTATTAAACATTGTGACACGAGATTTTTATATATTAGAGATATACATATATCTGAAATACTCAGTGTCTAAAAATATTATTTATTTTTAAAAGAAATCCTGACACAAGGCGGCACTGAGCCTTAGCATTCTATTAATATTTGAATTATTTTTTGTTTTTATTAAACTTCTAAGTTTTTTTTTTTTTAAGAAACTGTACATTCACAAACAATGTGATACATGTTCTTTGTGACAACGGAGTAAGGTACTTACACCGAGAAACTAATCACGCAGTAACTAATCAAGAAAAAATCACCAGTTAGTCTGTTAGGATGGAGAATACTCTATAGTATAGAGTATATAGAGTATGGAGTATATACCTTCACGAGGAGGACGAATGGCTTCTGCTGTCTGTGACTAAAGGTGCTATTAGAAAACTTAAACGCTAAAATTTCGTATTTATCTTGAAATTGAGGGTGAAATTTGCTGGTTGTTGACCTTTGTAATCGGAAATGTGGATAAAGTTATATTAAAAGCATAAACGACTTGATGTAGTCGACTGCTTCATTTGCCTTGTCTGTGGCTGCAACTTGTAACTGTGACACTTGAGTTTAATCGTAAATCCGGCGATGACAGATGCGCGTTCGGCGCATCGATTTTCATTTCCAAGTGTGACTAGGGTACATTCAAGAACAAACACTTTGAAGGGTGCAGCGAGTTGTACGCATAAGGGGCAAATCTTTTGGGGACATTATTACTTTTATAATATTAATGATATTTTGAACTATAATTTAAGTTGACTCGTGGTAATTAGTTCAAGTCATGTGGAACATCAGCTTCACATACTTCAACATTTTTGCTGCACGTGTTCAGATATTTGCTATATGACATAGAAGAGCAGAGTATCTAATATTTAGTAGCAATTAATGTTTGTTCAAAAGTAACAATCAAAGTTTCCGGCTTAACTCTCACGAGCATAAATCACACATTATCAGAAAAGCTCTGGTCTTCGTTCTGTTTCTTTCAAAAATGAATAAGCCTTATTTAAGCAACGGATTAAATTGAATAATTTTTTTTTTTTTGTGCGAATCAGTAACATTATCCGACACACTTGCTCTCCCTGACCAACTAGGCCAACATCAGCCGCCATACACCATTGGCATAATATTTACATTAGTTGCCATAAATATACATAATCATTTCATAAAGGACTGATTGAGTGCCAAAGTATGCCAACGCATCTAAAAATGTAAATATAACGCCTTCCTGACACGTGACCTGCACTGCCGAACAAATACTTACGCATGTCATTATGCTGCGATTCCATTTCATAGCGATTACGTTTTGTAAGTAATCATTCCTAAAATTATTCTAACACCCGATGGCCTTATAAACAACCCTGCCGATGCTTCCGAAATCAGTGATCTACTTGCATGTTGTTTACACCATTGTTGCCGTCGATACTGGCTTTGCGCATAGCGAGAAGTCAACCCCCCGAATTATGAAATTATTTTCCGTAATAAGCGTGCGCTCGCTTATTCCATTCGGTTGGTGTTTATTTTTTATCAGGATGTGTTGTCCTCAATAAGGAAACAATATTGCAATAGTCCCTGTTAACAAGGAGTCAACAGTTGCATACACTAATATGCCAATAGATATGAATCCATACAGGGATGTATTTATTTTGTATTATTCAAATATTCAAATATTCATATTTGACACAAAAAGCGATGTAAGCCACGTGGCGCTATTTAGCGTATATTATACAGCGAGCATATTTAACTGTTGTCAGTCAGTCATTGGATGTCGGCTTGACGTACGCAACTGTTTGTCAGAGGCTTTGTGGGGCGTGGATGTTCCGGCGTTATTCTAGTCGAATTTATTGTAGGAAATCCTGTCACTGATTTTTGTTATGACAGCGACAATGACAAGCGGATTTATATATTGCATTCTGTAAAGTAAAAAACATACACATACGTTTAGTAGACAGATTTTCTTTTCTTGGTGATGATGTAATTCCCCGGGATATTGAGATTTATATCCGCTCCGCAATGGAAAATGTGAACAAAGGAAAACTTACGCGAATTAAGCCATTGGCAAAGGGTAAACAGCTCACAGGCGGTGATTGAGTTAACCATTATAAAGAGTTGGACAAAAGAGTCTCTAAGTGTCTTTCAAGATTTTTTCAGATTTCTCATTAAACTTTTAAAAATTGTTTAGAGGAAGAATTATGAAAAGAAATTTAAAAGAAATTGCATTTTTGTCACTCTAAATTATACTTAACTGAGCATATATTCTTCAAGTTTTAGATTTAAGAAAAAACGGGATAAAGTTTGACAATAGTTCTCATCAAATAAAGTTAACTGCTATAAAACCATTGAAATTGCTTTACAATATTGCTTTAAATATTTCTTAATATTGGAGTTTACGATATTCGTAAGCATTTGAAAAATATTAATTTTTTCTTTTATTATGTTTGAAACAAATAATGTACGAAAATAAAAAACGATACCTACTTATTTGTTACAGTTTGAATTATAAAAACAAAAATATCTTAACTTAGTTATTGATTTTTATTTAGCCTCTTTCAATGACAATTTTCATTAATAACTAACCTTCACGGAAATAAGATTAAGATAATAAAAATATATCCTAAATTTTTATATTATAAGTTTTATATCTCTTATGATTTTTCAATTATTAAGAATTTATGTTTTTCGAGCCCTAGGTCTATGTTGCTTTCTGAAGAAAACAACAAACAACACCCTGTATAAAGTTACTAATCACACAGTAGACTGGACAGACTGTTTCGTTGGCCGCTACGCCAACTCATGATTAACGCTATGATCCACTAGCTGTTCATGTTCTATTTGTTTCGTCAATGTTTCGAGTAAATTACTTCGAAATACATGTACACTTGTACAAATAAAATGAAGCAGCTCTTCTAATTTTTTAATGCATACTTTTGGTGAAAGTAAGCTTTTCGAAGGCAGATCAAAGCTTTTTACTACTCAAGGGCTTATGTTGTGCTAGTTATTGTTCTTCTATTTTCACAGTTAGTCTTAGTTTCAGCTGTTTGCTGATATTAAACTATGACGACACGAAGATGGTTTTTTTAAAAACTAAGATTTTGAGTTATTGCGTGTGTAAACACACAACTAATCACATTTTTCAATTGGCCGAGTTCTGCCACAAAATTTTTTGTAAGTTAATTACGACCTTTTCATAAATTTTATTTTTATTTTTTTAATTTTTTAATTATTAAGAATTATAATAATTAGTAATTGAAAAAATTATAGGAGATTAAGAATTAGAATAATAATTAATAATTAAAAAATTATTAGAGCTATAAAACTCATAATATAAAAACTTATGAAAAAATTATATGGCACTCTTTGTAAAATAATTTAGCTGGTACCTCTATGGTAAGAGAACTACATCGTTTTTAGGCTCAAATAACGCGGTCGGACTTAGCGATTAAATTTACCTAGCGTTTTAAATGGCATCTCTATGGGAAAAAATTACGTTACTTTTTAATTCTGACGACGGATTTGGATTCAGCGACCTATTTTTAGCTTGTGTTCGCCCACCACCGAATTTGTAAAAATTTAAAAATTACTTAAATTACTAAAGTAGCGCTTTGATAACAATATTGCATAATTTTGGAAATTCTTACAACGGATTCTGATTCCGTGACACATTTTTAGCTAGTCTTCGCCGCAGCACCGAATTCGTAAAAATAAGAAAACTTGGAAATACGTTATTTTTAAGTCTACATTTAAAAAAAATCGACTAAATTGGTTGAAAATTACGGGCAGCAGAGGGAAACAAACGCTTTTTCCACTTTGTTTTATATATAAAGATTTATTTATTATTATTTCAAATTTATTTTGTAAACAAAATAATTTTTGAACCTACCTAGAACAAAAACGTAGTGAGATCATAGAAGTTTACTGTTGTGAACAAAGCATGTACTCAGCTAATCCATTATGGACTGAGCTATGTTCCCGTTGAGCTAAAATTATGAAACTTTTCAATAATGTTTAGGTTGGTCTAACGTAGAAAAGACAGGCAAAAAATTTAAAAAAAAAAAAATCGAGTTGCCATCGAGATTTTTAATTTTCAAATTGATCGATATTGAACGATATTCTACAACAGTGTCGGCCAAAAAAACAATTGCACTGTTCTTTTAGTTGTGTGCTAGTGCGCGCACATGTGAGAGCGAGAGAGATAGTCAGGGTTTCATATGCACGCGTGCATAGGCGCTGCCCCACACTGTTCTACAAGCAAAGTCGAGCATTTTGCACCAATAATAAAAGTTCAATATATAGCCTAAGAAAGACGATCGTATAAGAATTATAATTTAATTTTTAGAGGTTTAAAATTAGAGATAAAAAAATGGTATATTCCCAAATTTCCTAAGCTTGGAAATGTAAATACCCGTAATTGTTCAGCCTTGAGCGAAAACAGGTCGATAAGATAAATTCTTAAAATTTTATTTTCTTTTTGGAGATTATGAAAATATATCACTGTATGACCTCCAGGTTAAGAAAAGTATACCGCTGCGTATACTCAGTGCTGGACACAAATGGGTTAAAGATCTTATGTGTTATCACAAATATTGTGCCAGCTTAACAGAGTTTTAAAATGAAAACTTCGGAACCTTATAAAAAAAAATGCTTGAAATATAGAATATAAATAACTCAGTATTACCTAAATAATTCTATAAAGGATACAAAGGCTTATGTAAAAAAGCTATTTTTAGACTATTTTTTTTTATAGCATGTCCTCCCTGAAATCAAAAGGCGTATTTGAGTATGGAATTAGACAAAATTTCTGAGCGGGACTACATTGTTTATATCAAAAAAACTTAAAAATAATACTATTAATTAAATATTTGCCAATAGTTGCAAAGCCAAGATATAATGGTATTTTTTTAATTTTAATGCAAAAAATTATACAAGTTAATTGTATGAATCTGTAAGTAAATCGTTAATTCATCATTCACACAAAATGCGATTGATCAACAATTGAAACTTTTTTGTCTTGACCAAGAACTTAACCGGTTCAGAACCTTCGAAGCGAAGTAGATAGGTTAGCATATTATTATAATTTGCCTTTTGCATTGGCCGTAATTAAATATTTAATTTCAAAATTGGCCAAGTTCGTTTTTATGTGATGAAAGCTAGGTAATTCCAACTAGTTTAGTTTGAAAAGTAGACAAGCAAGTAACTTTAATTAAGGTGACCAATTTTTTTAAAATGAAAAGGAGAACACACAATTTAAGAAAAAACTAGAATGTAAATAGACAAAACATTTTATTAATTCAAGCAAAAACTCACTTATTATGCTTACTTACCTTTTAAATATTTAATTCAACGAGTTAATTGAGTCAATTGAGTTAATTAATTAATTGAAGGCATATATTTTTTCAATAAAACATTTTCTATTAATACATTGGAAATTTCGGAGCAAGAAATATCCATCATATTGAATTATACGGAAGGTGCTGCAGATAGAGTTTCAAAATTCATTCTTGATTTCTCACTTCTCTCCTCCTCCTTTACTGTTGGGTAGTAAATTTATCTGGATTAACTAAATATCATATGGAATGTGCTAATTTCTGAAATGGTTAAAGATTTTTACCAATCTTTTATCAAGTTCAACATGTAGATTTTTCCATTGTTATAATTTATTAGAATTTAAATAAACATTCAGTTATCTCATTTTTTTAAAGAGACAATTGTCACTGACTTAAATATCGGTTATTTCTTTCGATAAAAACTCAACACTATTTTAATATCTGCCCAACTTACTCATGAAGTCAAAAAACACCATTGAAAACTGTAATTCTTGCGATATTTTTTTCAGTCCTTTCTTCAACATATTGGGAAAATGTTTGTTAAAAATGTTGTCTCTCTTTGATATGAGGAATGAAAATTTTTTTTTTTAATTGATCGTTGAAATGGCATTTCTTCTGTCCAGATTTTTCCATCCTTTAAATAAAATTCAAAATGAAAACTAAACTATTTAGATTCACAAACGATGCAAACACAAACTCCTTAGTGACACAAATGATAAAACTATACTCAATGAATATTTAAATTGTTTTACACGAATGTAGAAAGCAGGCTTGTGTAACATTGAATTAATCTTAATACATAAAAGGCAAACATGCTGCTCTTCATTTAATATCGCTTGAACTGTAATTATGTTTTTGCCATTATAACAGTGCTTTTACAACACATACTGTCCTGAAAAATGTTCAGCCTGAAAGCATGCACATACAGTCACACAGAAGTCTATACGTACCCCGCGCACGTACCCCGCGCAAATACCGCCTGCAAATGAAAATTGGCTTTTTTTGCAAAAAAAAAAAAAATGAATATACCAGAAAAATGCATAAGAGCAGAAATATTTAAATCGTGGTGCAAATGCAAAATAAAATGTTTTAATATTAAATGATTATTATTTCGCTATTGTAGCGAATGTAGTTGTTTTGGCATGTTATAAAGCAACTATTTCTCTATGATATGGGATGTGTGTTTTGGGTCATTGTCCTGTTGGAAATACTAGGCGCCATTCAGACTACTTGCTTGCCTATTCTTTGAAACTGCTTTTTAAATACACAAACCAGTCCATATTTGTTTCCACAGGCTGTAGTTTTCCGACATCATTCAACGACATACAGCCCCATACCATGACCAAACCTCCGCCATTCTTCAACGTTGGGATAAGGTTTTTCATTTGCGTTTCTTCATTTGCCTCCGCCATATTTTTTTTTTGTCGTCGCAACCGAATAAAATATACTTACTCTCATCGCTGAACAACACATTCGACCAGAAATCTATCGATTTGTCGATATACCGTAATGCAAAATCGAGTCTCTCTTTTTGTTAGTTTGGCTGATGAATCGTTGTTTTTCTCGGCATTGTACTATGAAATCCGTTTTCTCTTCTGTTCGGTATGCACATTAACACAGCAGTTGGTTTCCGAGATATTTCGAACTTCTACAGCTGTTGTTTTTGGATTTTTAACCACAACACTAATAATATATCGCTTAGCTCTTTGAGAAATTTTAGTAGGACGACCACTTTCAGCTTAGCTCGCTAACGATTTTGATTTGGAATTGTTTTTGGTTATAGTCTGCACTGTTGACTCAACACGATCAATGCTTTTCGCAATAGAATTTACAGAATTTTCATCTTTTTTTAATGTTATGATTTGTTCCTGCACTTCAAGACAAGCTTCTTTAATTTTTTTAACTCATTATACTGAAATATGGATGGCAAATAAAGACTGACGCAGATTCAAATTAATTTTTTTTTTTTTTTGTAAGTCATGCGAAATTTAAAAAAATGCCGCTACTTTGTTTGCATCAATCGTATACTTATCTATGTTGCAATATGCGTTTCATTTGTTCGAACAAAACAAACGTGAAATGAACAAATCAATTTTTTGTTTGTTTAAACAGATGTGTCATTGCACTTATAAATACGTAGTTGGCTTAGATTAGAAATATATAGCGGTACGTATACTTTTCTGTGTGACTGTACAGCAGCTCCGCAGCTAATATCGTTAAAACTGTAACTATTTTTTTATTACAGTGCTTTTAAAACATATACTGTCTTGAAAAATGTTTAGCATGCCAGTATGCACAGCAAATTAATTTTATACATAGAGACTAAGAGCCAGCGCAATAAAAATTGTTTTCATTTAAAAAGATAATTTTCTTTAAAATTTTTCATCGTAGCTGTGAACACACATACTGTGGTCAGTCAGGCGAACTGTAGAACAGGTGTGCCATATATGCTATCAAACGTGTCATATTTTCGGTAGTAATGGTTTGAATTTAAAAATTCTAAAAATTGTTATATACATAGATTGTATATTGCATATAAATAACAGTTATGTTAGTCAGTCAGTTCAATGTGGGAACGGAGCTGGTCAGTCAACCACAATATATGTAAAAAAAAATTTATTTATTAAGCTTGATAATTTTTGTAGAGATACTTAAATGTATATTAACCGTAAATAATATAGAGCTGCATGAATTTATTCATATCGTCCCATTACAGTGGGTGCAGTACTGAAGTTTACTACATTTATATAACACATGCAAACAAGAGTTCAGTAAAACAAATCATGATACAATAATTTACAAGGTAGCCTTGACAACTACCTTTTTTCTCACGAGCGGCGATTGGGAGTTGTCAAAACAATACAAAGTTGAACTTTTCATCTGTTTTGCTGCTTCTTCGTTTTCTCTTTTTCAATGCGTTTTTGACAACTCCAAATCGCCAACAGAACTGTCACTCCTACCTTGTAAATCATTATATCATGTAACAAATTATCAAAATTCTAAAGAGGGCTAGAGTACCACTCTATAAAGCTTTTTTTTTTTGTGTGTTTCAATCTATTTGTGCTCTCTCATGTTCTGTGCTTTCGAATAAATCAATGCTTGTGCAGCTTTAAGTTTGTGAAATTGCATGGGTGCAGTAAGTGAATTATATTACTATTGGAAGGAAGCGTGTCAAAACAAAAATATTTAGTGTTGGTGTTGATCTGCAAAAATGGCAGAGAGTGAGGTAAGTTAATTCAAAGAGATCTTTTGTTTATAATACCAAATATTTATAATTATTATTATTGTATTTTATCTTACAGTATCTTAACAGTATCTTGTTTATTATTAGCTATTAACTTATTGCCTAAAAACATGTACGTCAGCAGAGCCGAAAACACATCGGGCAAAAGAGATGCATGCTATTGCTCTAATGTGTTTTTCGGGTCATCTCAGTAATAACCGTTCACTATAAATGCGCCCATAGGCAGCTTTGACAATGATTTTTCTGTTGGCATTGTTGAGCTAAATTGATTATTATTGATACAAACGCGCTATGAAAAATCGCCCAAATGAAAAATCGCCAAAAAAAAAATATTTTTTCCAATTTAACACAATAACTTTTCATACAAATTTCATATGAAAAATCACCTAAAAAGAATTGGGCGATTTTGCATTTTTGTTGGGTCAAATTTTGGTTTTGTTTTTGAGGGAATTTGTATATGCATTTTGGGCGAAATTGCACTTTGTATTGTGGTAATTTCTCATTTTCTTTTTTTTTTGTGATTTTCGTTTTCAATATTTGGCAAAAAACGTGAGTCAGTTCTTAGAGATAACTGCATTCAAAGTAAAAGCAGCGGTTTTCTTTTTTATTGTCGCACGAATTTTTATAAAAATTTTTCGCCTGCTGCTCTTTTAAATGGTGCGCCCCTTTACAAAATAACCAAAACATAAAAATTTTTTATAAGATATCGCTATTAATCATTATTAAATGATTAAAAGCTCGTGGTTTTTTATACAAATTCTTCGCCTGTGGCGCTTTTCTAATGGTGCACTTTTTTACGACATAACCAAAACGAAACACCATTTTTTATTAAAATTTTCCGCTCTTTTAAGCGGTTCATCCTTTTACGAAATAACCAAACCATGGAATTTTTTTGGTTTTTAACGAAACCAAAATAATTGAAAATGAAAAACAAATATTTCAAACGAACATAAAAAATTGGTAATACCTCAAATGTTCTAAATGCAAAACCAGTTGTGTCTTCAAAAGCAATAAAAATAATTTTTATGGTTAATGGCTCGTTGAATAGGTTTTAGCATAACCTTTCTTTTGATATCCGCTTACTTTTATAGGAAAACTAAAAAATAAATCACAAGTTTTTTGGCCCATTTCACGAACTTCAACCTAATTTCTATAACGTCAAGAACACATGAGCGCGGCCGAAATTTGTTCACCATTAGCTTTTTTACCTCCAAATGCACATTTTGAAAAAAAAAAAAAAATAAAAAAGGCCATTTTCAGTTATCATTTTATTTTAATGTCAGTCCAGTTTTTGCAAAAATACTAGTTATTTTGTGCCTTTTATTTTTTCGGGCAAAAATAGCGGTTACTTTTGACTTTTATTTTGTCGGTAAAAAATAACAGTTATTTTGTGAATTTAATTTTTTCGAACAAAAAGATCTGGCAATTGTATTTTTTAAAAGCTGCTTGACCAACTGAGAAGCTATTGATACCATTATTTCGTCTTATCAGCCCGTACATAATGAACTGAGATGAAATAATGGTGTCAATAGCTTTTTAGTCCAAAAAAACATTTTTTTTTTTGTGAATTTTCCTTTTTTTATTTTTGGGACATTTTTCTAAAAATTATTGGTGTTTTTTTTTGGATTTTGTTGGGTGAAATTATATTGACCCGTTTTTTTAATGCAACAAGATTTTTTTAATGCAACAAGATCAAAAAAGGGGTTTTTTCGAAAAGTAAAAAATCACAACTACGGAAGTTTTCCTCAAATTTTCATACTTGATAGCTTATTTTAAAGAAAAATCTAATAGAAAAATAACTCCGAACCAACTTTTTTAAAATTTACACTTATACAAGCGGTATTTGAGGTTTTTTAAAAAATTACCACTTTTTCCCATATGACCAACTACTGACATGTACCGATGCTTGTCGGAACGGGTTCCCGTGGTCCTAGGTACACCAAATTTTATTTACACTTCTTTTAACATCATACAAAGAAATTAAGGCGGTAAGCCATTAAAAAAAACAACTTAATTTTTTAAGGGACACTATTATACATATTTCGTATTTTATCCGTACTACTTATATTAATATAATATGTTATCAGTACTGAGACGTTAATCTTTCCGATACCCTTACTGGGACAAAACTAAACTTGTTTAAATTAATTTTTCTTGAATGCAATATATATTTATTTAATAAATTAGGTATCGACAAATGAGTTGCTTATAATCGAGGAATCTTTAATAAGCATTGGTGATTTAAATCGCACCGTTAATTAAAATAAAATCTTAAACGGTGAATTTAAAATTAACGCGAAAAGGGGAGGAAGTATGGCAGATTTTCGGAAAAATTGAAAATGGGACTGGAGAAGAAATTCAGAATTTACTAGCATGCAGAATTTGTAAAAATATATGGTATATACTTTTAACCAGAAGAGCACATCAAACCTTGTAAAATATGAGTGCTATCTTACTTCTCAATATTTAGGTGACGTTACTGTTCAAAAAATTGAGGTTGATACCGAAACGGAGAAATCTGGTATTCGCATTATTACTCAATGGGCAATAAAGAACTGCCGTTCATTTAAAATTGTTGAAGACTCTGGCTTTAAGAAATTTGCAGAATTTGTAATTTTAATTGAGGCAAAATATTTACTATAATTTTTCAATAATTTTTACCGAGTCCAACAACATTTTCGAAATATGTAGAAGAACTAAGCATGTTTATTTCGAAAAAATAAGAGCTGAAATAATAGGAGTAAAACATTTGGTTATTTAACTGAAAGTTATTTAAGAACTTCATACATATGTTTAACAATCCCTTTTATATAAAATGGAATATTGATAAATAGACTTCTTGGAACTTCTTGGAACGAAATCGAAGGATGAAAAATGGACAAGTAAAGTTTTTTTTTATGTGTTGTAAATATGTGTTTTAAATATATATTTAAAATTTTTTAGGCGAAAATATTTATGCTAAGATTCGTAATTTGTTATATGAGTTCGATTGTGAACTCGACGAAAAGGCCGTTATGGTTACTGACAGAGGTGCAAACATGGTTGCGGCCTTTCGAGGACACAATCATATTTTCTGCATTCACCATTTGTTGCACAACACTTGTAACGGCACACTAAATGGTGGGTTCTTGCTTTCATGTTTGAAGGTGGCTTTGACTGGGAAGTTGAATCCACATTTGAACATGGAGGCCACAATTCGCCATGGCAGTGTCGTATGCAAACATGAGTGACGTACTGCTCATACCACGAACTCCGCCAGGTTAGCAACTCAGTTGCGCCTGCCTGTCCCAAGCCAGGTTAAGGAGGAGGGTTGGTAATGAAATACGTCCCATACCGTAAAAAGTTAGAGCCAACCAAGAGCTCGGGGTGGCGCCCATCTTGGTATCAGGTCATACTCGGCATATCGATATAAAGCAAGCCTGCGAAGGTATTCGGGTGATTTGCAACAGATGTGAAGTGCGTAATAGTGTCGACACTTCGGCTTTCCAAAGTGGTTTGCTTGTCAAGTGTTTGACTCGCACCCTCAAACTGACACGGCAGTCACTGAGGGAAGTGTTGAAATGGTTGTTAAAACGAAGGGTTCTCATACTGAGCACGGCATTCCCTTAGAACAGTGGCCAATACTCTATGTCTGGATAATGAAATACGAACGGCCAGAGTAAGAGTGGCATTTGCAAAGGTCCTCCAGAGTAGGTACCAGTCATGCGTAATAGCTTCCAGTTGTGTCGGCAGCTGAAAGTTGTTAGCCTAGCCCTTTAAGTGCTCATTGAGCACAGTCATGTATAAGAATGCACTTTTTCGTAATTGCATTTGTGTGTTCTTGGTCTTTTTGCGGGGATGTTGTGGATCCTCATTTGACGGGATCGAGTGGCCCAGATGACTGTCGTGGGCTGGCCCTTCAGGGATTCTCGTACTGGTTGTGGTTGTGTAAATGCTACACAGGTCTAGATTGACCTGCGGGGTCGCGTAGTTGAACGACCGGGCTGGCATAACTGTCTTAATATGCTAGTGATTGGGTAGGTATCGTCTCCACCAGTAGATGGATGGTAAGTACGTCACTACTGAAGTCTAAACTGGTACTGCCATTACGGGCATTATGTAATTTATTACATAATGCTCCTAATCAGCAGGGCACTGGGCGATGCTTTGTGTTTGTGAAACAGCTTCCATGTTCGTGTTGCCACACCGGATGCCCCGTATGGTTTACTTGTTTAAAACATAAACGGGACCCGTGGTACAACACAAAGTTCTGGTTGTCTGTTTCATGAACTATTACCCTAGGTTTTAGATGACCCAAGTTACTTGAGCCTTACGGCAGACGTAACTTGTAAATCGAATAACCATCTGCTCATACCACGGCGGACGCATTCGAGGTGTGACAGCTGACAGATGACTTAGACAGCGGACAATTTGATTTTGAAATCTGACATTGTGACTTTTACCGTCAACTCGTTTCATGACAGATAACTTTGACAGCTGACACTTTGTCAGCTGACACTTTGTACTTTGACCGTTACCACTTTGTTGTGACATCTGACCTACGTGCTTTATGTGACCTCTGACAGTTCTTGTATTTCAAAACGGACGGTATACCATTTTTATTTCTGTCGTTTTTATTTCCCGTGAAATCTGACATTTCTCTTACATCAAATCCGACATTTCATGTCATTAAAATTCTGCCCTTTCTTTTTGAATATAATTCTTACCTTTCTTTTCATTCAAATCTGACGTTTGTTAAATTCGGATATTTGTATTCAATTTAAATCTGACGTTTTATTTCTTATTTAATTCTGACATGTCTTCATTTAATTCTGAACTTTCTTGTGTTACAAATCTGACAGTTTACTATCCTTGTTTCTGACGTTTTTATTTCTGATATCTTCCTTTTACTCAACTACGACATTTTTTCTGATAGTTTTTCTTAACCTCAGACATCTGTCACAGGTCCTGGCCAGCAGTCGCACTTTGGATGCGTGAGCCTTGTTAATCAATACGCAAGTGTGCCACACATGTAAAGTTTGAAGAGCGCTGCTCAGTAAATATTCTCAAGTCTTAGCGCATTGAGTAAATGTAATTTCTGAACACCCCCAAGTTGACATAGTATCGACAGATGTCAAAGCAAAATGGCAACGTGACAGATGGCAGGCTTCCGGCAAGAAAATTACCTTTTCTTTTGTTTGTGGCTTTGAACAGCGTGGGCGTGATCAGCCGCAGAATCGGAGGACCAGCAGCAACATCACCAACATTAGCTGATGAGGAGCAGCGCTCCCCAACAACGGGCAAGGCGCACATACTGCAGCAGCACCAGCGGACCAGCTACAACAGCACCCATCCGAGCAGCAATATTGATTGTGCAGCACCCATCAAAGACTGCATCTGCAACATACCATCGTGGCCAACTCTGTGCGCACAAGGCGATCTCGTCGGCGTTCACGTCGGCACATGCACGTAGTGGCCAGGGTCAGAGCTGTACCCAACAGCAGCGGCACCCAATATTGCCTGCTGCCTGCATCTTCAGCGCCTCAGGCAACAACACTAAGCGGCCTTTGCTATGCACCACAACAACAGCACTAACCACAACAGCAGCAGCTCTGGAAGGCCAGCACCACCACGTCTACGGCACTATCATAAGAGCACCGGTAGCCTCAACAACAGCGCTAAAGCTGCAATTGCACTCAACAAAAGCCCCAGCAGCGGCTACAGCCTCCGTGGACCTACCACAGCCGCAACCAACAACAACAGCAGCAGTACCAGGACAACAGGTTTTTTTTTTCTCTTATTCCATATAAGCAAAATAACTGGCAAATTGGTAGAATTTGTTTAATATTATAAAAATTATAATTGGTTATGATTGGACACCTACTGTCCAATCTCTGCAATGTTTTTCGTGGTTTCTTTTAATTTACCTACTTGCCTCCTTGTTTTTTTCAGCTTATCTGAAACTAGTAAATTTTTTTTTGTGTAGGGATTCATTTCTTTAGTGAACACATGCATATGCTTAAATTTTTCGCAAACAGTTAAACTGACTAGGCCACTCGAATCAATGTTTTAAGATAAGAGAAAATCATTGGAGAACCACGTATTACCAACAAACAAATTTTTGTTATATTTTAAGAAACATACTTAAAAAAAAAAACCTGAAAGTAAAGGAAAAACAAGATTATGTTTTTGTTTGTCAAAAATACAAATAAACATTTATCTTAGAATTTTATTTACAAATAAATTTAATAAAAAAAAATAATAAAATTTTATTTTTAAAAATAAAATAGATAAACATAAAATTTTTATATAAAATGAAATTTACCTAAAAAGAACAATTCTTATTTAGAGGAAAAAATGAAATTTTAAATTTTTTATACAAACATAATGAAAACAAAGGTTGTTATTAAAAATAAGAATTTTCTTTATATAAAATAATAAATATAACCATACATTATAAATAACATAAATAAACATAATAGAATAAAATAATAATAAATAATAAGAATAATAAAATAAGAATAATTAAATAGTTTAAAAATAAAATTTTTTTTTGTTCCTGCTGAATAAAACTAAGTTTTGCTTAGATGACAAAAAGTAAATGAAATTCTTTTAAATTTGAACATAACAAAAATTTAAACATAACAAAAATAACATTTGATTTAAAAATAAATAAAAAAAAAAAAAATGTAATTTAGTTCTTAAGATTGCAAAACTTAGACATTAAATTGTATCTTAAAATGAAACACTAAGTTCTTCTGATTTGGTTGTGGGGAGAATGGTTTGCACTAAAGGAGAATACAAATTTTTCTTTTGCCCCGAATCCTCCAGGAAGAGTGGGAATAGTGTGGGCAGAGTCCTACCACCTGGACTCACGAGTTGGTTGATGGTTGGATGAGCCTGGGGCTCCAACCTTTCGTTTTTTTTGTGTAAATATATTGTTTTTTTATTTCTTTTCAGGTTTCGGTAATTGTTTTTCTCGTTTTGGTTTGAGCCATCGAAGCGATATGTTTTTTGTATGCACGTGAAATTATTTGTAGGTGAGGGTACACGTGGACGGCCACAACGAACCCCCCACATCTCACCGAACTGCTAGTGGTGGAAAACCAGCACGTGCAGTCGTGTCCAACCTCGTGTCCGCGGGTCACCTGACCAGGGGCGGTGGCGTCGGCTGAGGGAAGCAGGCGCCCTGGCTATTAATCTGTGCAGGATTCACAGGGGCGCATTCACCGTGTGCCCTCAAAACTATCGAGCCAGGGCTGCTGCTTTACTTGGCGGCCCACCGTTCAGAGTGGCCAGACGCAACCAAACGTTTGAAAATCTTTTTTGTTTTTTAGAAATTTACGGTCGTGGCTCATTTCCGCTCCGATACACACTCTAAAAAAATCAATAAAAGCAGTTGTTGAGGGCAGAATTGTGCACCAAGTCGTCCAAACTTGTTAAGTTTTTTACAAAATCTTGTATCAATTCCAATTTGATAATATATTTGAAAAGTTTTTTACCCACGCAATGCAACACAATATATTATTTATTGAATACTTACTTACTTACTTACTTAGTTGGTCGTAACAACCCGTGTCCGGGTTTCAACCGACCTCATCAGCTCTCGCCAGGCGCCTCTGCTTTGCGCGCGCCTTCTCCAATCGGATACACCAAGTGCGGTTAGGGCTTCCTCAGCCTGGTCCATCCATCGGAGGCATGGTCTCCCTCGTCGTCGTTGACCAGCGACCCTCGCCTCGAGCACCTTTTTCGCTGGAGCTTCGTCGTTCATACGATGGACATGACCCAGCCAGCGTAGTCGCTGCACAGTTATACGCCGAACTACGTCAATGTCATCGTAGAGCTCATACAGCTCGTGGTTCATTCGGATGCGATAGTCATCGCCGACTCGAACAGAACCGAAGATTTTGCGAAGAACTTTTATTCTCGAATACCCCCAGAGCGGCTGCGTTAGTTTGCGAAACTACCCATGTCTCAGCGCCATAAAGCACCACAGGTAGAATAAGCGCCTTGTAGAGTGTTAGTTTTGACGATCGAGAGAGAGCTCTGGAACTTAGTTGTTAACTGAGCCCGTAGTAGCACCTATTAGCAATTATTGTTCCTCGCTTTATCTGCAGGCTGATTTCGTTTTTGGTATTAATGGCGGTGCCAAGGTAAACGAACTCCTTGACTACTTCAAAGTTATAGCTGCCGGATGAAACGTGGGAGTCTAAACGCCGCGCTCCCTTGTTTGTAGACAGCATATATTTTGTTTTGCCCTCATTTATCGTCAAACCCACTTTGGCTGATTCCTTTTCGATAGAGGCGAAAGCAGCGGTAACATCTCTCTTGGTTCTGCCGACAATATCAATATCATCAGCGTACGCAAGGAGCTGGACGCCTTTGTAGAAAATGGAGCCATTACGATGCACACCGGCATTTCGTACGATCCCCTCCATGATGATGTTAAAGAGATCGCAAGACTCTCTTTCGGTATTGAAGGTTTCGGAGAGGTAATTTCCTACCTTGACGGAGCTGCGTGTGTTGCTCAACGTCATTCTGCAAAGTCTGATCAACTTTGCAGGTATACCGAACTCAGACATTGTTGCGTATAGGCAATCCCTCCTCGGGCTATCGAACGCAGCTTAAAAATCGACAAAGAGATGGTGTGTGTCAATTTGATTTTCGTGGGTTTTCTCCAGGACTTGTCGTAGCGTGAAAATCTGGTCTATGGTGGACTTACCAGGTCGAAAGCCACACTGATAAGGTCCAATGAGTGTTTTTGTAATCGGCTTTAATCCTTCACACAGTATGCTTGAGAGAACCTTATATGCGATGGAAATAAGACTGATACCTCTATAACTTGCGCAGATTGTAGGGTCTCCTTTTTTAAGTATAGGGCACAGTACGCTGAGGTTCCAATCGTCGGGCATGCTTTCTTCTAGCCATATTTTGCTGATGAGCTGATGCATGCGCCTTATCAATTCATCGCCGCCGGTTTTAAACAATTCAGCTGACAGGCCGTCAGCACCCGCTGCTTTGTTGTTTTTGAGTCGTTGGATAGCAACTCGAACCTTATCATGGCTAGGTGGTGGTACTTCCACTCCGTCATTGTTGATTGGTAGCTCTGAACTGCGCTCTCCATGGGCGGCATTGGTGGAATCGTCGCCAGTAAGTAAATTGGAGAAGTGCCGTCTCCACAATCTCAGCACACACTGCGTATCCGTATTCAGACCTCCATTTTCGTCTCTACAAGTGGATGCTCCGGGCTTGAAACCTTGGGTTAGACGCTTAACCTGTTGATAGAATTTTCGTGCATCCTTCTTACCCTGGTATACCTCTAGTTCCTCACGCTCACGCTTTTCCTGCTCTCTTTTCTTGCGTCTGAAAAGACGTCTCTCTTCCTTCCTCTTTTCGCGTTAGTTTTATCGCACGGCTCGCGTTGCAGCTGACTGCAGCGTTTTTCTATAAGCGGCGTTTTTTACTGCAGTCGCAATGCGACACTCCTGATCATACCATTGGTTCCGAGGTTGCGGGCGCCGGAAACCAATGACTTCTTCATTGAGAGTTGAGCGGAGTAGGCTTCGGCAGTCCGTTGTAATTGCAGCTTAGCGACATCTAGCTTTCGTTGCATTCCTGTGCGTATGTTCTTCGCATTGCATAATCGCATGCGGATCTTGGCTGCAACAAGATAATGGTCGGAGTCAATGTTGACCCCCCGAAATGTACGCACATCTAGAACACTAGAGGCATGCCTTCCGTCGATTACAACATGATCAATTTGGTTTCGCATTTTTTGATCCGGGGACAGCCAGATTGCCTTGTGGACGTCGAGGTGCTTAAATCTGGTGCTACTAACTACCATGTTTCGCGCCGCGGCGAAGTCAATCAGTCTTAGGCCGTTGTTCGTGGAGGTCTCATGAAGACTGAACTGACCGACAGTGGGGCCAAAAATGCCTTCCCTTCCGACTTTCGCATTAAAATCGCCGAGGACTATTTTCACGCCATGGACCGGAAGGTGGTCGTATACGTCCTCAAGACTAGCGTAGAAAGCGTCTTTGACGGCTTCGTCCTTTTCCTCCGTCGGGGCGTGCGCGCAAATAAGGCTGATGGAGAAAAATTTTGCCTTGATGCAGATCGTGGCCAATCTTTCGTTGACAGGTGTGAACCGGGAAACAAGGTGGCGTAGTTTCCGGCTAACAACGAATCTACATCCAAATTCGCGCCTCTCCGCATGGCAGCTGTAGTAGATATCACAGTGTGCTTGTTTAGAGCAGCCTTGCCCTTTCCATCGCATTTCCTGGATGGCGGTGATGTCAGCCTTTATTGTTTTGAGGGCTTCCGCCAGTTGTATAATGGCACCTTCCCTATAAAGGGTTCGGACATTCCAGGTGCATATCCGTAAATCATTGTCCGTTTTTCGTTTGCGGTGGTCGTCAACGTAATTGGGGTTCTTATCCGAGGCTGGTTTAGTTTTCATTGGGCAGTAGTAATGTGGCGGGACCCAAACCCTGCGCACATTCCATGTTTAAGGTCTATGGAGTGACCCGCCGCTCAAATTAGCCGTCAAACTGACGGATGCCAGTTTGCCGTTGCCCAGGGAACACCACGTGGAGGTTTGAGTCGACTTGAGATGATTTCGACATGGATAATGCTGGCCTCGCCAGGTTGAAGCGGTCAGACACGTTGCCATGTGAAGGTTCGCCCCCTGTTCCCCATTATTTATTGAATAGCATTTAAAAAAAAATTGGGTTTAAATAATTAATATTTTGCAGTAAAAAAAAAAAAAAGAACTAAATAGAATTAATAACTTCAATTTAAGTAATTTAAGTGCCATAATCAAAGTTTTGAGACCTTTCGAAGAGGCATCTAAAAAGTTAGAAGGTCAGAATTATCCAACCATTTATTTACCAATAGTATATATACATCGCTTGAAGAAGGTTTGTCATATCGAAGAAGGATATGTCGATGTTGTGCGAGAATTGAAAGCAAATCTTATTTATTATTTGGATACGTTAGTTTTCGAAAAAATAACAATATACCACAAAATTGGTCTCTTCCTCTTCAAACCAGCGAACAAGCTGCTTCAATTTAATGAAACCGAAAAAAATTTGACTATATATGAATGCAGAAAACTAATGTCTAATTATTATGATGTTGTGAATGAAGAAGCAGAAGAAACCCCTTCGACATCTTTGCAGTCATCGCAAAATGCTGAGCTCTTTATTCAACAAAGTGAAATTTTAACACATGAAAAAAAGATTATAAAATAATTACAGAAATATGAAAACACAATTGTAAGCTTACATGATAATTTAACTTTGCTTGAATTGTGGTATATACATACAGCAGAGTTCCAACTACTTTATAAAGTAAGCGGCAAAATATTGGTGATACCTGCAAGCAGTGTCTCTTCTGAAAGAACATTTTCTCAAGCAAGATAACTTATTTCAGAAAAAACAAATATTATTGGCTTAAGCCCTGTGTCAGTTAAGGGAGTAATCCCAGTTGGAAGGCTGTTTTTGAACCCTTTTTGAAAAACTTCTAATTTGAAAACGCAAAGAGTTATTTAAATTCTATTTTTTTATTGTATTAAGAACATATTAAATGAAATAAAAAATTTTTTTTCCTTTGTACTAGCGCTGTTCAGAAGGTTGTCGGCCTTCAAAGTTGGGCGTCGAAAAAAAAGGTATGCTGCTTGCTGCCCGGATAACTCGACTTCGGATCATCTGATATGGATAAAGTAAACGGCGTTAGAATTAGTACAGATGTAATTCTAGTCCCTTCCTCAATTATAATTTTGTAATTATTTTTACAAAATGTCATTGAAAAATGAAAAACCGAACTTAACCGCGGTTAAGTTTGAAGTTATTTTTTTGCATCAAAAAAAAAAAAAAAAATTGGAATGAAAAATTTGAAAACACGCAGTTTTTGAAATTTGACAATTCTGCGTCGAATGCACTTGGTTTCATCAAAATCGGTTCAGTAGAGCCAGAGAAAAGTAACTTCGAAGTTTAAAAACGTGCTTTTCAAAAGACTTAAAGAATATTTTAGGCAATAAAACATTTTTTTTTTTTTATAATATTTACATATATCAATCTGTAATGCCAGCCCCATAAAGAACTCCTTCCTCTTCTTCAAAAAATGAGGACTCTTCGGCTCTCTGTGCTCTTCGGGCAGTTCTACCTTCTTTTGATGTGGCCAGAGCTCTGAAAGCGGACCTTTTCAAACGATCTTCGTTTCGAGACATGGCGAAATCATATGTGACGTTGCCAATCGGGATGCCCATTAGCTTCATTATTTAAAGTATTGGCAAAAAACCTTCGTTAAATATGACAGTTGCAATATAATTGGCAATCTTAATAGTGCGTGTGCCGGTGTGCATATGCTTCAATGACCACAGCACTGCGTTGAAAGATTCGTTGCTGTTTTGAGTTTCGGAGCCAAGGTACTTCGTAAACAGGTTTGATTGCTTCCTGGACTCTCTGATTTAGTGGTGCTTACGTATGCTTGAAGCTGTCGATTGTCCCTTCTGCTACCGCTTTTTGCCAGGCGCACCACCACGACACACCGGTCGGACAGTTTTGGGGCTGTGGAGCTTTATCAGTCGTGATTTTGTGCAAAAACGTTGCCCAAACAGCCTTCTTCCTGTCAGCAACCGGCTCTGGATGACGACGAAAAGCGAGGCCATAATATGTTGTTAGTTCAGAGATGACTTTATCTGTGAGTTTGCCTGCACTCTTGCCGCCGATGCCTCTGTTCTTTTTTTTTTGGCCTTGCGGAGTCTGGTGCCCATTCTTTTTTGCACGTGCGATATACATTCTTTTTTCCATCGTAGGGATCGTCGTATATAATAGCTTTGAATGTTATTGAGTCGCCATCGCCGATTTACTTTTGGACTGATTACGCCATGCTTTTGGACTGATATGGCGAACATTTCCTTTATCGCATCTACCTCCATCTTCCCAGAGCTTCCTTGATGGTTGGCATTTCATTCCTTTTCGTGGTCTACTTCTTTCTTAGATTCCCAATGCTTGCATCTGTTGCATATGCTGGACTTTACAACAGAGTCGACTATTTTTTTACTGTATTTGCCGATCAACGTTGTAGCGCTTTATAGTGAAGAAAACCCACGTTTTTTCCAATTGTCATCACTTGATGCGGTAAACATTGTTGGGTTGAACTGTCGATCGGCTCTGACTATGGCATCTTTCTCTTCTTTCGCGGCTTTTGGAAGAGTGTATCCATAGATCGCGCTTGGAGCTGTATGAAAGTTATCCAGGGCAGTGTAGTATAACGAGTTACCTCTGCCGATATCCATGATGCCACAAAACGTATGTATGTCTTTTGGCCCAATGCCTAAAAGCCTCATGGCAAAAATCAATCACCGGTTCATCAAATATGATTTACCAACCAAAGACGACGAAAAAATGTATGTAGTGGTCGGGCAAGCGCAGTGAACACCAATTTTGAAGCCAATTCCATACGGCGATGCTTTTTTAAACTCGATTTTTCCTTCACATTTGTCACATATCGCCAGGTAAGCAATCGCCGAGAAAACTGTATAAAACTCCAAAATGCAATTCTCCGTTTTGTTGTCAATACGTATGTCTTCGTTTTCATTATTTTTAAATTTTTTTGCCGATGCACTTGAGAATTCGGTGTCCTCATCTCTTTCGTGTTCGTTACTACGAAACTGGCGTATCAAGGGACGAGCTTTTCGATTGCTACCAGTGTTTGTTTTTTTTATTCCTTTTTCTATCTATTGTCTTTAGCACAAACAAAAATTTTTATCAAAACTGTACTTTTCAAATATTCTATTCTATATCTATTTTCACATTCTTAGGAGCTACAGGCTTAATTAATATTTCACGACTTTGATTCACGTTATTGTTTCTCGCAGAAAAACTAAATTACATAAATCTTAGTTTGATAGCTCATTTTAAAGGCAATACAATTACCTTTCCAACGGTGTATCAACAAACCCCACCAATTTAACCGTAACCGAGCTGTGATCGTGTGAAGAAGAACTTGCTTTTAAAATGAGCTATCAAAATAAGTTCTATGTAAGTTAGTTTTTCTGCTGGAAAAATAACGTGAATCAAAGTCGTGAAATATTAATTAACTCTGTAGCTCCTAAGAATGCGAAAATAGACACCCCACCCATACGATTTTTTGCTCAGCTCGACATAACCTTTCAGCTCCGTAAATAGTTGCACTCAATTGTGGGACACCCTGTATAAAAATATGAAGGAAATAGTAAACAATTAAATACACATTTTAAATCATTTGAATTTCATGAATAGACCTATTAGTCGTATATATTACAGTATCGCAACCAAAGGGGGAATTTTGGAGCTTAAACTCCCCAAAATTATCGTAGTAAAAAGAGAAATAGGACACAATCAAAGTGACTCACACGAAAAGTAATCACAAGTTTTTATCAAAAGAATGAAAACCCAAAATATAAAATCTATTGTCGTTGAACCGTAATCTTTTAAACTATCCATGTTTTATTCGTTCAGAATAAATGTGTTTACATTTTTTTAGTTGTAATTTTGACCACTTGGGTTATTGTTGACAATTCTTTGATTTGAGCATGGTGTGAAAAATAAGGGGCGGCCGTGGCGTAGTGGGTGAGTGTGTGACTCTTAGGCCAGAGAACCCAGGTTCGAATCCTCCATCTGACACAGAAAATTTTTTCAATTGAATTAATTTTCTGTTCGGCCGTCACCTCTCTGCAGACAATGGCAAACCTCAGAGAGTAAAAACTGCCATGAAAAGCTTCTTGAGAACATAAGCCGTTCGGAGTCGGCGTAAAACATGTAGGACCAGTTCTCGATCATTTGTGTGCAAACATTTCACAACACACACAACACAATTGATCATAAGAAGCTCGGTCAAAGTCCTTTCAAGGGCTGAGATGGCCATTTCGTTTTTTTTTTCGTGAGAAATAAGGCGGTAGCGTATTTTCTCATTCTATTTGGTAGCGTATCCCTCTCACCTAAAATGTCCCTAGATCTGATAAAAACTGGTGATGTTAATTTTAAGAAAAACCCATTAGCAAAACGAAGTTTGTGAAATGGTGTTTTTTGTTAACTTTTAACAATATACGAGTTTTTAATTTAAAAGGGCATTAATTATTAATAAAGAGTAACTCAAAAGTGCATAAATTGAATTTTAAAAAAAGTGGAAAGCAACACTGCAATGGCATCACCCATTGAATTACCAACTTGGGTGAAAGGACGTTTAGTTCCCTATATAGAGCTGAGGTTGATGTACTAATACTTTATTATTAAATTACCACACATTCAGTTTGTTACATCGCAATATAATATTGTATAGAGTTTATTTATTATGCTCTAAGTATAATGCCAACAAAATAAAAATTGATTTGACACTAATGTCAACATTTTTCGACAAGCGTTTGATTTATCTCAAACCTAAGAGTTAGATTTTAAAAACATTTATTCCGCTATTCGTTTTAACACTATTTCCAGACGATATAAAATCGTTGAATATGGCGTCATATAGGGTCCATACACTGGCGGACATGTTCGCGAACTTGGTTGGTTTGCGGAAATGTCTGCCCATTTGTGGCGCTGTTGGCGGACCAATTTGAAAGTTCGTCAGTTTGTGAAGACAAAATCAAAAATTTTTGATTTCAAGCTGACAAACCATAAAGTTGTACAACAAGTCATGCAGTCAGTAGCGTTGTTCACGTAACAAATTATCGTTTTGGTTTTTGGGCAATTAAAATAGATTTTTTGTGCACATTTTTCGAGAAATTTGCTCAAGTTTTGAAGAATTGGTCAGCAGTGTGAGACAAAAACAAAACACGGTACGCGTACATGTTGAAGGATATGTACGCCTGTGTATTGGCCCCATTAGGAGTTTTTGAAAAACTAATTGGATTTTATGGGATGTTTTGAAGGAGACTTTGATGATTTAAAAATTAAACTGAATGTTTGGTATAAATAAAGCTAGCAAAGAAAAAAATTCAGTGTTTGAAGCCTTAGAGCTGCGCAATAAAGAAATATTTTCTAATATATTTCATTTACCAATGCTTTTTTAAGAAGCACGATGTTGCAAGATAGATTAAACGGTCTCACATTGCTAAATCTGTACAGAGATATGACACTCGCTGAAAGTAAGCGCAAACTGAATTTGAAAATATAGTTTTGGTGTATTTTGTTAATCTTAATCACAATAATCCTGTAACTAACGTTTTTTTTTCTGTGAAAAGTAGGGCTATGACTTTTATTCGAAGTTTTTGAAGTTCGAAGCTTCGTTTTAAAACTTCGAATAGGAAAATAACTTCGAAGTTACGAAGCTTCAATGCTCGATTATTCGTTTAGCATAACAGGCAGTAAAAAACTTCGAAGCTTCGAAGTTTTTACTGAAAAATATTTTAAAATTTTTATGTGCCTGTGTGATAAACTTCATTTAAACTTCATATAAAAATATAAATATACAAAGAATAAATGAAAAAATGAGTAATAGTAGAAGTGCTGATGCTCAATTAGTGATTTGCAATGTATGCCAGGGAGTCTTGCGGTCGCATGGGTCTACAAGTACACTTCGTGCGCATCTGAAGACTCACTTAATTTTTGAAGAAGTTCTACAGAGAAAGTGCCAGCATGACGATAGGTAAGTTAACAGAACATGTATGAACTGTACGGGCATAGAGGCTGAGTTCCAAAGCGCATTTATTCAAAGCTAAGTGAATATTTTTCTTTGAATTGGTGCTTGGCAGATTCACCAAAACTGCGCAAACAAAGCGTGCTTAAAATAAACAATCCAGTTGTGCAGTTTTGGTAAATCAACTAAGGGTTGATTACCTTTAGGGTTAGGTTAGGGCTCTGGGACCAGCCAGTATTGGTGTTGGCGCGTATGGTGGTGCCACCTGGTTAGCACTTGCTGGCACGTACTGTGATATTGATTCCTCCGACATCATGAAATCTTGGTCCGATTTGGGCAGGATCGCCATGTTGGAAGCACTTAGTTTTTTATTTAAAAGTCGCGCTGTTTGAAAGCAGAAACTTGAATGTCTTTATTTTCCAAAATATTCGGCTTTTATAGTCGAACAGCGGTATTTTCAAAAGAACTTAAAATATAACTAATATAAATATTTTCATATAACTCAAAGTTCTAACATTCAATATAAACAAATATAATTAATAACTTATATAAACTTGACTAAATGTAAACAATAATGTGTGTGAAAAAGTGCGTAACATAACATATAGTGCTCGAAAAGAATAGGTGAGAGCGTGTGCTTAATTTCCCTTTCTTGTTTTAACATATACGTTGTGCGTGGGCAGGGCCGTAGATAAGAATTTGGGCGCCCGGGCCGACCCAACATTTTTCGCCACTATATCAATAAAACAAATATAAAAAAATTTAGTTTGTTTGTATTCAATTCGGGTTCTAGGCACTCTTTTTTTTAGCTTATCTCGGAAACCGTTCATCCGGATACGGAGAGTTTTCATGACTTATCTACTCTGTTCTATCTGGAACACCAGAGGGCGCTGTAGTACAAATATTTTAAAAAACGTCAAAAAACTCCTTAGCTGTTTATCTGATTTGCCTGAAGGTTGGTATATAGAGATATTCGGAAACGGTGAATTTTTTTATGACTTATATACTCTATTCTATCTTGAACACCAGGGGGCGCTGTAGTACAACTATTTTAAAAAACGTCGAAAAACTCCTAAGCCGTTTATCCGATTTCAATGAAAATTGGTATATAGATGTTTCCGTTAACGATGAGTTTTTATGACTTATATACTCTGTTCTATCTTGAACACCAGAGGGCGCTGTAGTACAAATATTTTGAAAAACGTCGGAAAATTTTCATACATATATCAACATATATTCATACATAAACATATATATACACATGGGCATAGCGAGGGTAGGGCAGTTTCCCCCCTGATATGTATATGTGTATTATACATATATACATATATAAACGTATATACATGTACATGGGAGTAGCGAGGGTAGAGCATGGAAGGGCAGTTGCCCCCCTGATATGTACATATATGTATATATATGTGCATAAATTATACATATATAAACATATATACGTATACATGAGCGTAGTGAGGGTAGGGTAGAGGATGGAAGTTTCCCCCCTGGTATGTAAGTTAACACTCTTAATATTAAAACCTAGACGACACAAAATCGTCCGCCACTGAATAACAAAAGTTTCGTATTTTATCTTGCGAAACTCATCAAAAGTATGTTCCCATTGTTTCTGCTGACTCGACACATGTGCCGATAAAACCACATCAAGGAACGGCAGCAGCGAGCAGCGGCGGTGATATCAGCAGCGACGGCAGGCCTAGCTTAAGATATTTTTAATATATTTTATAATTGTTAAGTGAGTCTTAATTTGAATTTAGAAAAATAAACGTGCTCGCTCACAAAAAAATATTTTTTTAAATATACCCTGGCGCCCGAGCAGGGACCAGCGGCTGAAAATCAAAAAGTAAACTAACGAAAAATTGTACAGTGAGAAAGTTCGTGAAATAGTTGAAAATAAAAATTAAACTAACGAAAAATCGCACAGTTGTAAAAGTGAGAAGGTTTAACACGTGAAATAGTTGAAAATAAAAAATAAACTAACGAAAAACACTTAACAAAATAAAAAAAGTTAAATTCATAAAAAGGTTGAAAATTAAAAGTAAACCAACAAACTGTGCGTGTTGTGAAAAACACTCAATAAAAGATTGAAAATCAAAAAGTAAACCAAGAAACTGTACACATTAAAATTGAAACACTCAAGAAAAAGGTTGAAAATAAAAACCATTAAGCAAGCGCACTAATTGGAGATCTTGGAAAGTAAACAGTAAGGAGGCCACCAAGTAGATTCAGCATCAAAAAGGATCAGAGCCAACATACCGAACAACCCCAGGAGACCACCGCTGGAAGTAATGTTAAGATTAGCAGTAATTTATTTTATGTAAGTTTTAAAAAATAAGATAATAAATTTATTTAAGGAAAATTTGAAAAACGAATTCAATAAGAAAAATTAACTTAAAAAGTGTTTAAAATCTGAAAATCAAAAAAGAGTAATTAATTGAAGAAAATTGAATAGTAATCTCATAAGAGAAATTTGTTGAAAATTTTTAAGAATCTTATAAGAAAAATCAAATAAAAATTAAAAGTGTGTAAAATTAGTAAAAGCAAATTGGAAAAAATTCCATGAGAAAATTTAATTGAAAATTAGAATTAGGAGAATTAATTAAAAAAATATTTTTGATCAAATGAATATAAGTGAAAAAATTGAGAAAATTTTTATTGAGAGGAAATTGAAACAAAAAATTAATTAACTATTATTGAACTATTCTATAAAAATATAAACTATATAAACTATATTTTTATAAAAAATATATAAAAATATTTACATCTATATATAAATATATAAATTCTCATAAATAATACGTCTATAAAAATGGAAGAAGAAATCCTAGAGGGAGTTAGGAGATTAGCAATTGGAAATGATCAACAAACCACCCAACCGAATCCTCTCCAAACGTCCCAACCAAATTTCCAACAACCAAATCCTCCACAAATTTTCCCACCAAACGCCCAACTATCCAACAATCAACTTATTCCGGAAATAGTCTATCAAGTTATGAATCGCATGACCAACAGTGACAATAGGAACATACGCGACCCAGAAATGACAGTAACCACGACAAACGTCAACGAACTTGATAGGATTCCAGACATGGTAAAAGGTTTGAGGGAATTTTCCAGCAGACCAGGAGAATTTAACTCCTGGCGCAAATCAGTAGACCGAATTCTCGATGTTTATAAGACTTCAGAATACTCCAAGGTACTTTGCAATCCTGCATACAATAAGACACAAAATTATCGGTGATGCCGACACGGCATTGGAGTCTTACCGGACTCCATTAGATTGGCGTCGGATTAGGAAATGCCTGATGCTACATTATTCCGACAAGCGGGATATAGGTACACTTGAGTACCAATTAACGACCTTGACTCAACGTCACCATGATGTAGCGACATTTTATCAAATAGTTTATCAGCATCTTTCGCTGATCCTAGATAAAATAGCATGCGAAGAAGCAATCCGTGCCATTACCAATTCTTATAGAGAGAAGGCATTGGGCACCTTCATCCGTGGGCTTAATGGCGACTTGCCACGATTACTAAGTATTCGTGAACCAGCTACCTTGCCACACGCACTGCACCTTTGTCAAAAGTTAGATAATATGACCTTCAGGTTGAATTATGCGCATGGCGCAAACAGACACCTTGCTAACATGTCAATGCCTCCACGACCTCCACGACAACCAATTCATTTTAAAGGACAACGTTTTTATCCAGAGCTAACCTACGCTCCACCTCCTCCACCACGTTTCCATAGACCTCAGCAACACTTCAATCAGTTCAATAATAGATTTAACTTTGTCGACCTAACCCGTTCCAACAAAATTACTCATCACAACCAAATTACAATTGGTTTGGAAATAATCAACATTTCCAAACATATCAGGCTGGATTCAACAATCGACCGAACTTACCACCAAAGCCACCGGTCCCAATGGACATTGATAGTTCGATACAAACAAGACAGGTGAACTATCAAAATAGGCCACAGCAAAACTTTCCTCAAAAGCGTCCAGGAGTTAGTCATATGACGCATCCCCCACCGAATAAAATTACAGCGGAATTATTACCTGAACACAGGCGACCCAATTGAGCCAGGTAACAACATTGAATTCGATTATAATGCAAATTGTCCAAATTATTATCCGAATTTAGACACAGGTTATCCAATCCAATCAGATAACCACAACGAACTCGATCTTAATGCATATTGTCCAAATGAACAAGAATGCGATATTCAACCTAACGATGATCCAAATAATATTTTTCCCGATAAAGATAATGTTAATTTTTTAGAATAAGTCCGTCTTCACTCCCATGTTTTGAGTACACAACTAGAAGTGGAGACAAGATAGAATTTTTAATCGACACAGGGTCGAACAAAAATTTTATACAATCTACAAGGATTAGGAATTTTATTAAGAATGAAACCCCTTTTAAAGTTAGTTCAGTAGCAGGAAACATAGAAATAAATTACCACACATACTTGAATATTTTTGGACCAAAAACAAATAAGTTGAAATTTTATATTATACCCACGTTATCCTCTTTCCATGGAATAATAGGAAATGATACTTTAAAGGAACTTAAGGCCACAATTCATACTGATAAAAACTACATGATATTATTCCCAAATATTAAAATACCTTTAAAACAAAGAATTGCACAAGAAGTTAATATAGTTTTCATAAGGTTACCACATTTATCATCTGCACAACAGCATAAATTAAATAACATTATTAGAAATTGCCCCAATTTATTTGCCGACCCCGATGAAAAACTCACATACACTACATTAGTTAAAGGCAAAATCCGTACCACTTCCGATACCCCAATTTATTCTAAACCGTACCCTTACCCAATGGCATTAAAAGGAGAAGTTGAACGCCAAGTTGAAGAACTTCTTGCCAATGGCATAATAAGGAAATCCAAATCCCCATATAAGTCTCCCGTTTGGATAGTCGACTAAAAAATGGACGCCGAGAAGAAATATCGCATGGTAATCGACTACCGAAAACTAAATTCTGTAACCATTCCCGATAGATACCCTATACCAGAAATCAATGAGGTTCTTGCAAACCTTGGAGAAAACAAATTGTTTACAGTAATTGATTTAAAAAGCGGATTCCACCAAATACTCCTTCGTGAATCAGACGTTGAAAAGACAGCATTTTCCATAAACAACAGGAAATACGAATTTCTACGCCTTCCATTTGGGCTCAAAAATGCGCCCTCTACATTTCAAAGAGCATTAGATGACATCCTCCGACAACATATAGGCAAAAGATGTTACGTCTATATAGACGACGTAATAATATTCGGCAAAAATTAAGAGGAGCATTAGAAACACTAGAAAGAGCTAACATGAAGATCCAGTTAGACAAGTGCGTTTTTTTGAAAAATGAAGTGGAATTTTTAGGTTATGTGGTTAGTGCTGAAGGAATCAAAACTAATACAAAGAAAGTAGAAGCAGTTAAGAATTTTCCGATACCCAAAAATTTAAAAGAGCTGCGATCTTTTTTGGGAATGTCTGGTTATTACCGAAGATTTATTAAGGACTACGTGAAGATCGCTACACCGCTCACTGCTCTTTTGCGAGGAGAAGCAGGAAATGTTCCAAAAAATGCATCAACAAAGAAATTAATTACACTAGACAACGAAGCAATGGACGCATTTGATAAAATCAGAAATACCTTGATATCAAAGGATATCATCCTCATTCATCCAGATTTTTCGAAAGATTTCGAGCTAACAACTGATGCGTCGGATTATGCGATGGGTGCCGTACTATCGCAAGACAATAGTCAAAATCACATTTATTTCTATAACTCAACATAAATCCGAAGAAAATTATGCGACGAATGAGAAGGAGATGCTTGCCATCATATGGTCATTAAATTCTCTTCGAAACTATTTATACGGTTCAAAAAAATTTTAAATATATACAGACCATCAGCCCCTAACATACGCATTAAGTTCAAAAAATACAAATAGCAAAATGAAACGATGGAAATCAATTTTAGAGGAATATAACTATGAATTAAAATATAAGCCAGGACACGCTAACGTAGTAGCAGACGCAGTATCAAGGATACCCGTTCAGATAAATTCACTTACTCCAACCATTTATAGCGACGAAAGCTCGTCACACAATTTAATCCCATGTACAGAAGTCCCCATTAATGTTTTTAAGAATCAAATATTTTTCAAACAGAATGAAACATCAACATACCAATTTAAGATAGTATTTCCAACAATTCATAGACACATAACAGAACCGCAATATAATGAACAGATCCTTATTTCTCATCTAGAACGATATCTTAATCCATCCGCCATTAATGGAAGAAAGAATAATGGGTATTATTCAAAACTTTTATCCCCAGCACTTTAGTAGTTGTAAAGCTCGCTATACGCAAAAATTAGTTGAAGATGTTACAAGAGAACAGGATCAAGAAAATATAATATTAGAATTTCCCAAACGAGCACACAGAAACGCAACAGAAAACAAAATTCAAATATTAGAGAAGCCTTATTTTCCAGGAATGCTTAGCAAAATCAAACGGATAATAATAAATTGCAACACATGTAAGGAAAACAAGTACGAGAGGCATCCAAATCAGCCAAAAATAAATGAAACGCCATTACCGACCTTTCCCGGTCACACAGTTCATATAGATATATTTTTAACCTAGGGGAAAATAGTCATGACAGCATTAGACAAATTTAGTAAATATGCGCAAACAAAAATGCTAGCCAGTAGAGCAATAGAAGATGTTAGAAGACTTCTAAGAGACATCATATTTTACTTTGGTGTACCCAAACTAATAGTTATAGACAATGAGCCTTCACTGAATTCCGCCACAATTAAATTTGTGATTAATCAGGACGAACTAGGAATAGAAGTTTATACTACGCCACCATATAGGAGTCAAGCGAATGGACAAGTAGAACGATTCCATTCGACACTTACCGAAATAATGCGCTGTATTAAAGAAAATGGAGCGCACAGAAATTTTGAGGAACTCTTAGAACGTTCAGTATCAGAGTACAATCATACAATTCACCCAGTTACGCGAAAACGACCGGTTGACTTGTATTTTAATAGAAACGTGTCATTTACTCCCGACGACATAGAAAAAACAAGACAAGACAACATAGGAAAATTAGCAAACAAACAGAAGAAAGATATCGAATACCATAATAAAAATAAACAGGGACCAAAAACGTATCTCCCAGGACAGGTTATTTTTGTAAAGCGAAATAAAAGATTAGGAACTAAGCTATCGAAACCATACACTAAGGAAATAGTAAAAGAAGATAGAAATAGTACTGTGTTAACCGAAAAAAATCAAGTAATACACAAAAGTCGAATACGAAACTAACATCCAATTCCTATCCTTCATATTAAACATACATTTACTTTTTTCAGCCTCCTCGTTCCTATATGTACTGCAGAAGAACAGATCCTAGACTACATCAATTCACATCTAGTCACAATAGAAGAAGGAACCGCAAAATTACAAACGGGAACTTTAAAATTATACATGAAATTATTATTGTTATAATTTATTGATACAATATTGAAGCAACAGCAAACAAGTACAGGCACGGCAAAAACCCACATTACCCCTTTATTATCCTCATGATATCCCAAATAAAATCCCATATGAAAAATTTAAGAATCAATAAGAAAAACAAAAGATCACTCCATTTTTTAGGCAGTGCATGGAAATGGATTGCAGGAAGTCCTGACCACCATGACCAAAGCATTGTAGAAGAGAAATTAAATAATGTTTTAGAAAATAACAAGAATCAACTAACAATTAACAGGCTTACTTAAAAGAAAATTAATGAAATTTCAAACATTACAAATAATATTATGAAAATGTTAAAAGTCGATAATGAAATTAAAAATGAATTATTTTTAGAATTAAGATATAAGTTAGAAATAATTAAAGAAGAGATCGTGAATGTTGCTTATGCCATTCACTGGGCAAAAGCCATTATTATAAATTCTGTCATATTATCAAATAATGAAATTGATCTAGCTAAAAAAATAATAAGCAATGAAAATATACCATTTATAAATATAGATGAAGCGTTTGAATTCTCGGAAATTAAAATTGCGTCAAATAATTTTATAATTTACATAATAAGTTTACCAACTATTGAAAATCGCATATGTAAAGCGATTAAAATTAGGGCAGTCAAAAAATTAATGAGAATAAATAAAATAAATATTGATTCAACGCTTTCATGTGAGAAAGATATATTTGGAATAAAAGAAAACTGTAAAACATATAATAATTTGAAAATATGCCCAATGAGTAGCTTAGTCAATTTGAATAACGATACCTGCATAGCAAATCTGCTGCAAAGTCGCCCACCTAATTGCACCGAAGTCAACAACCAGCATATACCAGCAATTGAGGAAATATCACCTGGAATAATATTTTTGAACATATTCAATGGTCATGCAATAATTGATGAAGATTCCCTTAGCCTAAATGGAACATTCATCATACACTACCACAACGCCAGCATCAAAATAGATGAAAAAACATTCTTTAATGCACAAATATCAGCAAGTAAACCACTACCAGCAGTGTTACAGCCTTCATCCGAACCCAACCACATTGAAGAAATACTCTCACTACAAATGATGAAAGAGCTACAAATTAACAACTCCAATTTCATCAGTCTACTTCAGGAGGACGAAGAAACTAAAATAGGCCTGAATCTTGGACTAGGGTCAACAATATTTATCCTTGTCACCATTATCTGCTTTTACCAATGCTTACTACATAAAAATAGAAAATTTATCATCTCAACAGGAAAAAGTAACTCCCCAAACCTACAATTATCCAGCACAGCGATAGAAGGGTTAAATAAAATCTTCAACAAACCCTCTGTTTCAAACGAGGAAGTTCGAAATTTAGGGGGGAGTAGTTAACACTCTTAATATTAAAACCTAGACAACATAAAATCGTCCGCCACTGAATAACAAAAGTTTCGTATTTCATCTTGCGAAACTCATCAAAAGTATGTTCCCATTGTTTTTGCTGACTCGACACACGCGCCGATAAAACTACATCAAGGAACGGCAGCAGCGACGGTGATATCAGCAGCGACGGCAGGCCTAGCTTTAAGATATTTTATAATTGTTAAGTTAGTCTAAATTTAATTTAGAAAAATAAAGGATCTCGCTCCCAAAAAAATATTTTTTTAAACATGTATATATTGTGCATAACTACATATATAAACATATACATGGGCGTAGCGAGGGTAGGGCAGATTGCCCCCTGATATGTCAACAATGATCCTAAGGATTTAAAGATATCAGCAAAACTATGGTCAGGCGTGCCGTTACAAAAAACAAGTAGTTTTCGACTTAGACTACAAAATTTGCAAAATTCTGCAAATTGGGCAAGACTTTTTGTATAAAACCTCTTTTAGAATGTTTTAAAATAATATAAGTTTATTTTACAAGTAATCAAAATTAAAAATCTTTTCCCGTTTTTTTGTTTTTAGGCTTAGTCATCTGACGCAACGATACTGGCGTTACGTTACTCAAATTTCCATTGTAATTCTATTGGGAAATTAAGTAATTAAGTAATAGATGGACCAGGCTGAGGAAGCCCTAACCGCACTTGGTGTATCCGATTGAAGAAGACGCGCGCAAAGCAGAGGCGCCTGGCGAGAGCTGATGAGGTCGGCCGAAAACCGGACACGGGTTGTTACGGCCACCTAAGTAAGTAATTAAGTAATTAGGTAATTACGTAATTATGGTATTAAGTAATTAGAAAACAAATTTAATATATTCTGCCTCTTCTTTCATCAATAATTTTTCATTATTTTTAGCCACTGCCTTCCATTTTTACTGAAACAAAAACATTAACGAAATATTTACTAAAAAGAAAAATTACAATTGTGATTACAATTACAAATTACAATTACAATTGAGTTTATGTTCGTTCAAATAGCTTAAATCAATCAATTTTAAATGTTTCTCTAAGATAATATAGTTAAAGAATAAGTTTTTAATGACTTAATTTTTGGATCACGGTGGACTTTTTTTCTGCAAATGTCCATATAGATTTTTTCAAGTATGGGAAGGGCTTTGGAGCTATTTTTTTTTTTGTCCAGAAACCAGAGGGCGCTATTGTACCAATACTGCAAAAAAAGCTCCAAGCCATTCATCCGATAAGTATGATTTTTATAAGAGGTTTTCGGGTGCGGTGAGAGTTTTGCGCTATGTATTTTGCTATATATTGAACACCAGAGGTCGCTGTACTACAAAATACAGTAAGGCTGCCTGCATAGTAAACGCAGGCAGGCATGCAGGCACCAGTGCGACAAAAGTGGCTTCATACATTTTCATATAAATCTGCTTGAAGTCCACATAGTGACGGCAGGCAGGCAAAGCAGGTACAGCGAGAAAACTGGCGTATCCTGGTTTCTCGCAGCTGATTTTGCGTGTTTGCCTAGTTTGCATATGAAATGTAATAAAATTTAGATGTAACGAAAGTTTTAAGGACATTTTTTTTTAACGCAATTAGATGCATTTTTTGTTTATTTTTTCGTTAAACGAAACACACACACAAACATAATAAGCTTCAGCGCACATATATATGTAATGATACAAACAAAAACAACCCCATTCAAACACATCAGTGGTATTCGCTCTTTTGTGTATTTATGAATACACTAGTGTACTTCTGTCAAAAAATTACACTAAATACACATGCAACAACAAATACCATAGATTTTGAAGTTACACTTTATGTGTTTCTTTACAACATCAAAAGATGATTGTAATGTAGTTGTATGTGTTAATTGTATCATTTTGACATTACTTGGCAGCATTCTTGGCACCATTTCTTGTCCTTTGTTCGCCATAATTTTTCGCGCTAGCTCGTCACATCATATCGTTTTCTAATTAGAACTGTTTAAAATCCATCTGTAATGGAATCTGTAATGAAAAATTTTAAAATAAGGAAAAAACGTTCAATTGCCACCAGTGTAGCCAATAGTAGATACACTGCTGTGGAAGAAGTCACTCACTCTTTCACTTGTATTTATCGGTACAATTACAATCAGTGCATCTAATACACGAAAGAGCGAATACCACTATCATATCAACGAGTGTGAAGATTGTTTTTTTTTGTGCATCTATATTGTTGTTGGTGATAAATTTGGCATAACTGAGACAGCGAAAATTATGCATTGATGAATTTAGCAATTGTTGGGCATGTAAAATAAATGAAAAATTATTTTAATGCGTTGTTGTTCGCATTTAATACACATTTTGTGGAAACCAAACTCAAAGGACTGTTTCAATTTTGTTTCGACAAAAAAACAGCAGCAACAAAATAAATTTTTCGGAACATACGTATTAACCATGGAAGAATTATAAGGTATGGTCATCACAGAGAGGAATGGAGTAGAAAGCAGAATAAAGCTACATTGATATCAAAATCAGCTGTTCATCGCGAATTTCTTTATGCTCACGTTTCGCAGTTGTTTTTAGGTTAAAACTGTTTCAGGTTTTTTTGCAATTTTAAGACTTCTCTCACATTTTATAGTTTTTATTACACTTTTTATATAATATTTTCACTCAAATTAGCACAAATTTAACACCCACGACCGCACTGTTTGCAACTTGGAAACAAAATATTTTCTACATTTCCAATTTCTACGAAATTCGTCGTTTTGACATATATGTTGCTTCTCATTATCTACTCTTCGTTGACGCGTGAGAGCACTCAGCACAGCGGCCCTACCATTGTATCATGCATATTAACAACAGCAGCGGCTGAGTCGGCGCACATGATAGACTGAGGGTTGTGTTTTGTTTTTGTTATAAATGCATGCAATCAAGAGCGAGTGCAAGTGTAAAGTTTCATTACTCTTCCTTTTTTGTTTTTTCAATAAGCAAAACAAAACTGATCAACATGAAGTCAGTAAAAGTAAAACAAAAAAAAAATGTTAGTTCTCAATTCTTGCGAATTTTGAGTACTTTCTTTGATAATTGTAGACAAATTTATTTGTCAAAGAAAGCAAATGATCTATCTTGGATCATTGATTGTTTTTGTTATGCGCATAAGCAAGTGTGTGTTTTGAGTTGCTGTTGGTAAGTGGAGAAGCCATTCATAACAAAAGAAATGCGAAAAAAAGAAAACAATAACAAACTATGTCGCACTGATCTGCTCTGCTTCTCGCATTCACTCTGTCATGCTTATTTGTAGAGCGAGTTGCTGTCTCCGCCTGCCTGCCTGCTACGGCGTTTACTATGCGGGCAGCCTAAGGCGTAGCAAAGCGCGAAGGGTGTTAAATATCTTCTTTTTTTCTTTACGTGTATTTATATTCAACATTCCTATTTTTGCATATCAGGACAGCTGATGCCAAATTATGTTGTATTTGAGTTCGCATCCACACATGCGCAAGTCCGTTGCGTCGTACGTTGGCGTATTTTTGACATTTGACGTATTTGACATATTTTATTATTTATTTAATAGCGCTTTTTTAATTATTAACCAATAAAAAAAAAGACTTACGAAATTATGGCATATTCGCAAAAAATTGAGGAAAGAAATTGTCAAAAACGTGGTCAAAATTGAAGGTACATTAAAAAAACGTATGCAAGAATTCTTGACCATAAAAATATCGGCATATATGATCTAACCTAACATTGGCAATCTCTAACGAACAGGCTACAACTTGCATTTTTCTATTTAATAAATGTAATTATTTAGTAAATATTTATTTTAGTACATATTTATATCAAAATTTCTTAAGGGTAGTTGACTTAAAAAACTTGCCGTAAATAACTCATAGCATTAATTTAAAAACAATAGAAATTCTTATTAAAATGAATTCTTGAACTTAATTCTTAACTTATTAAGCTGCTGCAAGAAAAAGTTATCAGAAATTTCAAGTTTTGCCTTTCGATGCAAGTTGCTCTTCTGTTTTTGAATACATTTAACTCAATTTTGTTTTTTCTGAAAAGTCAATAAAAGTAGGTACTTTATAAAAATAATAATAGCAGTTTGTTCGGCATTTATATTTTTGATTTTTTTTCAAGTTAGGTCCATAATATTAAATGTTTTCTGGCGCAAAAGTTTTTGTTGCAGGAATAATTTAAATTCAAAATTGCATTTTTTACTCCTTTTCATATGACATAGCCTTGATTGGCAAAAGTTATTTCAGTTTGACAAAAGTTCAGTTTTCAGTTCAGTTCAGTTCAGTTCAGTTTTCAGTTCAATTTTTAGAAAAAGAAAATTAATTGCTTCTGTACTATCTACATTAATGAAACTCGTTTTCTATTTAAGATTCCCTATTTCGAGCACATGTGGTCAAAAGAGAGCATTTATATAAGATAAAATTTACATAAATGATTGTCAATAATTAGTTTTTGCGCTTATGTTTTCAAAAATGTCCAGTTTATCAAATAAAATATAAAATTTGAAAATATACTTTTGCAAGCAATCGGCACGCACACACACATCACGATTTTTCTAAATATTTTCATTATTTTCAGATGTTGAAGCTACATTTTGCTCATTACGCCAAAGTTACCGGTTTGAAAGATGCACACAAAATTTTTTCTAAAGTTTGTGAAAAGTTTTTTAAAATCGACGAAAGGGTTCAAAAATAATTTATATCAACTCCCGAGTAAAGCCGGGTATTCAGCTAGTAAATAAAATAAAAATAAACACTTCAAGTACTTCAATTATAAAAAAACAAAAGATGAAAAAACATAAGAGTTCAAATAGAATAGTTGACTAGATCAAAGTGTCTACATAACATACATCTAGCCTCTGCAGTCATATAAGATATCGGTAAAATTAATACTTTTACATAATTCGTTTTCAATTGATATTGTAGACCCGATAAAAGACACCGACATTGCCAATCGCAAATAATTTTATATTAGTTTTAACTTTGAAAAACTACGCTCACCACTGGAAACGGTTACTGGCAAATCAACATAATATGAAGTGGCTTCTTTTTATATAAGAAAATGGTTGGATATAATAAATTCCAAAACTTGTGCTGGCGTAGTCTTAGGCTCTAAAAAATTTGTAAATTTGTCAACAAAGTTTTTCTGATTTTCTTTGGAAATTGTTGCAATATCTGCTGTTGCTGCAATTCTCGCCAAAAAGTGGAAAAAAGTAAAAAAAATGTTTAAAAGCGTTTGCAAAGTTATTTTCAATATTGCCGTCCTAGTAATTTTTTTATAAATCATTTGGATCGAGGAATTCATTGCTATTTTAATATTAAAATGTCGCCCTAGGGTGTGCCGCCCGGTGCGAACGAAGCTTTCGCACTATGGAATCGACTGCCCTGTGCGTGGGTGCAACAAAATAAAAATGCAAATACAATGTAAATCGAGTTCAATGTGTTTAAGCTTGTATTATAGTTTTGTTTGGAGTACGTATTAGACATCTGCATGAATACATTTGTTTTGCCTCCAGCAAAGTGCACACTTTCGTACTGTACCACATTTTATAGTATCTTTCAAACTTGTGTACAGTACTTTCAAATCTAACACAGGCTGAAGCGAGTAGTGTACAACATCCGGTTGGATCTTAACAGAGTGTGTACACAACTTTGGGTTAGTTGCATAGCTATTTTTCATGCAGACTACTTTGTCTTTTCAAAACATACTTGCTATAGATTTTGCTATAACCCAAGTAGATTTTGCTGTACAGCTCGAAATAGATATAAAGATCAAGTTAAAAGATCATGTCTGAAAAGGTCAACTTTATTTTTAGTTTATTTTATTCACTTTCTTTTAAAAGTATTGAAGTTTAAAAGTTTTAAGGTTTGTATGAATTATTTTCACATTCTTTTATTTAATCTAACTTATATACATGTACTTGGTATACGAGCACAAGTACGCGAGGAAATTTCATATTGAAAACATTTCAGTTTTGAGTACAGTACTTGAATGTTTTACTTTTGTTTTGTAGTATACTCACTCGTAGTTGGTTGTTGGCAATGATAGAGTGTAAGTATACGTGTTTCAAACAAATGTTTTGAAGACGCGTTCGGATGTATTCGTGCAGATGTCTAGTGTGTATATATATAGTGTGCGTGAGTGGAACAAAAATAACTAAGAAGCATATATAATGTGACTCAATGCACTTTAAGAAAAAAAGTTCGCATAATTGTGTTTAAACTTGTGTTATAATAAAATTTAGTTTAGAGTGCATTACATCATAAGGAACAATTTCCTTCCAATCCTACCTGACGCACAGCATTACCTTTATAGGTGTCAATGCTGGTTTTCCCACCGCTTGTGAAGCTTCACCTTGCTTCATCCATGATCTTTTTCGCACATTATTGTCGTACGTGATCCATTTTTCATCGCCCGTAATCATTCCTTTCAGAAATGGTTCGATTTTGTTCCGTCTTAGCAGTGATTCGCAAATAGATATTCGGTCAATTAAATTTTTCGTTGTTAATTTTTCGTTAGGCTGATGAATGCCTAGATCCCTTGCAACGTCCACGCTGCTTATGTGCTCAAGTTTTGTTTTGCTCAATTTTTTCATGATTTCATCGACTTTTTTAGTGATTGGTTGGTTGATCAGAGCGAGGTGCATCTTTTACATCAAAATTATCTGATTCTAAACGAGCAAAACACTTCACTGCTGTTTTTCTAGTTACGTGCCCGTAAGCTTCGCAAATTTTTTCAAGCCTCCGAAACATTCTTTACTTGTCTATAATAGAAAAGCTAAATATGACAATAATCTAACGAATTTTCACCAGTTTTTAAACTTAGATAACTCTTAACAATACAATAACAATATCAATAACAATAACAATAACAATAACAATAACAATAACAATAACAATAACAATAACAATAACAATAACAATAACAATAACAATAACAATAACAATAACAATAACAATAACAATAACAATAACAATAACAATAACAATAACAATAACAATAACAATAACAATAACAATAACAATAACAATAACAATAACAATAACAATAACAATAACAATAACAATAACAATAACAATAACAATAACAATAACAATAACAATAACAATAACAATAACAATAACAATAACAATAACAATAACAATAACAATAACAATAACAATAACAATAACAATAACAATAACAATAACAATAACAATAACAATAACAATAACAATAACAATAACAATAACAATAACAATAACAATAACAATAACAATAACAATAACAATAACAATAACAATAACAATAACAATAACAATAACAATAACAATAACAATAACAATAACAATAACAATAACAATAACAATAACAATAACAATAACAATAACAATAACAATAACAATAACAATAACAATAACAATAACAATAACAATAACAATAACAATAACAATAACAATAACAATAACAATAACAATAACAATAACAATAACAATAACAATAACAATAACAATAACAATAACAATAACAATAACAATAACAATAACAATAACAATAACAATAACAATAACAATAACAATAACAATAACAATAACAATAACAATAACAATAACAATAACAATAACAATAACAATAACAATAACAATAACAATAACAATAACAATAACAATAACAATAACAATAACAATAACAATAACAATAACAATAACAATAACAATAACAATAACAATAACAATAACAATAACAATAACAATAACAATAACAATAACAATAACAATAACAATAACAATAACAATAACAATAACAATAACAATAACAATAACAATAACAATAACAATAACAATAACAATAACAATAACAATAACAATAACAATAACAATAACAATAACAATAACAATAACAATAACAATAACAATAACAATAACAATAACAATAACAATAACAATAACAATAACAATAACAATAACAATAACAATAACAATAACAATAACAATAACAATAACAATAACAATAACAATAACAATAACAATAACAATAACAATAACAATAACAATAACAATAACAATAACAATAACAATAACAATAACAATAACAATAACAATAACAATAACAATAACAATAACAATAACAATAACAATAACAATAACAATAACAATAACAATAACAATAACAATAACAATAACAATAACAATAACAATAACAATAACAATAACAATAACAATAACAATAACAATAACAATAACAATAACAATAACAATAACAATAACAATAACAATAACAATAACAATAACAATAACAATAACAATAACAATAACAATAACAATAACAATAACAATAACAATAACAATAACAATAACAATAACAATAACAATAACAATAACAATAACAATAACAATAACAATAACAATAACAATAACAATAACAATAACAATAACAATAACAATAACAATAACAATAACAATAACAATAACAATAACAATAACAATAACAATAACAATAACAATAACAATAACAATAACAATAACAATAACAATAACAATAACAATAACAATAACAATAACAATAACAATAACAATAACAATAACAATAACAATAACAATAACAATAACAATAACAATAACAATAACAATAACAATAACAATAACAATAACAATAACAATAACAATAACAATAACAATAACAATAACAATAACAATAACAATAACAATAACAATAACAATAACAATAACAATAACAATAACAATAACAATAACAATAACAATAACAATAACAATAACAATAACAATAACAATAACAATAACAATAACAATAACAATAACAATAACAATAACAATAACAATAACAATAACAATAACAATAACAATAACAATAACAATAACAATAACAATAACAATAACAATAACAATAACAATAACAATAACAATAACAATAACAATAACAATAACAATAACAATAACAATAACAATAACAATAACAATAACAATAACAATAACAATAACAATAACAATAACAATAACAATAACAATAACAATAACAATAACAATAACAATAACAATAACAATAACAATAACAATAACAATAACAATAACAATAACAATAACAATAACAATAACAATAACAATAACAATAACAATAACAATAACAATAACAATAACAATAACAATAACAATAACAATAACAATAACAATAACAATAACAATAACAATAACAATAACAATAACAATAACAATAACAATAACAATAACAATAACAATAACAATAACAATAACAATAACAATAACAATAACAATAACAATAACAATAACAATAACAATAACAATAACAATAACAATAACAATAACAATAACAATAACAATAACAATAACAATAACAATAACAATAACAATAACAATAACAATAACAATAACAATAACAATAACAATAACAATAACAATAACAATAACAATAACAGTAACAATACTATTTTAATAGTGTTTCATACTTTTTCGATTTTCAACAAAATGAAACGTAAAATGTCACCTTTCAAACAAGCTATAGCACTGCCAGATGCAATTAATATAACCAGAGATATTACATTTTAGAGCCATATAGTTACAATTTATAACTGAACTTTTTCAAATACACAATAAATCAGATTTTCAATATAGATGTCGCTTAAGGCACATTTAAATATTAATATTTTTTCCTGAAAATTTTACAGCTTACTTCTGTCATTTAAGGGAACAAAATTCCGGTGCGTATGACCTTGTTGGCCGCCATAACCTTGTTTGCCGACATATCCACATTCGCCTTCTTTGGTACAAGTTCACAAGTGCATTGCTTTGACTATTTCTTGGGGTCTGGTGTGTAGTGATGTACCCATATTTCGTCCACGGTTACGAAACGGCGCAAAAGCTCTTTTGGATTGAGGTTGAACATTGCTAAACACTCCTTTAAAGTAGTCACACGGCTGCGCCAATGGAAGAGTGTGAGCTAATAGTTTTTTCATGTCCAAATATTCATGCCAAATCTGATGTTTCCTCTCAATTGAGGATCGTCCACTATCATATCATGTATTTTGTCGACGATTTATGGCGTGGCGACCTCTTTTTGGTGACCTGAATGTTTGGCGTCACTTGTACTAGTATGACTTAAACTGTACAGAGTCCCCATAGTGCTTATCAAGCCTTTTTTTAGCTTCGGTAATGATTTCTAACTGACATGTCATGACTAACTGACTTTGCTTTTTAAAAATTTGACAGTATTCTACTAATAGATGGTATTTTACAGGGCCAGTGTTGTATTTTAAGTCACTACGCGGGAAATTCAGAAATTCACTGACTTATCAAATTGCCCTTGTATTTAAAAAAATCACATTAATAGTCAAACAGCGCTATCCCCAATTCTCTGCGTACAAATGTCAACGCATATTTTACCAAAAATAAATAATAAAACTTCTTCCAATCGAGCGGTGTTGTCATCAGAAATCAGCAACCAAAAATTTGAAAAAACAATTTCAATTAAGTTTTTAAAAGACAGTTCTTGGCATTTTGCTTTTGACGCTTTGTCAAAATTTAAAATTTCGATAAGTTGGCGTTAGCGTGTTGTTTAATAGGGATGCTTCATACAAAACGATTGAACATGAAAAAATGTTGACATTTAAACAACGCTAACGCTGCAATTTCGATTTGACTGAAAATCTGCAGTATCAACAACAAAATAGAATAGAAACGGTTTTCAAAAAATACAAACAAAATGGGCACTTTTTGGAGCTAACGATTTTTTATGAATTCTTTAAAAGATTTTTATGATTGTAATTTTGAAGGAAAAAATTATTTTCTTCTCCATAGTATTTTCTATTACACAGAAAGTACTGGTCCGATTGACAATGTATGTCCCACAGTTTTATACGAAATTAAATTATATATAATTGGTTATTTATCGAAAACCTAAAAATTTTCTTTTTAAGATGCCAAAAATCTATGAGAAAAATACAGTGGCATCTATTATTTATTATAAAGTAGCAAACATTTTTTAATTTTGTTGCATAGTATAATTAAAGCTTATTTTTGGATATGTGAAGTTTTGGAGGTCTTTAAAAAATAATCATGATACGATTCAAAAGATCAAAGTCTGATTTTTCGAAATAAAGAAATTTCAGAATAAACTACATTATTTTAATTACAAATAAACATCCAAACAAGTACTTCACAAACATAACGTCATCAGTGATGCCTTCTATACCTACAGCATTCGGCAATTTGTCAATATCAAGCAAACGCATTTTTTCTGACTCGGAGTGTATTGTAAGCGCTTGTGTTTGGTTTCACTGCACTTTCCATTAGGCAATAAGGCTAGGCCTCTTCGAACGAAGGCATGAATTTATTGCTACTTTTGGTGGCAAGACAAATGACACCCTCTCTGCTCCGGCGACCGCTTTTATAAGTACAACAGCTATAAATTTCCTACAAAAACTGGTTCTACTTCCCAGTAGGCATTGGCAGGTGTTCAAAGCGCTACTAGCAGGCCTTGATAGATGCCGGGGGCCTACCCTACTCGTAGCCAAGCCCATTTACTTTTTTAAATGAAATGGGAAAATTTTTCATGCTTTCCGCTCTCCCTGCTCTAAAGAGGCCTGCTGGAAGCACTCCTTAAGAATGGCTAAAAGAAGGGGTGAACAAAACAAATGGAAAAAATATTTTTTTTTCGAGTGCGACAGACTCTTATGAACTCGCTCTCGTGTCTCACAAATATTAGCACCAGAGATGGCGTTTGCCTTTTTTGATTTCTTATCGAATAGAGTTGGAACTCGCTCTCGTGTCTCACAAATATTAGCACCAGAGATGGCGTTTGCCTTTTTTGATTTCTTATCGAATAGAGTTGAAAGTAGTACTAAAATGGACCCAAGTGTATCGAAAATTTTAAAATTATCATTCAAAGGTAATTTTCAAATTTCATAGCTTATTACATTACTTATGCTATATTTGTTGTACATCCTCGATTTTGTTATTATTACAAATATTTTCTTTGGTTGAAGTTTCCGGATATTTGCAATTGTAAGCTGTAAACGAACGAAATTTTCACAGTAATTATTTTAATTAATGACTTAAATATTACTGCAAAATATAACTAGCGGTTGCTCTAAAGTGTGCTGCAAAAAAACATTTTCCGGGTAGCAGAGCTGTAAGACATGCATTTTTATCCAGAATTGTAACTACAGCTGAATAACGACATAAATAAATGTGAATAAAATGTGAATAAAATGTTTAATTCACATTCAATTTTTAAAAATGTAAATGAATAATGATTCATTTCAATTCTTCATTTTCATTATTCAGAACAACAAAAAAATTGTTTTTTTCATATGAATGCTATTCACAAAGAATGCAAATCACACAGAATTTCAAAATTTCCAATTATTTTTTCTTGTATCCATTATTCGTTTTTTATTATTTATTAATTTGTTATTCGTTAATCAGTTTTTATTCCTTACTCATTTTTTATGTATTTCTTATTCATTATTAAGTTAAAATAAAAAATTACTATTGAATAACAATTGAATAATGAATATAAAATGAATAATGGATAAAAATAGCATTCACTTAAATAAAAAATTTTAGTCATTATTCTGAATAGCGAAAATGAATAATTAATCAATTTCTTAAAATTAAATGTTTAATTAAATTAAATTGAAGCTGTGGTCGTGTGAAGATGAAATCAATCAGTTGAAAGTACTGATTCTGAGAAATTCGCTCTCAAAGTCAAAACTTAGTACTTTCAACTGATTGATTTCAACTTCACACGAGCACAGCTCGGGAACGAGTAAGCCTATAATATTGGTTGATATATTGTTAAAAAGGCGATTTTATTACCTTTCCAATGAGTTCTTTAAATACGTATTATGTGTGTTCGTTTTTCTGCTAGAAACAATAGCATGAATCAACATCGTGAAATACTTCTTAACCCCTTAGCTCCCAAAAAGGAGCAGCGCCGACTTAAATTTCAACATATTATTGATCGTAAGAAAATTACAAATCAAGCCTCATTTTTAGTTTTTGTTGTCATTTTCATGAAACCTATCGATCCTTTAGGAGCAGTGTGGCCGGTAAGAAATTGTGGCTGCACTGCATTGATCGATATGGCAGTGCTAGTGTATAGGTTGGAATCAAGGTTCATTAATATAGGTTAAGTCATTTGAGAGAAAAGCACTCCTTTTCCGCCTTTGCTCGAACTGTCAAAGTAGCTGTTAGCTAAAAATTTTACAGATTCAGGTTTTTTTCTTGATTTCCTTTTATGCATTCTGACAGTTCGACCGAGCTTCTCTAAATTGCTCGGTCGAACTGTTCATTCTCGGAATGAATGAAAAAGAGAGAAGGGAATGGATAGAGACGAAAAGCAATCTTGTTTTTTAACGGCTGGTTTCCGCACTTTATCATTTTTTTAATAAACTTCCTTTGGAATTCTTGAAGTTTCTTTAATAATAAATAGTTTTATATTGTAGTGATAACATGTCTACAATTTTCCTTTGCGCGTTCACATCAAGAAAAAACAAAACACACCGATGCTAGTGACATCTTATTGGCATAAGCCAATACATAATCCTCTATCTATTGATTCTATTGATAGATTGTAACGATCTACTGCAGCATAGCATATGTTTCTAACACAACTTTGTGGTCTGGTGGATAGTGTATATGACTCGTGATCAACGGAGTGAGGGTTGGAATCCCCACGGTAGCGAAGAATCATTTTTAATATTAAAGTATTTAATTTTTTTGTTGTAATAATCCCAAGCAATAAGAAACCATAAAATTCTAAGAAAAATTCTGTCGAAAATTTTTCAGATTTCACTAAAAGCAAATCACAGAACGAGGAGTAAAAAACTTTGATTCAAAAATGTTGAAGATTTAAGAGTAATTATATTAAGGGCCATATTGTTGTTTACCTCTGGATATTTAACGCTATCCAGCCGATAACTTATACAGGGCTTTAAATTTAACCAGAGGTTAAAATTTCTAGACGAAAATTGGTATTGCTCTCCTCTGGATAGAAACTTAACAGGTCTGGATATTTTATCGGTTGGTTAGTGATTTTTCGTTTTTTCTAGCCAAAAGTCAAAGTTATCTCGAGATTTTAACAATATGCCGTATATATTAATTAGGCTCTGTGCCATTCGAAAAATGTTCTCTCGCGAGATGTGCCAATGAGGAATTTTTACAGCTGCTTTTGTAAATTTGTAGATTTTTGCTTTTTTTTTTTGCATAATATTGACAACAATATTTTCCTGCCGCCCAAAAAATATACCAGCAATATTCTTCAGCGTTAGACAATTACATTTTCTTACTCGAAAACTGTTTTGCGATTTCCTCAAAAATCAGAAAATTAGGAGCTGCGAGGTAATTTATTTATTTTTGTTGTCTGCACAATACACAAAATTCGCAAGCACACTACAAAATACCAAACACAAAAAATTTCTGTCAACCACAAAAAACAAGTCAACAATACGAAATATGTCAAAACGCATGATAAGCCTCTGGATATCTGTTAACGAGCCGAATTCTACTGGTTAAATTTTTCTGTGGATATCTTTATGAGCTGGTTATCTTTTGACATAAGTAAATGCGCTATCCAGAGGTGAAGAATACGAAACTACTGGGAACCTTGGAAATATCAGCTGGTTAAAGATATCCAGAGCTAAACAATACGGCCCTAACTCAATTCAAAAGTTTAATCTTTCAATAAAAGTCAAAAATAATACATAGATTTTGGGCAAATAGTACTGAAAATGGCTCGAGTGTGCTACCGTACTTTTCAGAAGTTGAATCAGTGATGTGATTCATATTTAGTGAAAAATCCCGATCGCGTCGTGATTAAGACCTATTTATCCCACCAAAATAAAACGAAAAACCCTCACAAGGACCCACCGAAATATTTGCACCAATAAAGTTTTTTTTTCCAATTTATAAAAAGAAATAATCATCAGAAACTTTTTCTATTAAAGCATTAAAATTGATTTATTAACAAAATCAAGCAAAACAAGACAATCTTTATAAATGAATATAAAAACTTTTAAGCCTGAATTTTAATAACAATTCATTGATACAAAAAAATTTAAACCAAGCTGACAAAGCTGCGCAGCGTATGTGACAAGAGCTAGATAGCCTAAATTATTTTTGGATTCAACTCCTTTCAGAATTGAACTTAACCGAATCGTACAGGTTCGGTTCCACATAACCACATTTAAAATAGAATAAGAAAACCTTAATTTAGGCTTAACAGTGAAGAGACTCTTTCCTGGATAAGAAGTATCTGAAGATTGTAAAGATTATGAGTGTTTTAAAGTCTTAGAAGAACCTGCAACACCAGTACTGCAAAATTGTCAGATATTGTGACTCAGGATATTAATCTATTTTGTGGTGGAGACAATCGAAACTTACAGATTGCTTAAAATTTTCTAACAACTAGTTCCCCAACAGTGCTTCTCATCAGCGGGTTATATTTGTTATTAAATAAATCAGGATTTTGCCTAGGGGGATCAAAAACTTACATGGAAGCTCACGTATTTGGTAATTATTTACGAATGCTCCTTGAAAAAGATGACCATTCAAATTCTCTTTTCTGAGATATTTTCTGAGATGTCAGAATTTACACCGTTCCACTGTGTGAGATTGAACTGAAATACTAAAGGTATTAGGACGAAATTCAAAATTTTTGTAATATGATTCGCTTGTTCATTCTAGCAAAAAATATTCAGAAGTTAGTGTGTATCTGAAACACTCTCCTTTATGAGAGTATAGAATATAATATAATATTTTTGAATGTTCTTCCTTGAAACACAAAATTATATTATATCGTGAGGTATTGTCATTTTGTATGACGTCGTAGAGTTTTTAGGAAATGAAGGTATAATTTAAAATAAAAGTTGCAACAGGTTGCAGATTAATGTAAGTATGTTTTATCTACGGGACTCAAACTTGGTATAAAAATTTCATCTAATTGCGTACATAACAGTACGTTCAAAAAGTCCATGGGATGGCACATAGATGGCGTTACTAGATTTTTTTTCATGTTTTTTATTTAGTACCAAATTTCAGAACGATACGTATAAGAATTTGACAACAATCTGACAATTGATTCGTGAGTTATAGCATTTTGTGTGCAACTATTGTAATTAAAAAAAAAAAAAAAAAATGGAAAAAAGCGAATTTCGAGTTTTGACAAAGCATTGCTTTTTGATAAAAAAAAATTCAGTGGAAACCAAACAATGGCTTGATAAACATTATCCGGACTCTGCTCCATCAAGACAAGTGTTAGAAAAGTGGATAGCTGAATTTAAACGTGGTCGTACCAGTACAAATTATACAAAGCGCAGTGGATGCCCAAATCATTAAAAAAATCCTTAAATTGGTTATGAACGATCGCAAATTGAAGATGCACGAGCTAGCTGACATTGAAAAGATATCAGATAGTAGTGTTTTTACCATTTTACACGAACATTTGGGTATGCGAAAGCTCTGTGCAAAGTGGGTGCCGTGTGAGCTCACAGTCGACCAAAAACAACAACGAATTGGTGCTTCAGAGGAGTGTTTGGCGCTGTTAAACCGCAATAAAATCGAATTCTATCGTCGATATGTGATAATGGATGAGCCATGGCTTCACTATTACACACCAGAATCCAAAAGACAGTCAGCTGAGTGGACAGCAGTCGACAAACCGAATACAAAGCGAAAGAAATAATATTCATCGACTATCTCCAAAAAGGAACCACCATCAACAACGACTATTACTGTCCACTTTTGGATCGATTGAAAAAAAGTGTTGTTTCACGAGTGTTGTTTCAAGTGTTGTTTCAAGACAATGCACCGTGTCACAAATCGACGAAAACGATGGCAAAATTGAATGAATTGGGCTTCGAATTGCTTACACACCGACCGTATTCTCCATGTTTAGCCCAAGCGAATTTTTCCTGTTTTCAGATCTCAAGAGAATGCTTGCTGGAAAGAAATTCAAGTCCAATGATGACGTAATCGTTGAAACTGAGGCCTATTTTCACGAGAAAGAGAAATCGTACTATAAAAGTGGTATCGAAAAGTTGGAAAATCGCTATACTCGATGTATCGCTCTCGAAGGCAACTATGTTGAATAATATAATCGAGTTTTATCAAAATTTTTTTTTTCTTACTTATCCTACGGACTTATTGAATGACCTGTTATGTGGGTAAAGTAAATTGCATTATAACAAAATGCAACCTAATTTTTTTTATTTTTTGATTCAATTCCAAGAGATAATTTTAATATAAATTTGATTTATTAAGCTACTTATAATATTAAATATCAATATATATGCCTTCGCATGATCAACACGTTTAACACAAAAACTGCTTACTTGAGTTTCGAAGATAGTTAAAAATACACAAAAAGCAGTTATTCGACTGCCGTTGTAAATATAACGGATCAAGCAATCATTTGAAAATTTTTGACATGGCTTTGTGTGTTTATATGCTGTTTTTTAGAGAAATAAAATAAATTTTTTGCAATTTGCACACTGTGCGTTCGACACATGCTTGCTGACATAAGAACATTCAATAAATTTTGAAAGATGGGCTCAAAAGAAAAATTCATTGCAGTTTTCTTGAATCAGTACAGAAATAGTTTATAGCTACACTGGAATGTTTTGCTATCTAATGCATTTTTATAATTTTTGGCAAAAGCAAATATCACTATTTTAGCTTTTTTGGTTATTTACTTACTTAGGTGGCCATAACAACCCGTGCTCGGGTTTCAGCCCACCTCATCAGCTCTCACCAGGCGCCTCTGCTTTGCTCGCACCTTCTCCAATCGGATTCACCAAGTGCGGTTAGGGCTTCCTAGGCCTGGTCCATCCATCGGAGGCATGGTCTCCCTCGTCGTCGTTGACCAACGACCCTCGCCTAAAGCACCTTTTTCGCTGGAGCCTCGTCGTCTATACGATGGACATGAGACAGCCAGCTTAGCACAGTTATGCGCTGAACTACGTCAATGTCTTTGTAGAGCTCATACAGCTCGTGGTTCATTCGGATGCGATCAGTTTTGCCATTTTGGTGTTTTTAGGGCTAGACTTAGCCGTTTTTTTTAAATTGCCCCATAAATTTGCTTTTAGCCCCTAGCTCTTTTTTAGCCCTTTTGAATTTGAAATAGCCCATTTTGGCTCCAAAAATTATAAGTTATAATTTAAACATTTCACGGTTCCAATAAAGCATTTTAAATGTTTTTATTGTTGTTTTGGAACTCAAGTAACACAAAGATAATAATTATCAATAGAAACCCGAGCGCAACTTAATCGATCATTACAAAAGTTTAATTTCTTATGTTATGGCGGCAGAGTTATTCGAAAATGGAGAGGACTTACTGTGCTTACCATAAGGAATCGCATCAAAAGTTTAAAGAAATGCTGCGACGATTTCCCAATAACGAGTGATCTCTTTAAACTTAAGACAAAAACAGGTATATATGACTGTAATTATAAGAATTATGATTCTTCTTCCGAAGAAGAAGAGACGTTATTTAACTTCAATGTAACTTCAATGTATGTAAACAAAGTAAAAATCAAATTTTGATAAAATCACTAAATTGTTCATAACTCCGGAAATTATTTATCCAGTGATTTTCTACATCAACAACTTATTTGCTTCTTAAAAATGTGATTCACACGTAAATAATTTTTTTATATTTGTAGTAAATTTTTTCCTATTTTTGCTAGGAATTGGAATGAATTACAGATTTTAGTTTTGGCCAAAAAATTCAAGTTTGTTCATATATTTTGGAAATGGATTGGAAAATAATACTTTAAATGATTCCTGAAAATTTAATTACCTTTATAATGGCATCTTATGCAACTCTAAGACTCTTACTCGAGATATGGTCTGATATGTGAAGAAACCTCCGAAAAAAACCAATAAAATTCCAAAATTCATGTCTCGAAAACCTATCCATAAAATTTATTATATAGTTTTTGAGTTTAGCGGCCCATAGTCCATAAAGAAAAATAGTCGCATTGAATGTACAAGGATTTTCTTTTTTTAACCAGTGTAATTAATGAATTCGCCATTTAAGCAAGAAAGTAATGAAAGAATTTGCAATGTATCTATTTTTTAATTTTTTTTCGTTTTTATGAGTTTTATCGTTTTTATGAGTATATATTTTGTAAAACACAAGCGATCACCTTACTTGGGGTTTTTTGTCTGGCAACAAATTTTATTTGAACATTTCAGGAAGAGAAAGGGAGTATATTTTACTTCATATGAAAATGGATCTACCAGACAAAAAAATTCCAAGTACTGTGATCGCTTAAGTTTTACAAAACACGAATATAAAACTCATAAAAATGAAAAACATAAAAAATGGATACATTGCGAATTCATTAATTACACTGTTTAGAATGAAAACTGCATGTTGTAAGCAAATAATATATAAAAATAATGTACCTTAACAACTAAAAAACATGGTGAATGAATGATTTTAAAAACTAGCCCTTTTTTTAGCTCCAAAATGTTTTATTTGGCCTTTTCTAGCCCTTTTTTCGGTAGGTTCTAGCCCTAAATGGATTTTTTTTCTGGCAACTCTGGATGCGACAGTCATCGCCGAATCGAACAGGACCGAAGATTTTGCAAAGAACTTTTCTCTCGAACACCCCAGAGCAACTGCGACAGTTTTCGAAACTACCCATGCCTCAGCGTCATTAAGAAGCACAGGTAGAACGAGCGTCTTGTAGAGTGTTAGTTTTGTCGAGAGAGGGCTCTGGAACTTGCCCAGCCGCAAATGGGCAATACACAACATCGACGAAAGGCAATACACTCGTAGGCGGTAATGTACACATGTTTGTATCCACTTTGAACTTACTTTTAAAAGACAATGACCGCTTTGAAGGCAGATGGGCTACATTTTTCATTAAAAAATATTGGTATTTTTGATTACAAAGTATGCAAACAACTAGTCGAGCTTCCTTCACCCATATACAACTTCACGTTCAAATTAAGGTATGATTAGCATAACACAAGTGTACTGCCTTTCAAATATGAAATATTGGAGTACTCCGTAAATTTGCCGCTGGGAAGTTGCTTACTGAGCCCGTACTAGCACCTATTAGCAATTATTTTTCTTTGCTTTATCTCCAGGCTGATTTCGTTGTTGTTATTAATGGCGGTGCAAAGGTATACGAAGTCCTTGAATACTTTAAAGTTATAGCTGCCGGATGAAACGGGGGAGTCTAAGCGCCGCTCTCCCTTGTTTGTAGACAGCATATACTTTGTTCTACCCTCATTTATCGTCAAACCCACTTTGGTTGGTTCCTTTTCGATAGCGGTAAAAGCAGCGTAACATCTCTCTTGGTTCTGCCGACAATGGCCCGTATGAATAAAAGTAGCATATTTGACTTTACTACAATTCAAAATAAAAAACTTTCAAAAGTAGTTGCTCCATATGAATAAAACACTCTTTACTACACTACAAATATCAGCTGTTTCGAACATGCTACAAATTAGCCGAATTGGTATGAATAAAATTAGTGTTTGCTATTGATTTTGAGTAGTAAGCAAACAGGTATTCTACAAATTTGTAGTCATTTATTTTTAAACACATTATTAATTGAATTTATTTAGTTTATTTATTTGGGCATGCGAAAAGAAGATTTGTTGAAGTCAAAAGCAAAGTACGAATATGGCAATGTTTTTAAATATAACTGAGCGAAAAAGAAAATTATACAAAAATAGACGTGACCCGGTCATGGACAATTTTAAAGCACTTTTCAGATTCAATCATTGCAATTTTGAGGGGCTTGTTGAAACTTTCTTGGGACCTGACAGCGGTGAAAGAAGAGGTGGAGCAATTTCCAATTCGCAGAAAATGCGTACATTTTTGCGCTTTATAGGAGGCCCAGGCTTTCAGGTTGGTATAGGTGAAGATATTGGGATTCATCAGACAACAGCCAACAAAACAATTTGGAACGTCTGCCAAAAGATAGTCAGCAGAGCTAGAGAGTGGATTATTTTTCCAAGCAATGAGAATGAAATAAATGAAGCCTTTGTGGCTTACATTCAATTATTTTCCGAATACTATAGGAGCTCTGGATTGCACACATGTATGCATTGTTCGCCCACATGAACACCCTGATGAATACATAAACAGAAAGGGTGTTCCTTCGTTCAATGTCCAAGCTACTTGCGATGCCACCGAGAAGTTTACAAGCATCGTTGCTCTTGGCCAGGTTCTGTCCACGATTCAAGAATTTGGCGTAGTTCTGCTGTAAATCAAGTGATTACCGAAAACTCAGCTGGTGCACTGCTTTTGGCTGATGAAGGGTATGGTATTACACCGTAGTTGATGACACCATATAAGAACCCTACTTCACCACAACAGCGGTATTACAACAAAGTACATACCAAAGAGCGAGCTGTTATTGAGCGCGTATTTGGGCAGGTAAAAAGAAGATTTCCCATATTTCTATCAAAAATTAGAATGAAAACATCTCGGGTTCCTTCAATGGTTTTAGCATGCTTCATCTTACACAACGTTTCAAAATTTTTAAAAGATGACGATTTTTTATGCGATGATGAAGACCCAAATGCAGAAATATTGTTAGAAGCAGACATTGTCAACAACACTGTAAGAATAAGAGGGCAGCAGCGTCGAGATATAATTTCTTCTTTTTTATTTAACTGATTTTTTGCTAAAAAATACCAATGACGTACTATAAATATTATTTTGTCTTTATTTACATTTCTGTTAATAAATCCGGAACCGTAAGTGTTACGAGTTCTATTAGGGGCCAGTTTTCCAGTGCGAGTTTAAGCTCTAGTGAAGTTAAACTGAGTTTAACTCACTAAAATTCGACGCTTACGCTTGGCTTAGAGGCAAAAAAATTAGTTGGAGTCAATTTAACGTCAATAAAAGTTTTCAAAATTGTCAAAAAAAAAATAACCTTTCCTAGTATAAGTTTTAATTTAGCTGAAATTAAAAATTGTCTTATTCTTTTTATTTGCAGTCTATTGGACCTGTATGTAATTAACGCTTTCATATATGAAGGATTTTTTGTAGATTTAATAAAAATAAATTTCTAATAAAACACGTCGAGCTTAAAGAAATTGCCTCAATCAGTGAAAAAGTTTATTAAAACGTTTTTTTTAAAGCAGTTTTTTGCATTATGTAGCCTTTGTGTTGCGCAAGCTTACAGCTATTTGTTTTGTTGTAAGCTCCCTGTAAAGTTAAATTATCGATATCGTTTCGCGAAAAAAATGTTTACATATAAAGTGTGTAAAAACATTTAAATAATTGCTGTATTGTAAGTCCAAGTAAACAATACATAGAAATTAAGATTAGAGTGTTATTTAAAAAGAGTGTTATTAAAATCATGAGAAAACTGCTTATTATATTCATATCGATAAATATAAATTATATTCACTTCGAATTAAGAAATTCAGTTTTTTTTTATAAAATAATGCAAATCAAAATTTAAAATTTATAAAAACGCTGTTTCATAAGCTCGGTCTTAATATTCCTTGGTTCAATGTATTATCCTCCGCAAAATTCGCAATTTGTTAACCCTTAGGCTTCCTTGAATTTTTGGAAAAAAAGCGTCTCTTTTGGGCAAAAACCAATTTTTGTATAAGCAAGTTTTTAATCATATTAATAATTTTTGGAGCGTTTTTGGATTATTTTTTTTTTTAAATTCTAATGAACAAAAACTTGCGTATGCAAAAAGTGGTTTTCTGTTCAAAAATGACACTTTATTCAAAAATGACACTTTATTTAAAAAATTCCAGGAAGCATAAGGGTTAACACATCGCGAAATTATCTCCTGGAGGGTATTTTAATGAATTAAGGAATATTTTAGAGCGAGTTTATCAAACACTTTTGTGTATGGAAATCACAAATCTGTCCTAATCACTACAGCCTTAACATTCATTCATCTTGTTCAAGACGTTCAATTTTCTTTAGTACACCATCCAATTTTGTGTATATATCCATTTGTGCGTCAAAGACTTCCAATTGCCTCTTCAGAACCTGCTGCTGTAGTTCAATTGCTGACTTTTCATCAGGTTTTTATCGATGCCACAAAGATTTAATGGTTGAAGTGGTGGTTTTTTCTGCGACTTCTTTGTCTGCATTGATCTTCATGTCTGGAAGCTCAGCAGAATGAGCAACTCCAACAGAAACGCCATCTAAAATAGAAAATTTTACGAGTTCTTTTCTATCTACAAATATATAAATACTTACATTTGACTTTAAACACACTGGGGTTGTCTTCATTTCCCAGAATTTTTAAAGAACGCTTTTGCGGTTCCCGGCTCTATTGACATCGGTTTTAAACTTTACTCTTGCCTTCATGTTGTTTAATTTTTTTTAAATTTGCTGCTCGGTAAAAGAAATTCCTTTTGTCATCAATATGAAGTCCGATACTTCTTTTAGCGCCACGGCCTTCTGCAAACGCACTGCTGGTGTTTGGTCCTTCTTGAGGAGCACACTTCCACATATTTCTATTGCGGAAGCAAAAACGAAATCACTGACGCGGCTAGTAGGTAGGCCGACGACAGCGGTGGGTTCCTCATCGCCGTCATCATCCTCAAAACTCATGTGCAAAAACTCTGCTTCCATACATAAAATAGAATATATAAAATTTTTTTGATAAAATTGCGCGCACTATTAAAATTAACCAGCTGCGATGACAAGCTAACGTCAAATTTATGTAGTGGATGCTACTTTCGAAATTAGTAGCCATTAATTTCGAACAAAATTTTTATTCATACCGAATTCAAGCTTTTTGGTAGTGCTTTACTTTTTGGTAGTTACTACAAATTACTGTACATGCTACTTTTAATTCAAATGGGCCAATATCAATATCAAGAGCGTACGCAAAGAGTGGGACACCTGTGTAAAAAATGGTGCCATTACGATGCATTGCCGGTCTTTCGTACGATCCCCTCCATGATGATGTTGAAGGTATCGCAAGACAGCTTTTTTGGTTAAGTAAGTGTTTAACAGACCTATTCTTGAAAATTTACAATTGTAAATCAGTATTTTTCATATTTCTATATGTTTGTTGTTTTTAATTTCAAACCAAATTTGAAGTTAAAAAAAAAAATTTGTCAATGAAATTGTCAATATATGAAAATCAGCTGACAATTTTTATCAAAATTTATTATTTTTAAGATTCAAATTTTGTTCTGAGATCAAAAAATTACACCAAACACATGAAATATGGAAAATTCTGGTTAACAATTGTAGATTGTGAAGAATAGATCTGTATATGCAAAATTGTATAAATGACTATCAAGCCACCCAATTCTAAAAACTGTTGAAAAAAATGCAACAATTTTCCGATTTTAAGCAATATAATAAATGATTTCAAACATAAATTAAGGAATTCAGACTTGTATAAGCACATATTTAATGATGTCGTGAATCACCTACTTTAATGCACTCAGGTTAATCTATTTGCCAGTGGATGCTTGCTTTTTTAATAAAGCATTCCTATGATTGGAATATTCTAGAATGATCAAATATGACAAGAACCTACAGATATGAGGCGAATAGACTTAAGAGTGCATTTCTAAAAAGTAAAATATTCATGATTTGTATATTGAAATGAATATTTGACATGTAATGACACATAAAATATTTAAAATGTCATGTAAATTTAAGAGATCTTAAGCACTTGTTGGTCTTAAGTAAACCAATGATATTTAATTAAATTTTTTAACTAAACTATTTTTAACTATTTTAGTACGACTTTTATTTTTAAACTAATAAATTATTCTGTTAGAAAATATTTTCTTGATTTAATCAAATGCTTAAGAAAGTGTGAAATCAAAATGAAATTTCAAAATCTTTTTGACCTGACACAAAAAATTTAAAATTTAAAAATAAATTAAATTATAAATTTATTATATAAATGATTTTAAATTCTCAATAGGCTGAGTATAGGTAGTTACTCGGTGATGCAAATTTTTAAATAAGGATATTATATTATTAATAAAAAGGGTTGAAAAGGGATGAAAATTTAAAGAATAAGAAAGTAAAAGATACTACAAAAATGTATGTGTTAAAATTTAATTCAACTTATAAGAATTCTTCAACTAACCAAATGATTTTATTCCGATTATTCTTCTTTTATAATCTTAAAGAAAAGTCTTACAGTTATAGAGTAGTTTTTCTATTAATGTCCCTTAAAGTTAAATCTGTTATTTGATTGTTATATTATTTTATTTAAAACTAACAGGACCCAGTTGTCCGCGGCTTTGCCACGGCGGTAATTTATTTATGGGCGGTAAAAGCAGGTGTGGCAATAATTTTTTCCCGTATACAATCTACTGCCAAAATTTCAGCGCAATCAACCCAGAAGGTTTGGAGTCTTAATGATTTCTTAAAAGTGGGCGTAATTATAGTGCCACCACGTCCATTTTTAGTTCAGTTGCCTACGATGATCATAAAAACTTAATTACCAAATTTCAGTCTTATACGATCAAAATCGTCTAAAATATATCATTTTCATTGATTTGTGGGCGGTAAAAGTGGGAGTGTAATCCCAGTTTTGGTACAATTGTCGAAAGTAACCTTACAAACTAAATTACAAAATTTTAATCTCAAACAATAGAAACAGTCTGAAATATTATAGTTTTATTGATTTTTGGGCGGTTAAATGGGGCGTGGGTTAAACTAAGTATGCAAAAACCTTATCTAGGACGTAAGTAATACACGTTTTAAGTTTGAGCGAAATCCGCTCAGCCGTTTAGATTTGTATGAAAGTCAAACAAACAAACAAACAGAAAATGATTTTTATTAATATAGATAATTGAATAATAATAATATTAATCATTTTCACAGAGAATTTCGTATACTTTTACTCATACTTCCATTTTAAAATTCGGTTTATAAGTTTAGCTGATATGCATTATTATATCCCAATAAAGTACAAGTTAATGACTTCATGCTTTCTTATAATTGAAGACATGAATGAATGGAGGTGATATGTCGCAATTATTTAGTTTCGAGATACTCGATTTCCAAGTTTCACATTTGTACTGAAATCTGTATTTAGTCAAACTTTGTCAAGTAGTTTATTTCTAAAATAGCCACAAACATGGTTGTTTTAAGTTTTAAAAATAGTTTTTATGCACATAAGGCCGTCATTCAAGCATAGAACACAGAACAAATGAAAATGCGACATATTACCTTCATTCATTTATGTCTTCAATTATGTTACAATTGCATGTAAAGTAAAAGAAAATAATTTTAGAATTTTTTACACAATTCATTCAAAAAACTAAAAAATTTTTATGTTATGTAACATATATAATATACTCATATATTTCTTTTTTTTGGCTGAGCTCTAGGGGGAGGGAAACTGACACAACCTGCTCCCTCCTGTGGACGCCCATGGATAAAAAATTAGACCATTTATCAGCTAAAGGTATTACATTAATAATAAATTAAAATTTTATGTTATGTGTTTTAAACTAATAATTTTCCAATTATTAATGTAATTACTATGAATCTATCTTCGAAAAAAGAGCTTACTTTTCACCAAATAAGTATGCACCAAAAATTAGAAGAACTTTAAGCTGCTTCATATCATTCGCACTACTTGCATGTATTTCGAAGTAATTTGCTCGTTACATTGACGAAACAAATAGAACATAAACAGCTTAGTGGATCACAGCGAGAATCACGCAATACTACTGATGAGCTGGTGTAGCTGCCAACGAAACAGTCTGTCTAGTCTGTTGTGTGATTACTACTCTATAGAGGGTATTGTTGTTGTTGTTAATTGTTTTCTTCAGAAAGCAACATAGACTTGAGCTCAAAAAATATAACTCTTAATAATTAAAAAATTATAAGAGTTATAACCCTTTCAGACCTGATATCAAACTACAAAGAATCTTTTTATGATTTTTGGAATATATGGTCTTTGCATGATATGAAAACATATTCAATACCTAGGTTTTTCTATTTTCATATCCTTCATGTATTTTAAGGGCTCGGATACTTGATGCATCTCGATCGAAGTTAGGAAATCCCCTTAAAATAAATTTTTCAAATTATTTTTATTATTGACCTCAGTCTTTTTGATTTATAAAAATTTCGTATTTTTTTACGTTTAAATTTGTCCACTTCACTAATTTCCCGCTATTTATACTTTAGTAATTGAAGCACAACTTACTTCTGCGGCTCATTTGACAAAATTAAAATGTGAAGCAAGAACTTCGCGAATATTTAAGTAACCGTAAAATGAACAGCGGAACAATTTGAGAAGCGAACATCAGCAACAAACAGCACAATCGGTACATGTCGATCTTTAAAACATTCGTCAAAAAGAAGTGAGGAAGTGAGGATGCATCAGAGTCAGAAAGGGATAAGACACATAACATAAAACCTATGAAAAGAGGTCGTAATTAATTTACAAAAATATATAGTTAAAACTATAAAACAGTTATCTTTTGAGAGTCTTTTTTGACTTTAATTATCTCTGAATACGATAAAAAATTTAAACGGTGTTTCAAATTTAAAAATGTTAACCATTTTTGTAGTAGTACTTTAACTGTTTTGTAATTCATAAGATTATTTTTTGTTTTTAAATTAATAAAACTTTGTTAGTCAATAATGTAATAATTAATTAATGAATTTTTATAGCAATATGTTAGTTTGTGTTTCCTTTATAAATGAATTGAACTACATTTTTTAATTTCAATTGATAGATAATAAAAGATTTTATTCAAAATGTTTTAAATTATTTACTTTTTTTAATATTTCAATTCCGAAATAGTCCCGGGATAAAGATTTTCAACCCCGATAATCCCGGGATCGAAAAAAGCATCCGAGATTGAACTCCCTAAACCTACATATCTGTGGGCATTTGACAAAACTTCTTCTTTTTAAATCGTCAACTTTGCAGGAGAGCGAAAAGAGTGTTATGATTAACAAAATTTTTTGTATAATTGTTGAAAGAAATCTTATGCTATACATTACACACAAATATGAAGTTTTGCAATATTTCTTCCGCCCTCTTAGAGCAATAGTTTTCTTTGAAACTGGCAATAAAAAAGATAATACAATTTATCATATGGATTCCTATAAGAAAAAACATAGCTTGTACTACACAAGTCGTTTTGTTAAAATTGTTTTTATTAGAAAAACAAAAATTATCTCAGCCGCTTATGTCAAGACTAGCCGTTTTTTTAAATTGAAATGTGGTGAAGTTTTTAAACTTTGCTTTTGACAAAGCGACTTTCAAAAGAAGCTCTTTTGTCAAAAGAGAATTGTTGAAAATGTGCTTGGACTATATATACACTGGTTGTTTTGTTAAATTCCATTTTAAGGAAAATCTTGGAATAGGTCGATCTGCCGGTTGCGTATTTTATCTTCTAAAAGTCACAGAAATACGGCGATAAGACCAAAAGAAGCGCATCAAAATTTGATATAACACATAATACAAAAATCTTGTAAAACTGCCTTATCTCGAAAGAAGTCGTTCAGTCAAATGTCCACAGATATGTATAAGGAACTTGTACTATCACAAATAATAATATGAATTATTTAATTTATTATGAGTTAAACAGAAAAAATTTTATTCAAAGCAAAGCGAACAATTCTAATATAGAATGCTTTCCATTTTTAACTTATTAGAAAACTGTGATGTTTTCTGACTTCACGTTGTAATAAAGGAGCTTTAACTTTGTCAATTGATAAAAAAAGCAGTGCTATAACTTTTTTTTTTTGTGAAAAATTGTTAAATTTATCGAAAAACTTATTATGTGCATCAGACTTGGCGTAAAGACTTGCCCCAATGAGGACATAAAGACATATATAGGAATATATTTGACGTTGTATTAAAAGATTCGCAATAAGCCAAATCTTTTTAAAAAAACAACAGTGAAATAACATGGAAATATTTTCTAAAACCATACCCAATACAGATACAAAAAAATGGTGTGATTACGTTTTATAATTTGGTCCGGACGAAATTTTTTTATAGAATTATGCCTTTTTATAAAATTCGAGTCAAAAACAAAAAAAAAAACAATTTTCGAAAAAATCACAAAAGACATATATTAAGATGTTTTGAGTCATTTTGTGCAAAAAATTGAAAAAAAACCAAAAATCGGATCAAAAAGTTGTAGCTGTTGAAACTTGACTTTTTTTCAAAAATCCTTAAAGTTTTTCTGGCATATCGAACACAGAAAAAAATCATAAAAAACTAAAAGTAAAGATTTATCATTTAAAATGACTTCAACAATTCTTAGAAATATATATCTGATTTTCTTTCGCAAGGTTTTGGAATTCCAAGGTTGCCAAAATATATTTAGAAAAATTGGGTTGCTGGGCTGAGTTGTAAAAACCTCGACGTTTCAACGATGATGCCTGTTCGAAAGCCATTGAAAATGGTTTTATGAATAAAAATTTGATTTATTTCTTAAATAACACAAAACCGAGCAATGTCATTTGAACGAAAAATATCGTGGTAAATGGACTACAATAAGTTTTATACAACTTTAAATGCTTTTCAAATTATTTTTTAAGGTACGTTTTTGTGATTTTTTCTTATAAATAATTGTCTCCGAATTGTGCCCGTTTTCATCAAGAAATGTCCCCGAATTTGAGGCAATGTTCCCGAAAATTTTGCCGAATGACCAAAACTGACTTTGAGGTTTGTATAACTGAGCCCAGCAACCCAATTTTCCTAAATATATTTTGGGAACCTTGAAATTTCAAAATTTTGCGAAAGAAAATCGGATATATATATATATATATAATATATATATATCCATATTTTCGCATTCATAAGAGTATTTACATTTTTGCAGTCATAAAAATGGCTGTTATGCTTGTCTATCTATATGTGGAAAAAAACTTTTAAATCATGGCCAATGTTTGTGTAATTATTATAAAAGAACATGTGACGGATGTTACTAGCACACATTGAAAAATCTGACTTCACTTTGAATGTTTGTGAAATTCAGCCAAACTATAATAATTAAAAAAATAATTTTAATTACTTTCAATAAAATAATATTTCACGATTAACATTGCATTCAAAAAAATTCAAAAAAAGTTGCAGAAAATTTTTTGTTAACTATTTAAATGTGTGACGGGTGTTACACAGATTGTCACGTGTGTTACGAGAGAAAACTAAAAAAATTATAAATGGACAAAATAAAAGCAGACAATCACAGCATATAGCATTTAAACAAATTGTGGAGTAAACGTTCAAACCAAGCTATGTTACAAAAAATCCAACATTTTTTTAAGTAATTTTACGATAGTCACCAGGTCCCGGATTTTGTTGACATGTTAACTTTTTCCTGCTCTAACATAGACATTTTCTGATGCTCTAACATAGACATTTTCAAATTGTAAAGGTACCGAGACCAAAAATGTGTAGAAAATTTTTCGTAATTTTTAACCATTTCCATTTTTTAGGGCATTTTCAATAGTTTTTTTAGGGCATCAGGTCATTTATTTAGGTAATTTTTGGATGTTTTTAAGGGCATCAAAATCTGAGCCCTGATAATCATTATGATAAAGTGATCGTGCTGCATACTAAAAAAACAATTACTCAACAGTTATATTATATTGCTTTTACAAGAAAAAAAAACTGTAATATTGTTTTATCGTCATAGTCGTAACAATCAGTGAACACATCACTGTTATTAATTGCATTTTCAAATATTGCAATATTGTTTTACTTGGAATATGTTGTCGCGATGCCGTATGCAATGCTATTTCTATACAAGTGCATGAAATAATGATTTTTTTGTATTTTCAGAAATGGTTTAAAGATTACTATCTCTTTATAAAAACCTCCTTTATAAGTATCCATGCCCTTTTGAACGTACAGGTCTTCATTTTGACAGTGCCAAAAATTTACATGAAGTCATGTAAGGTGTAGGGTATAAGGAAATAACAAAACTATTCAAATATACAGAAATCTTACTTAACTATCGGGTTTTATATTTTAGGAAAAAAAAAATTGGTGACGGGTGTTACACAATTTTGCCAAGCTTAATTGGCGATCTACAAAAACAATGAAGAAAATAACATTGTAAATTAATAGGCTGCAAGCATAAGCTTACTTCTGTAAAGTTATACTAAAATTGGATTTCAACTTTTTACGTACATAACTATTTGTTGATTTTTGTGACGGGTGTTACGGAAAACATAGCAAGTTTAAACAATCTGAAATAACGATTCCGTTAATTAACTTAATTTGAATAACAAGAACTAGCTGCTAGCTTAATAATTTTTTCTTTAAGATTCCACTTTAAAATTTTTACTGCAGTTAATTTATGCATAAAACGGTGCTCACAGTGTTGTTCTATTAAAAAAAACATTTTGTTCGGAGTATACTTAACTTTAAATTGAAAAATATCTGAAATAACCATTTATTTTAAGCTTCTAAGGATATGAAACTGAACTAGGGCTAAACCTTTTCAAGGAATAATAGAATTTAATCCAATATCTTAAAATATAAGATTTTCGTCTTGGTAACGATTAGCGTGGAATGTTCCATATGTATTTTGTGATTTTTTCAAAAATTGTATATTTGGGTTTTTGGGATTTTTTTTCATAAAAATGCTCAAACTCGAAATTTCCAAAAAGGCATGCTTCTATCAAAAAATTTCGTAACGACCAAACTATTAAACGTAATCACACCAATTTTTGTATCTGTGTTGGGTATAGTTTTAGAAAATATTTCCATGTCATTTCAATGATTTTTTTTAAATTTGGATTTTTGCGATTTTCTTAATACAACGTCAAAATGTTCCTATATAAGTCTATATGTCCTCATTGGGGCACGGTTTGGCACACTCCGATCGTCCTGGAAATGAAGGACGCTGATTTTGGCATCAAATGGCATATTTTAGCCGCTACCCGCAATCAAAATTCCGAAAAATATATATCATACAACGCTGCGCTGGGGCTAATGTACATTTATAAACATAGTAATCATTTTTTTAGTTGCATAATGTACATAATAAAATTTGTTTTGTTCTGCACTTTACATTAATTCCAATCTTTGTAAATTGTCAACGAAAACTCAACGAAAAATGTCCAAGTGTTAGCAACTTGCTGTGTGTTGGCTTTGCTTATTCTGTTAAGAAGAAAGAAAGAAAATAAATGTTTTGAAATAATTTCGTTCTACATATCATCTCACTCTGACCATTTGTTTGGCGCTACAAAGCTTTGCCAACAACATATAGCTTTGCAGTTGTGTTTTATTTTAAGCCAGTTGAATATACATATCCCTTTCTTATATGTTTACAATTCTTATATTTTTATATCATATCTCTTTCTTATATATTTAAAATTCTTATATATTTATTAGGCCGGGTCGATTTGTGGGGAGGCAAAAAATCGCCCATTGCTCTGTGAAAATCGTATTCTAGGGATCAAAATAAGAAACTTTGCCGAAGAAACCATACCTCTAAAACGAATTCTGATGTCCCCCAATTTGGGTCGAACTTTTGGGTAGGGGCAAATTTTGAAAAATCCCACTTTGACCCATTTAGAGTGCTCCAATCGAGTCCAAATGTATGACCGACCCCCACTAACTTTGGAAGCTTGACCCACCCATGCCAGTGGCACACCCCCATACAAACATTTCAAAAAATCACCAGTTTTGGCACTTTACTTGAAAAAATCAACGAAATGGCTATGTTTTTTTCTTTTTGGTGTTTTTTTTCTCTTTAAAAATTTATTCAACCCTTTTAAAAAATGAAGGTATCTGGGCGGCTGGGTTCCCGAACGCCTCAAAGAGTTCATGCACGATCAACATAATCAGAGAAGACTAACAATGGATGCAGTTGTGATGGAAACTGAAGAGCTAGGAGCAACGTCTATGTCATCAATGCCAACATACCAAGATCCCGATGATTCAACATACGCACCGCCACCGGTTCAAGAAGATATGGATAGAAGCACAAGTTCACAATACACAGAGAGATACGATTGTTTTAACTTTGCCTTGGTATGTGACAGATTTGGTGTGCCTGATAGAGTAGCATCGGCATTGGGAACCGCTCTTTTCCAAGATTTTAAAATGAAAGATAAGCATGGCAAACCTCTCATCATGGATAAATCGAAAGTTCGCAGAGAAAAAGAGAAATGCAGACAAGAAGTGGTTCGCAAACGGTTAGATCATACCAATTTGTTAGCGTTTTCATTCGAAGGCAGAAAAGATGATACTTTAACGACAGCTAAAGTTGATGAGAAGTATCATACTAGGATGGTAAAAGAACCTCATCTTGTTATTTTGAGAGAACCCAATTCTGAATTGATTGGTTACGTAAGACTGGAACATGAAACCGCTGAATACAAAACAACCAAATTAAATGATTTTTTCAACGATAAAAATACATCACTGGATGAATTAATTGGAATATGCACTGACGATGAGCCAACAAACACTGGCCCACACGGTGGAATTATACGACGATTCGAATTGCTGTTAAAAAGACCATTGCATTGGTTCGTTTGCCTTCTACACTTCAACGAACTTCCGTTTCGGCATTTGTTTGAAGCTTTGGATAAATCAACCAGCACTGGACCAAGATCGGCAACCGGAAAACTGAGCCGTCAAATCGAAACTTGTGGAACTCTTCCGGTAAGTTATTGCTATCACTCATTAATTTTAATTGTCAACCATTTTTAATTATTTTATTATTATATATTTTCAGGTGGTGGACGGCTACCAGAAAATTGAGTTGCAAAATATGCCCCCGCTCCAGAAAAAAAATTGAATTTTCCACCGATTCGAAGTACTTATACGACATGGCCCATGCAATTTCTAGCGGCGTGGTTTCGGTGGATCTGGCTAACATCAAACCAGGGAAAATTGTACATTCTAGGTGGCTCACCAAGGCCGCTAGATTATAACGATTATATGTGACAACGGAATATCCAGATGCAAATTTAAGAATTCTGGTTGAATTTATAATTAAATGTTATGTGCCAATGTACTTCAATATCAAGTATTACAGCTCTGTCGTGTACGGCAGTGCATTATTTTTCAACTTCATTAGTTGGTCACGATTTCTAGAACCTCGTTTACGCAAAATTGTCAATCAAGTAATTACAGATAATTCATATTATGCGCATTCGGAAAATATCTTGTTATCAATGTTGTTTGATGATAGCAAAGAAAAGCGCGACTGTGCTATCAACATAATTCTACGCTATCGAACAGATGTTGACGACCCAACGCAACTTAGAGCTTATAAAAAACCAGATATAAAGTTTAATTGCACAAGTTACACGGAAATGATCAATATGAATGACATATATAACGTATTTGAACCACCATTCACGCGAAGCATTCCGTACGATACATTGAAAGAATATTTAAATCACGATGATCCACCGTTTAATGATGCAAAAATTGCATCACACATACAAGGAACGGAACGACATGTTCAATTGCTAGCTAGCGTTTCCAAACGGGTTAAACCGGAAAATGTAGAGGCTGTTATGGCGACGACATTAGAGAGCCGTGCGAAATTGCCCAGACTTGAAAGTAAGAAAGACTTCAAACAATAATTTTTTTAGTTTCTTTTCTATACCTAACTTAAATTAATTTTTTCATTTACATATGTTCTGACTAAATGAATTTCAAAAGAGAAAAAATAGATATTATTATAAATAAATAATAAATATTATTATAAATCAAAAAATATAAATAAAAAAAAAACAGCCATTTCGCTGATTTTTTCATGTAAAGTGGCAAAACTGGTGATTTTTTGAAATGTTTGTATGGGGAACCCCACAGGGGGTTCCAGGGGGTGTGCCACTGGCATGGGTGGATCAAGCCTTCAAAGTTAGTGGGGGTCGGTCATACATTTGGACTCGATTGGAGCACTTTATATGGGTCAAAGTGGGATTTTTCAAAATTTGCCCCTACCCAAAAGTTCGACCCAAATTGGGGGACATCAGAATTCGTTTTAGAGGTATGGTTCCTTCGGCAAAGTTTCTTATTTTGATCCCTAGAATACGATTTTCACAAATCATTGAGCGATTTTTAAATCGACCCACCCCAATATTTATATATCTCAATTAATTCAAAATAAATTTGAATTAATTAATATTAAATTAATTTTAACTTTTTCGATTTGTTCGACACGGTCAATAAAGCATTTTAAATGTGTTTATTGTTGTCTTAGCAACTCAAGTGAACAAAACGATAATAACACTGTACAACACAAAAAAAAAACACGTGTGGTTTCATGACTTTTATTAATGATTTCGAGGTCGCTGAAACCGAATATGAATTCAGTTTTTTCGGGTCACGTAAGGTTCTCCCTGAAGGCGAGTCCAGGGTAAACCCTAGACCTCCACAATTAATAAAATCAATATTTCCCCTTTTGGGAAGGGCAGGAGAGGGTGAAAATGTATGACCGACCCCCATTATTTTTCCAAGAGGAAAATGTTTTCCTTAGAACCTATCCTCTTTGACCCCTCGTGACGGTGGCTCCCATACAATGAACCCTAACCCCCCTACAGTAAATGAAATCGATATTTACCTCTTTGGGGAGGTTAGGAGAGGGTTAATATGTACGACTGACCTCCAGTACTTTTTCAAGTGTAACATTTTTTCTTTTGGGACCTATCCCCTTCGACCCCTCCTTAGGGGGCTCCCACACAATGCACCCTACTGTTAATGAAATCAACACCCCTCTTGCGAAGGGTAGGCGAGGGTAAATATATACAACTCACATCCAGTATTTTTTCAAGTGTAAAATTTTTTCCCTTGGGACCTATCCCCTCCGACCCATCCTTAGGGAGGCTTCCATACAATGCACCCTACTGTTAATAAAATCAAGAGAAAGAGAGTTTATTTTACTTCATATGAAAACTGAATTGTCCGACAATAAAAAATCCAAGTGATGTGATCGCTTACGCTTTACAAAATACGGTAATTAAACTCAGACTGTTTGTCTAGAATGAAAACTGCATGCTATAAGCAAATAAAATAAAAAGTAATGTACCTTAACAACTGAAAACCATGTTGAATTAATGAATTTTAAAGCTAGCCCTTTTTTTAGCTCCAAAATTTTTTTTCTTAGCCCTTTCTAGCCCTTTTTTCAAGAGATGCTTGCACTAAATGGATATTTTTACTGATAAACACCGACAAGAACTTGAGACTTCATGCTGAAAGGTTCACGTACCGTTTTGGGTACTTATAGCCAAAATTGGCAATTTTCTTTTCCGCGGTCAGTTTTTGGCTATTTGGCGATTTTATTTTTTATTTGGCTATTTTTTATTCGGGTTTTTTTATTTTGACAAAAATTAATTTTTTGTCCAAACCCAAATGTTTTATAATTTTTTCGCGATGGTGAATTTTCCCTTCATGTGAACACGACATACCAATAATGTCAATCGTGCAGCATAACGCAACAAGGCTGTGTTCAAAATTCTAATTAATTCAGAAACACTACACAAAAAGAACTGGCTACACTAACCTCACTATACCGACTTTCTTTGACATTTGTAGTGAGAACAGTGTGGACAGCTCTTTTTGCGCATTGTTGCTGAATTAGTTGCAATTTTGAACATAGCCGAATATATTAACAGTGGGCGGGTTCAGCGTAGTCAACTGTTGTGAATTATTATGGTAGCGATACTTTAGTGAGCGATGTTTTTCTCTGAATGTGTTGTTACTCTAAGCCTCAGAAAAGTTGTCAAAGTTTAGAATTTAGAGTCAAAGTTTAACCCTAACTTTTCTTAAAAAAAGAAAAGATTATATTTACATATCTCATTATTTCACCATTCATTCTCAAACGCTCTGTACATTTCAAGCTTTCAGGTCAGTGCATGCTTTCGCATTGATCAGTCGTGTTGTTATTCAAGGCGTTCTTTGAAAAAAACATAAACTTGTAACTACATTTTTTGAGGTGTGCCAGTTAAAGGTTAAAGCACTCAACAGTAGAGTTCAGGTAGCATTGAATTTTTTGCTCGATTAAATGGCGTCCGCTACCTGTTCAGTTTTAGTGAGCGCTCAAATAATTGTACCATTCAGCGAATTTTTACACAACTGTTGACTACGCTGAATTTGCCCAATAATTCTCCTAAGACTGTTTCATCTTCTTTAATGTCACATTTTCCTAATTTATTCAGTTGCGACCATGAAACCATTGTTACACAGTTTAAATTGCCTCGATTGTCGAAAGATAATAACCTTAAAAACGATATAGGTATTAATAAATTTTGGAGTGAGTAAATTAAAAAACGGAATTTGGACATAAGGAGCTTTCAAATTTTATAATAAGCTTGTTAGCATTATTTAACTGCTCTGCTGCTGCAGATCGGCAGTTTTCTTATTTATTTCTTTTTAAAACAAATCACAGAAATGAACTAGAAATCAATACTATAAATAGCATTATGCTTGCAAAAGTACTCTTACCAAAGAACCGAGACCATAAATTTGTTTTGTCTTTCAAATAATTTTAAGCAAAAAGAATATATATTTTATATGTACAGCTTTCAGATTTGCATACTCAGAATTTTATTGAAATGTTTACTTTTCTTTAAGCTAGAAATCTGAAGGCTGTATTTAATCTTTAGTCTTTGACTTTCAATACGTTTAGAATGTGCTGTTATAGTTTGTTAACATATTTTTATTTAATAGTTAAAAGCAAATATGTTCGTATATATATTTGCAACTATTTATTATAAATACAAATAGAATTGTAAGTTTTTGTTTTTTGTTTTTGTTTTTTAAATACATGATTAAATATTTTGGCCATTTTTTTATGTTTTGGCTAGTTTTACTTTGTGTTCTGGTTAAAAAAAGGATTTACTCCGGCAGCATTGGTTATGCACCGATTAAAATTGAGAGCGAGACAAATTTTTTTTGTTAACCCCTTTTTTTAGCCATTCTAAAAGAGTTCTTCTAGTAGGCCTCTTTAGAGCAGGGAGAGTGGAAGGAATGACCAATTTTCCATAATTGTTTTTCATATAAAAAAGTAAATGTAAATGTAAAGTAAATTTAAAAAAGTAAAAACAGAATTTCATATAAAAAAGAAAATGGGCTTCCAACATACATTTCAAGGCCTGCTAGTAGCGCTTCGAACACCTGCCAATGACTACCGGGTTCTTACACACTTTCGAACTTGCGTGCTTAAACAACAATTACAATACAGGACAAGGAAGATACACTCAAGATTTTCTCCTAATTACTGTGTTAATAGAAGGGTTAATAAATGCTACAAAATCTTTACATTCTCGATCGCGGTTGGTTTCCACAGCGGGAATCAAGACAAGAAGAAAGATAAACAGATTGCATGATGTCTGCTGCTCTATATATAAAATCAACAAATTTTTATTACAAACATGTTCTTATTACAAACACAAGCACATAGAATAGGATATCTTTGTCGAAAATTAAAATTTTATGATAGCTATTTAGACAAATTTGTTGTTACTGAAACATTTGAAAAACAATTAAGCGCATTCCTACCGCTTGTTCTCAGTTCTGCAGCCATCTCGGAAACTGATCGATCATAAAGTGTCTGCAGCCCATTTTCTGGTGGCATTTTTACCAGCGAAAACAAATATCAATAAAATTTTTGTCTTTATTTTATGGCATTTCGGTCTTCGGAAACCGTATATGACCTTCCTGCCTTACGTTTGCGGCTGTATCGATGCTAACTGTGATGTATGCATGCCTCTCTCGGACTCCGGATCAAAAATTTATCGATGAAATTTATTTTGAAAATATATTTTTATGCTATTTCTATTGAATCTGCCGTAGTTAAACAATTTTGTATATATATAGTTTATTAGTTTTCGATTGCAGTTCATTATCGCCTGCCACTTTGAGGTTTGGAGATATTCTTTCACATTTTCCTTGCGTAGTTTAATGACTCATAATTAATGTTGTTGGTTTTTCTCCTTTACATTTATTACAGGATTTTATAGCATTTGCTCATATTAACCCTTTCGTAGCATGTGTTTTTCATGAATTTTTTTATATAATATTATTGTTTAAATGTCAGATGCGATAAAATTTCGTGCCAGATATAATTATCTGGCAATATTTTATAGTGACTTAAGTCGAAAAAAGCTAGTTTTGAGTTTTTTTTATTTGATCTTATTTATGTTTCTTTTTTATATTTATTTATAAAGAAATGAAATGTTGGCAAATAACATATGTACATTTTTTGTGAGCCCGAAAAATACAAAATATAACACAACAATCAATTAAAAGTTATAAAACAATGCTTGTGTAAGATATAGCAGAGAATTAAGTAAGAATAGTTACAAAAAATATTTGAGCATTAAGTGTTTAAAGATCCTATTATTAGGAACGGTTTTGGTAGTCAACGGTGACGAAAAACAATAAACTAAAGTTTAGATAATTGTATTATGCAATCAAAATGCTCCCACGAATTGTTGGTACGCAACAACAAGTCCTTGCAGAATTAATGTAGCCAATTTTTTGAACCTTTGCTTTGTGCTAAGAAGTAGAAAAACACTGCTTTTTAAATTGAAACGCACGCAACTGCAACTCCGCTTTGGTTTTGGCAGAAGTTGTGTCTATAAGATTTTCAAAGTAAATGGACTGCATGAGCCACAGAAGATTACTGATGAGTTGGTGTAGCGACCAACGAAACAACTGTCTAGTCTGCTGGTGGTTTGTTCTCTAAACAACATTGTTGTTGTGGCAACCTGTTGCTTCATGAAAGTAATTGGCATAAAGCTCACAAATGTAATTCTTAAAAATTTATATGTTTTAGAATTGCTAAAAACTAAATATAAATTTAATTTGATTAGAAATAATTTTAAAGATGGATATGATGTATATAGATATAGGGAAGACATTTTTTGTGATCATTTTTAATTTTCCCAAAATACCGAAATGCGAAGTGTGAACACTAACAGCTCGGTTAAAACAAATCGTAAATATTTTACATTGCTTTAGTTACGTTCATTGTTGTTTTATTCAATAGCATTATGAATAAATTCTTTAAATTTATTGAAAGGACTTTGACCGAGCTTCTTATGAGCTATTGTGCTGTGTGCAGTAGCGCAACCAAAGGGGATTTCGGGGCTTAAACCCCTGTCCCCCAAAATTATCATAGCAAAAAGAGAAATAGGACACAATTAAAGCGACTCACACGAAAAGTAATCACAAGTTTTTACCAAAAATAAACCTAAAATATAAATTTCAAATCTATTGTCGTTGAACCGTAATCTTTTAAACTATCCTATGTTTTATTCGTTCAGAATACATGTGTTTACATTTTTTTAGTAGTAATTCTGACTACAACACAATAACCACTTGGGGAATTGTGGACAATTCTTCGATTTGAGCATGGTTTGAGAAACAAGGTGATAGCGTACTGTCTCACTCTATTTGGTAGGGTATCTCTCTCTCACCAAAAATGTTCCTTGATCTATCAAAAACAGGTGATGGTTAATTTAAAAGGCCTATTAAAGCTTTCTAAGTGAAAAAAACCCTGTATTAAAAGTTTTTTTTTAAGCCACGGTTTTAAGTTATACTTGTTTCTATACTTAAAATATACTTGTTTCTTCATAGTATTCTATAGAATTTATTTATTATACTCTAAGCATAAAGCCAACAAAATCATGCAATAACAATAAAGTTCAGCTACTACAGCTTTTTCGCACTTCCTCAGCATTAACCAATTTAAAGCCACAACCCAGAAATCATTGAAAAATATCAGTGGACTGGATACTAGTGACCCCAAACAAGTTAATGTGGGAAAAATTTACCCACCAATGAATGGGTTGGGCTCAGGGACCACACAAGACATAACAACTAACCATGCATATATAAATTAAATTACACAATTATTTTTAATCTACTTTTGAGTTGATCTTTTGGCAACAACATCAAAAACGCTACAATTGTTAACAAAGGTACTCATGCGGTTTAAAGGAGCAGTAGCCATATAATTTGTTATACTGAATGGTAAATAAATTCGATGAGAGTAATCGATGAGAGCTTAGCGATAGGCCTATAGTTACTGACATCATTCCTGCATCCTTTTTTATAAATAGGACTTATAAATGACTTTTTCCAAAAAAGTGGAAAATAACTTTCGTTAATCGATTTACTGAATAATACAGAAAGTGGTTGACTCAGAATAGGACCGCATTTTGTTAACACTGCGGCAGGAATTCCATCGGGTTCAGCGCTAAAGTCCTCCTCGATCGATCCAATATACTTTAAAATATCCTCCGAAATGAAGGATATAGATTCCAAAAAAACTCTTGGTACGGAATTCATATATTCAAAGTACTCTCCATCAGGATTAAAAGAATCTGAATGATTCTTTAAAAAGGTTGTCAAATAGGCCACAAATTACGACGAGATCATCAGTAAATCCATTAAGAGTTCTGAACGAAGAAGGAAACCCATCAGATTTTTTCTTTGTGTTTATGAATCCCCAAAATTTTCTTGAATCAGACAATATCCTCAGCTTAACATCATTTAAATATTCGTGGTATAATATAGCTGAGCGATTTTCAAATTCCAGAAACAAACACTTGTAAGTCTCTACGTCATTTGAGTCTAGGCTACAGACGTATTTCTTTCATGCCCTATTCCTGCTGTTGCGAAGAGATTTTAAATCCTTTGTATACCAGGGGTACGCAGAATTTTTCGCAAATTTGAGGCTATATGGTGCAGACTGAGAAAACATAGCAAAAAGTTCCATGTAAAAAAAACTTATGGAATTATCAAGACTATTTTCATTTAAGTATTCTAAAATTACATTAAGCTTACTATAAATTAAATGCTTCAACTTTAAAATTCAGCTTTTTTAAAATTGAATTCATAAAGCTTATCAACTGAATTCGAATTTACTATATTTTCTCTGTCGGATTTATATCAAATGCTCAATGGTGGATGGAATTCAGCAACAGTAGTTAGTGCATAAAAGGCCCTCTTAACAACAACATTGTTACTGTCTGTAGTAAAGACGAGATCAAGAAGTCTCTCAAGACTATTATAAATACAACTTACTTGTTGTAAGTCAGAACATATATTGTCAACAAATATTTGTTCTTGGCGTGTCTTCGAATTAGATGCACAAAAATATGTATCATCGTCTGAAGAATGTCATTTTAAGTCAGGCAGATTGAAATCGCCCAACAATAAAATGTCGTCATTTACGTCAAGTATATTTATAATATATTCTATGCAATCAGCAAGGGTTGCATAGACCTCTGCACTACTTTTTGGCGGAATATATGCATCAATAACATATACATTAGAACTACAATATATAACTTTAACGCATATGAGTTCAATATTAGCAGAGCAGGGAATATCAATAAAAGAACTTACAAAAGAGTTCCTTATAGCTAATAGGACTCCACCACCGAAAGAAAGCCCATGTTTATTTCTTTATAGAGGACCCCTGCCATTACAGCTCAATCCCTCTGGGTTCTAAACTTTGGAGTTATAGTTCATGAATGATCAACCGAATTAAAAAATACACATCCTAAAAGGATGTGCACCTGAAATACTCTTCCGGACCTGTAATTTACAAGTACATTAGAAGAGCAACCACGTACTAGTTTTCACATTCCCAAACACAATAGCATTACTCTGTGCCCTATTCTGTAAAAGCAGTATGCAATAATAATTCCATACTGCCCTTAATAGTACCAGTTTAGCTACCGGTAGATGGCGTACCTTCATTACCATCTACTGGTTGAGACATCGAGACCTATACAATCTCTTGCATACTAAGCAGGTATGCCAGCCCGGTCGTACAACTGCGCGACCCCGCCGGTCAATCTAGATCTGTGCAAGCGATGTGCACAAACCACAGCCAGCACGAGTCTCCCCGAAGGGCCAACCCATGATAGTCACCTGGGCAACTCGGTCCCGTCGAAAATGGGGGTCTACAACATCCCAGCAAAGAGGCAAAAAATTCTTATATACATATGTAATACATATATAAGAACTTTTGTTTTTGACTGTGCACATAGCACTGTTTCGTATCTGACTGGCACTTCCATACAAGGCATGGTTTATCACCATACCCTATATGAAGTGCCTACGATTTAATTTGACCTGTGCCCAGCGTCACAGGTCGCCTTTGTACCCACATACGTGACACTCCTTGTGCCCTAAGACACCATTTTTTGTCTTTTTGTTGACCATATAGGCCATGTCTCCATGCCGTGGATAGATAAGGTCACCTCACTATTATCGACGGGTTTGACTATCCCCGTGCTAACAAGTTTTTTGGACCATTGATATTCCATCGCAGGCTTTTTTCAATATGTTATACATATTGACCTGCTACCAAGATGGGCGCCACCCCGAGCTCTTGGTTGGCTCTAGCCTTTTACAGCATGGGACGTATCCCATAACCAACCCTTCTCCTTTATCCTGGCTTGGGACAGGCAGGCCGAAACCTGGCGGAGTTTCCACCACCGACAGTAGAAGTGTTGTCAGCGAGCCTGTCCTTTCTTTAAACTTGAAAACTATTATCAAACAATTCTAAGTCAGTAATGCTTCCCTTCAGCCAAGATTCAGTTAACGCAATAATATCCTCAGAGAAGTTCCGAGTTGACAAAAATATGTCTCGCGTCTTACAACGTAGTCCCCTTACATTTTGATAGTAAAGGGATAGCCTATTTAGTTTTTTTGAGCCTGAAAGTTGAGTGGTCTTTCGAGACCTATTCTTAGGCTTAAACTCAGCAACGAGAACATTATCGGCCCACAAATTAGAGTTAATGACAGTTGCAAACTCATCATTAGCAACTGAGAGAATAAAGGAGGCGTGGAAAGGTTTATTACCAATTTTATTGCATAACCAGAATGCATTTCGACTTAATAGGTAATACTACGTTCACATTGAGAGCTAAATGCGCATTTACGAAATTGAATGTATATATTTGTCTCTTTTACTCTTACAAGGAGCATACGGCCACGCATTCTAAATTGCTAATGCGCATTTCGTTAAATGCGCATTTAGCCCTCAGTGTGAACATAGTATTATTTTGTTTGACAAACGTCAATACATTTTCAATTGTTGTGTCGGGCTGAAGACGTAAAATAAAAATATTTTTTCTTCTCGACACTGCCCTTAAATTGAATTGATTAGTGGGCTCAGTTGAAATCGCAATCGGCGTGCGAGTATTTGGTAATTGAGGAATAGTAGAGGGTGGCGAAGAAATAACAGAATTGTTTTCTTTGTTTGGTATAGCAGAGAGCTGTTTAGCCTGAGAAGAGCTAGAAGGTGCCTTGCGACGTTTATTTAAATAAAAATTAATTTGACACTAATCAACGGTCGGCTCTGTCTCTGTCAAAATTTTTTGACAAGTGTTTGATTTATCTCGATCCTAAGAGTTAGATTTTTAAAACACCTATTTCCACTACTCATTTCAACACTATTTCCTGACGCTACAAAACCGCTTGGCGCTTCAGGAGCTTTTGAAAACTAATTGGAATTTATTAAGAGTATTAGGAAGCATATTTTGATGATTTAAAAATGAAACTAAATGTTTAGTATAAAGTTAACACTAAAACTAACGATTGAAAAAAAGACAGTGTTTGAAGCCCTAGAACTATGCAAAAGAAATATTCTCTTATCTATATATTAATACAAAAACAAAAAGTTTGTGATACCTCTTTACCTGTGTTAACTTCAACATATTCACATAAAACTTATATCAATGGAAAGGTATTTTTGAGTAGATGTGCACAATATAATTTTTATTCGAATATATTGTCATTAAGATAGGTAAAACTAAGCCAATGTAAAAACCATTTTTTTCCAATGGGACAATGAAACAACAAATACATAGCGGTACAGCTCTATTAAACATCGTTGCTATCAAGGGTTGCTATGGCATACACGAGCAAGAGTAGAAAAGAGCTATGCGTTATTATTGTTGTTGGGCTTTCTCTTAATTTCTTTCTCAACAAAATTAATTTGCCACCGCGTCAGCGTCAAAAAATCTGTTAAACTGCTGCTTGCTTTATATAACACATGCAAAGACATTAATAATTGTTTATTTTGTTCAATACTTCTGTTCAGGCTATGGGTTGGTGCGTTCAGCAAAAAAACAAAAGAAAACCGATTTTGATATGGCTGAGTTTTGGCCACAGACGATACTAATAGTATATTTAATTTACCAATTATCATTGAAACCAGCGTTGGCAGATTTTTTTGAGTAAAAAACGTCATTGGTAATTTGGAAAAAAAATTAAAAAAAGCACACCCAGAAAAATACATAGTTCGTATGAATTCAAAAATTTATTGATGCAAAGTAATAAAATAGCATGTTTATTAAATAAAAGTTATTAATACAACACACATAAAAACAACAGCAAGTCCAACTTATTTAGTAATTTGTACTTTCGTTCTAGTTCAATATCTAAAGCAAACAATTTTTTTAATTTTTTGGTTTTTCTTTTAGAAAGCTAACTCTTTAATAAACTTACAAATTAACAAATTAACTATTTAATAAACTTCAATAAAATATATGAATAAAATATGCTTTAAAAATGTTAGTTTTACGTTTAACGGTATAAACTTCATAATGAATTTTTTTAAAGAAATATATAAATGAGTTAATTTTTATATAAGTAATTCAGTCAGTTTTGTACATATTTGAGTTAAATAATTTTATTAATTCGTTTTGAGGATACATAGTACCACATGTATAATTATTTAGTTTTAAAAAATCTTGTGAAAATAAAAGCACCATTAATGTATCGATTTCCAACCGATTTCTTAGTTCTGTTTTGTTTGCATTTATTTTTGAAAAAGTTCTTTCCACACTTGCAGAAGAATGAGGCAAGCACATTAACTTTTTTACAAATGTTGTTAATTTAGGAAACGTCGAACAGTATCGGTTCTTTTAATATCATGTAACTCCATCCAAAATTGATCCACTTTTATTTCATCTTTTTCTTTGAAAATGTTTTTGAAATTTAGGTTTCGTGTTTCACGAAATTCATTATCAGTTTCTTCAATCAATTTCTTTCTGCGTCAAAATTTTTTTTGGATCTATTAAAGCAAGTTTTTTTAATACGGGATCATTAAAATTAAAACGTTCTTTATTTGTGTGCATAACTCAATGCAAAATTCGATTTAAATAATGTGTTTATAACCGAAGTTTGTAGATACTGGAATTCAAGTTTTTGTTTAACTTCTATACTTAAGTAAATCTTATCATTTTTAAGATGGTTTTCTGGATTCTTAAATTTGATTTCATTAAGCTCAATACTACTTAAGACTTCGGGCTTTAAAAGGTATATTCTAATAATTTTACAATTTCTTGGAGTTGCTCGTTTCTCTTTGGACTATTGGAAAGCTAATTATAAATATCTCGAACCAAAGACTCAACCGAAGGAGGGGTAACTTTAGGCATGCATACGACGAGCACAGCGCAATCGAATGGCATATGCATTTTAATATAAATAAATTTGGTATATCATTTTTAAACAGTTGTGCTACGGAATGATAGTGCCCCGTCATATTATGGGCACCTTCTGCAGCAAAACCAATCATATGTTTTTTATAATCTACATCATTTTGGTGAAAATAATTTGTTATTTGCGAATATAAAGTGCTTGCATCACAAGTAGTAACAGTAATTAAGCCAAAAAATAAATCGTAAGCCAAAAAATTATTACATATTCGAACAACGAGACTCAATATTTATACAAAGTGAAAATTTGTGTGATTTCAATAAACTGCAAATACATTTTAATTGGTAGTTTCCGAAGATATTTTTGACAATTCATGTTGTTTTTGTTCTATTACAACTAATTTTTGATACAATTTCCGATTCGGGAAACGAGCTTTTCAAAACTTTTGTAAGTTTGTCCATGCATAAAAATGGCAAACTACAATCCACTATAAAAGCACTTAGGTGGAGCTCCGCTCGAACAACCTGTTTTCTTATTACAGTTTGATCTGTAAATTTCTGTTTTATATCGGGTTGCAAAGTGATTGCTTTATAATATTGCCTATGTATTGCCTCGAAGAATCAACATGCAATAGCAAATCAGATTTACCTGACCTAGCTTTAAGGCAGCAGTTGCAGATTTTGCAAAATGCAATGTCCGATTCATCGACATCTCTTATTTTAGTTAGCCAATTTTTGAAACTATTGTCATCTAACCATATATTGCAAAATTTGCGAGCTGTTTTTGAGACCTAAAAATATTAATATAAGAATATTAAGTTAATTATATTAATGTTAAATTTATATAAAAATATTAATCTCAAATCTTTTTGGATATAACACTTAAATGCCTGATTGTACAGCGAGGAACCAACCACTTCTACCATTTTTTTTCGCATCTTTTCCATTTAATTTTTGTTAATTTTGTTGTATGTTATTGTTCTATGATCTAAGCGCCACCATTTTTAATTGTAAGACAGGTGCTTTTATCTAGTTTGACAAGTGTTTTAGTTGGTCAAGAGATAACACCTCAAAAAAAAAACGAAATTTTAGTGAATATTAAACTTTGGGGACTTTGAATATTAAACTTTGGTTCTTTTTTATCGATCGAAAAATCTATTTATTTTTCCAATAGTGCATTTAATAAGCAACGTAAGTATTGAATATATAAATTAAATAAATTTCCTGCAAAAAATTATCAAAAAAAAAAAGTTTATAAAAAAGTGTATGACAAGGTAATTTGTATCTACAGGGAGTAAGACGCAACTGTAAAAAAAGTCGTAGAACAAAAGTTGTTCAGAATTCAAAGTTATATAACATATATTTATTTTCTGCCAATCAAAAAAGTTGGGCATTTCAGGGTTAAGACAATTGAATCGGTGATTACTGTGGCGGTGCGAGCAGGAATTTCCTGCGATTGGAGCTGCAACCATGGCTACTGTCGCAGTGCCAGCTACTGCGTTGGAAGCTGCTACGTAGGAATTTCCTACGATCGGAGCTGCGCCAGTGGCTACTGTTTAAAAATACTCACATTTTTGCAAATATTTATCCATTTCAAAACACAAATTTACAAACTCACAAATCCACTGTATTAGAAAAGAAAATACAACACAAAAGGAAAGCACAAAACAAAGAAAAGTTTCAATATGTGCAAACAGTGTTTCACAACATGAATATACGAGTGTAACTTTAAAGGCAATTTCACAATTTAGCGTTTGAAATGTTTTTATGGAAAAACAAAAATTTCGCTTGCAAAATACGTCATTTCATCCTTAAAATACGTCATACGTCATTTGGGTTCAAAATACGTCAAGAAGACGTATTTAACGTCATTGTGGCACACTGATTGAAATCCTTCCAGTCACTTCGTGTGAAAATGAACGAACATTTTCAGTGCTTCGCCGACTTAAAACTTATTTAAGAAGTACGATGTTGCAAGATGGATTAAACGGTCTCACATTCCCTAATCTGTGCAGAGGTATGACGCCGTCAATGGATTTTATTTTAGATAAACTCGCTGAAAGTAAGAGTAAACTAAATTTGAAGATATTGTTTTGGTATATTTTGTTAATCTTAATCATAACAGCCCTGTAACTAACTTTTTTTTCTGTAAAAAGCAAACATTTGATCACAATTTTGTAAATTTTTAATTGTTTAATTTAATTTTATTTAATTATTTATTATTTTATTATAATAATTATTTGTAAAAACTTATTTTTAGTTTTCATTAGCTGCATTCCAGTGGTCGTTGGTCTAGAGCGTGGCTCTATTTTATTCACAATGTAAAAACAAAAATTAGAACCAGCTCTTTTCCTGGCTCTATTTCTGATCTTATGATCAGATGCCAAGATTGGCAATGCTGCCAAGATTACAGCGTTTTTTTTCAAAACGAACATAGTTGTCAAATCTCGCACTCGTAATTTGACTTAATTTGACGTAATTTGAATAAAGTTGAATGCAGCTATTATGTACGTTATAATTGTGGTGGGATTCTTGGTTTGTTTGTTAACTTTACTATACTTTGATTTGCAAATATTACTCCCAAAAGTTGCAATTTACTACTGTGATGTGAACAGTAACGGACTGGCGCCTAAAATTTGACATGGAAAATAATAACTTGACCGGCCCTTTCACCTTAAGGCCTTATTCTTCATTACGCTTATATTCTATACATTTAATTCTACAATGTTTTAAGATACTTTACAGAAAAAAGAAATTTTCCAGTCATAAATAAAAGTGCAGCATGTTCTGAAGAAGATACCTTTCAAATAAAAACGCAAATAGATCAAGCGATAGCTCGAAAATAATAACTTGACCGGCCCTTTCACCTTAAGGCCTTATTCTTCATTACGCTTATATTCTATACATTTAATTCTACAATGTTTTAAGATACTTTACAGAAAAAAGAAATTTTCCAGTCATAAATAAAAGTGCAGCATGTTCTGAAGAAGATACCTTTCAAATAAAAACGCAAATAGATCAAGCGATAGCTCGATAGTCTTTGGCAATATTAGTCAAAATTCCAAAATAAAAAATTTCACGAGTATCTCAAAAAATGCACGCAGGCGTAAAAAAACCACAAATGGCAATTTACCAGCCTAAAGCGGGTAAAAAAAGTGGGAATAAAATATAAATAACATGCCTTTAAAAATATATAAATAAAGGTTCCTCTTCCTTTTTAATTTGTTAATAGCATACTTGACTATTGACTTTTTAACATTTTCCTTGAGATTCTAAAAAATGTCCATGATCAATGAACTCATCTTGTAACGTATAAGCTGCCTCCTCTTCATTTTCTCTAAAACTAATTCATATTTTGTATATTATTTTATTATTGTTATACTTATTATTATACTATCAGATATTTGATTGAAGCAACTTAAGTTTTCAATACACCAAGTTTTCAATGTTGGTGTAAAAAATAAATAAGCTTCAGAAGAGGTTAAATGTCAAGAAGTTTTTGCATGCTCTTTTACAGATTGGTGCATATACCTTCTACTATTTTTTCTTTGAATTATAAAATTAATACAGTAGCAATTTTATTACTTTCATCTCACTTTCGATGCTTTTTGGCTATTTCTTAACGTTTTTGTTGCATTTTTAGCCGTATTTTTTCGTTTAACCTCCTTTTATTTTTTTTGTGAAGACATTTCTATAAAAAATTTATTATATTATTTCCACTAGCAAATGTTGTTATTACCTTTTTATAAAAGTTTGTTTGTTTGGAAAATTGTTTTCATTTGATATGTATATTAATCAGTGGCGTTCCAAGGCATGATGACTCCCGGGGCGGATACCAATGGTGTCACCCCTATAAGAAATTACTAGAAAAAAGAAATAAATTTGATCAAATTGCACATTTATATTTACAAAGCGAAATATAAGGCAAGGCAACGAAGCTTTTTTAAAAACTCACTTTTCGTCGGCTAGTTGTCAAAACGACGAAGTTCGTAGAAATTTCAAATGAAATAAATATTTAATGTGTTGGAGTTTTAACGACCTTTCAAATTTACAAGATTTATTTTTAACTGGCTTCAGGTCATCCAAATATACAATAAATAGTTGTATATGTAATTATTTGATATATATTTTATTCTCGATATTTGCTCACAGAGAACTGTGCTCACAGCTTCAGACACAAAATTAGTCATAAGGGGAAAAATTGCAATAACAGAGTTCTAAAGATTTAGTTTAAAATACTCCGTATCAATTAGAATACGTTAATTTCTAGTGTAATAATTATTTTTGTCCAATTTTAAAATCTGAAAACAAGTGGCGCGTAGGCAGGAAAGACATATTTTGTAAGAAAACGACAAACGTTGTTACTTTTTTATACCTGGTGTTTTTAAGAGTAGCTGCATTAAATAAATTAATATTAGCTACTCACATCACTTCCAATTCAGCATACATTTATATTAAATAGTTTTGTTTACTCTAAAAATGTCAAATTAATTATTAACAGCACAGTAAATATTTGATCGAAACTTAACGAAGAACGAATTGAAAGAAAAGGCAAAAAAAAAAAAATGCAACTAAAATACAGTCCGTCCTACAAATTTTTCTCCAATTAGTACCATATGCGTACTCACTTGCACCAATTGAATCCATGCATTCGTGCTATTTGAACTGCTCTAGTTATAATTTTCAATGATCAATTTAATTAAGTATGATACGGGCATAAGAATTGTTCCATTGCATTTGTTTTATATAATGTAAATTTATGTTAAAATTTGTGTTAAAAAATATTTTTATAGTGTTTTTGTTCCTTCAGTTTTCCTGATGATGAATTGCATTGTGAACTCGAAATATCGAGAATAAAGTATACATCAAAAAAATTGCATATAATATTATTTGTTTTATATTAAGATGACCTGAAGCCAGTTAAAAATAAATCTTATAAATCTATATAAATAAGAATGAAATAGTGTTCGTTGGATTCCGATGCGCTCATGAACGGCTCAAGCGATTTGGATGGACTTTTCTTTATTTTATTGATATTTATGCGAGGATGGTTTAAAAAAAAAATTAATTTCCACACCTTCTTCTACCGCTTACAAATCAATAAAAATACTATATTTCAGACGTTTTTGGTCGTATGAGACTTAAACGGTTGAACAGATTTTGCTCAAACTAAAACGTGTATTACTTGGGTCCTTGATTAGGTTATTGCATACTTAGTTTTAACCACGCCCTCTTTAACCGACCACAAATCAAAAAAATTCAATATTTTCGGATGTTTCGATTTTATGAGACTAAAATTTGGTAATTTAGATTATATGGTTACTTTCGGCAATTGTACCAAAAATGGGTTTCCACGCCCTATTTTACCGCCCACAAATCACAGAAAATGTTATATTTCAAGCGGTTTTGGTCGTATAAGACTGAAATTTGGTAATTAAGTTTGTATGTGGCACTAAAAATACGCTCACTTTTAAGAAATCATTAAGACTCCAAAGCTTCTGCACCGATTGCGTTGAAATTTTGGCAGTAGATTGTTTTCGAGAACGAAATGATTTACGGGAAAAAGTTTTGCCACACCCCTTTTTACCACTCACAAATAAAAAAGTATGTTTGCTGAAACGTCCGTGGCGAAGTACGACAGTGCGGTCGTGTGTGTTAAATTTGTGATAATTTAAGTGAAAGTAATATAAAATCTTTATAATAAAAACTATAAAATGTGGAAGAAGTGTTAAGTTTGCAAAAAAAAAAAACTGTAACAATTTTAACCTAAAATCAACTGCGAAACGTGAACATGAGGAAACTCAAGATGAACAGCTGATTTTGACAACTAGACGTATTCTTTCTTCTCCGAGTTGTCTCAACCTTATAATTCTGCCATACTCTAATCCTTTATTTTGCTCTATTTACAAACCTTATTTTGTCATCTGGAGTATCAATGGAATACATGTCAATAGAAGCCGCTAGGTCTTTTAAACGTATGCACTAATTTTTTATTTATATTTAAAACCAACACGAATAATTGTCAATCCCAAAAAGGAAAACACAAACAGGTGAAGTGCAAAAATTAGTGATGGAACTTGCATATTTCGATGGCGAAGAGAGCAATAAAAGACGGGCTGCTAAACGAAAGCATTTTTTTATTGATCGATTGGAAAAAATGCACCAGCTTGGTGCAAAAAAAGCAGGCTTGGTAAAAGAAATGGTAACATTGCTCATTATTTTAACAGAATTTTAATGTTAAAATAAGCAATTCGTTATATGAGAGACAATTTTTAAATTTACTTATTGAAACTGTTTTTTTCTGACTAAAAAAAATTAATCGAAATGGTGTCACCCCTTATATGGTGGTACCCGGGGCGGGCCGCCCCTCCTCGCCCTCTGCCTCCTCAAGGAATGCCTCTGATATTAATAAATGTGCTGTCAAATATTAATTATTTGAAAGGTATGTAATAAATGCAAATGTGGCACAAAGACTAAATTTTGATAATTAAAACTGTTAGGGATTATTTTCTTATGTGCTATACGGCAAACGGGCCCAAATTGCACCGCCCATTCTGGAATTCTCCAGATCCTTCAGTGTGGCCAGTGTTAAATCCTGATTTGGATTTCAGGAGTTTAGTTGTAGCCCAAGCACTTTAACTTGAACTAACAGAAAATAGTTGTTGTACAAAACGGCACTTGAACCGTTTGCACATGTGATATCACAATGTTAAATTCAGAACTCAATAAATTGTACAGAACGGCACTTGAACCGTCTGCACACCTTTAGAGTAAAATAAAAAAAAACTATTCGAGCTACTTGATCAAACTGTAGAATTCTAGTGATACTTTTATTATTGATTTTCTTCTTTTAAAGACAATCAATTGCCTTTTAATATACACAATGTTTCATATTAATATTTTTCTTACTACCCTGTAGGAAAATCAACTAATTTAAAAGTAGTTGATAAAGTAGTTTTCTGTCAACCACAACTAGTTGAAATTCTGACTTTTTTCCATAGAACGAACTAATTTATTTTGTATGGTGATGTCCGCTAAATAAGTTAATTGACTTTCGTCTGCATATATTTTCAACAACTTGTTAAATTAGTTACATTTAAATTATTTTTTTAATTGCTTTTAAATAACCAATTGAAAACTGTTACTGATGGCCTAAAGTTAATACTATTTGATGAAATAACATGGTTAAATATATATAAACTTGTAATCAAATAAAAATTTGCAACTAAAACATGTCAACATCAGAGTAGTTGCCGCCTTAATATACTGGTTTATTTTAAACTAGTTTTTTAAATAGTTGTTTTTAAAAACAAGTTAATTGTTCCTATAGGGTAAATTCAAGCTAAGTTTAAAAATACATACATACATGTATATACGTAAGCGTGTCAACCCAAATTTAACAGCAAACAATCTTGGCATTACATTAAGCTCAACAAAAAATGTAAACACAGCAAAAGTGCAAGAACTACAAAGGGAAATATGACTCCGCTTGCTTGGCCGACGTTAGCTGGAGTTGTATGTTGGTACCAAAAAATGCCGACGCAGCAAGTGCAATGCCCAGGTTGTTTGTGACAAAAAGTGTAAGAAATCATGGCCTTGAAATCGGTCAATTTCAATGACCATAAAATCGTACATTCTTCCTCCGGTAAGGTCTGAAGCTATAATGACCTTACAATGAATTTACGTTACAGTGACGACAAAATCTAATGTTGCTTATCTTTGACGTGGAATGGACTGAGGATACCTTGCTTCTGTTGATTGGAGATTGATTTGATATGACCTTGCCTTCCAAATGATGTAAATCGTGACGGTGATCGACAAGGCAAGTGCTGTATAACCTACTGTTGAGTAGTGATAATTAATAGTTTGGGTTTGAGCTGGCAAATCTAAAGCCTTTTGGTGTGCCAGAGAATTATGAAGTTTGGTGAGATTACTTAGGTGCATATCGTAATGATATGGTTCATGGATTAGTGGTGTCCTTGAATAGTGATAAAACTATCTTTGATAACACATTGAGGCTGAAGTGATAGTATTCCTGATCCCTTTAGGATAAGTTGTTGGCTCTGAGTATCACATATGGCAGTTATTTGCTTAGGGGTAATGACAGTATACATCCATTGGTTCATGTTGGACAGTTAAGTCCACGTAAAATTTGTTTTTACTAATTCTATCTTGCAATTTGAAAGGGTTTCATTGGTGAAGAGTTTTGTCTCGCAGGAACATATTTCTGAGTCCTTGTTATATTTGGGATGGATGTTTGAGCATAAATATGATTCGGTTCCTGTAAGAATTCACGTGTTTAGTTTGGTTGTGCTTATGGGGAAGTACTGATCTCGATGAGCGTTGATAGCGATTAGGTCATCACAGGGTTCTATTGAAATTATACTATTGTTAACAGTGGGCACCGAAAGGAGTTTGTATAGTTCAAATGTGTCTTGATCGGATAAAGGTATTACAATTTTAAATATAACGTGATTTGCTGTTAATCTTTCTTCTGCGGACATTAATTTATACAGTTCTATGACGTTATCGTGCTCGACAGGTAGTTGCAAGGATGGTGGTAAGAAATTTCGAATTTTTACCAACTCCTCTTGAAGTTGATTGGGTGTGTTCGTTGTTATTTTGTCGCTATGATTGTGAGCTGCACGGCTAGTGAAATAAAAATTTGAAACAAGGTAGACTGGTAATTGATTTCCTCAAGCACATGTATTCTCGACCATATCTCATTCACTTGCACATCCAGATCATTGAATTTTTTCTGAATTGCCATTTGATCTTACTTAAAAATGTTGATCGTTGCATCAAGAATTTATGTTTGATTTTTAAGCAAACTCTGAAGATGACCTTCATTTTGTTTAACGTTTTCTATTGTCTTGACCATTTGTTCGGCATATTTAGAATCCAGTACTTCAAACAGGGAATTAGCGACGTTTTCGACAATATTTAGGACATCTTTTCTAACTCTGTTGGCTGTAAGAAGACTGTCATCTAGCCTGAGTCCTTCCTCAAGGTGGTCCAAGATGCTTACGACAACCTTGCAAATACTCTTTTGATGCAGCTCTTGGCACATATTCCCCTATGCTGATGTTACATTTGAGAAGGACTCTACTTCTGTCCTATAAGGCTTAAGGTCATAGTAAATAACGAGTCGCCAATCGGTTCTGGAAGGCCTTATTGATCCGATTCCTTCAATGAGAATTCCGGGGTTAGACTCGAACTCAATATTTTTGACACCTGTAGCTAATGCTAAAGGTAACATGATCAAACTAATAAGTAAAAAGGTAAGAGGCTGAGCGAAGAAGTCCTACTTTTCTTGCGTGGTATTTCTCGTATGTGTTCGTCTCTTGTTCTTCCATTTGCAGTGGAGCCAAACGGTGAATAGGACGTTTAAAGATGCCATTTTTCGTTTTGGCATCGACTACTCGAACGTTTCCGTCAGTACCAGGATATGTATTAATAATTCGCCCCTTTGGCCACTGCAGAGGAGCGGTATTCTCTTCTTTTATTAACACCCATATTCCATCCTTTACATGATCAGATTAATCCTTCCACTTACTGCGATACTGGAGTTCATTCAGGTACTCTGTAGTCAATCTTTTCCAAAAATCATCCTTTAAATGGTTTACTAGTTTCCATCGCACTTGAAGCAATGAGTTCAAGGTATACTTAGTGCCACTAAGTAGTGCCTATTAGTGCCTATGAGAAAATGTCCTGGTGTCAGGGAAGAAAGGTCATTTGGATCAGATGATAATGGCGTTAGAGGTCTGGAATAATATTGCTTCGATTTGGATTACTACTGTCTCCAGTTCTTCATAAGTGAGGGAGCAATTTGTGATACTCCTAACCAAAAGATATTTTGCTGATTTAGCAGCCGCTTCCCACAGTCCTCCGAAATGGGGTGATCTTGGAGGAATAAAATGAAAAGTGGTACCCAAATCTGTAGATGACTTAATAATTGTGACTTGAGCAAGACTGCTATGAATTAGAGTTGGGTCGTTCCGGACATGCATAGTTCATGGAACTATGCTCACTCCCGGACATAGTTCCAATCGTCCCTTCTGTACAATTTGAGCATGTCCAAACAGTTCCGACTGAAATGATATTTTCTGTTCTTATGAGCAACAAAAGCTGACATCTCTTTCGCACTTACCGCACACTATTACTGCTTAGACGAATTGTTTGAGTGACGACAAGTAAAACTATTTTGGTTGTGAGGTAGTATGAATGAAATAATAGACGATATGATATATCGTTGTTCTTGTTATGAAATGATATTTAAAATGCTTTTGTTACTTTTACTCTTATATAGAGAACTGTCGGGACTGATAGTTTTGCGGACATGCTTATTATGTTTTAAAATAAGCATGTCCGCGGAACTGTTCACGAAACTGTCCGCGGAACTATCAGATCATTTTTATATATATTTCCTTATGCTACAAATTTGTTACTGAATAATATTTTAGAAAATTTTTAAAGTTTTTTTTTTTAAAAAATTATCAATATTTTCTTTAATTTCTTTATTTTGAAATAAAAACACTGAAAAGAACAAAAAATTGCGTTCAATTTGGTTTGAAACTTGTCAGAAAATTTCTTCTACAGTTCAACATACAAGCTCAAACAGATCAAATAAAAAAAGGAACTAGATAGTTCTGTGGACATGTTTCCATGAATTGGTTCCACAAACAAGCAGCTCAAGCAGATCAAATAAAAAAAGGAACTAGATAGTTCCGCGGACATGTTTAAATGAACTAGTTCCGCTCTCTAAAGGAAACGTTCCATGTCCATTTCGACTCCGGAACTGCTATTACTAATATATATTACTTTTCCCTAATTCGGTAATATAACTAATTACTGGCAGCGTAAGTAATAACATCCAGTAATATTACTTTTTTGCTATTTACTTATCACATTACTTTGTTATAATTTTTCAATGAATAGAATCTTAAAATTTATCTTTTGTATCTCATGATAAGTGGCTGTTCAAAATTTATTTTAGGTTTAGGTTTATTTAATTATGGTTTAGGTTATTTATCACTTTTGCAACGTATGAGTATGTAAAAAAACAAAGAAATTAACTTGCGCAGCTGATATTATGTTCATTTCATTATTTGCGATTAATTCAAATTACATATTCTTACATTCGTTTTCACGTTGAAGACGAAGAAATAAATTGAGTGATAGCTTGTTTGAAAACCTGCTACTTTTGAGATATAATAACATTTCTTTAATTAAATGAATCCCTTCATTTCGTATCACGAAAAAACAGACTAACGATAAGCAAGACAAAAGCAGCAATAGTTTTTAATTTATAGACTTGTAAAAATTTTTTTATAACATGTGTCCCAAAATCCCTGACATTTAAATATTTTAATAAAATGCATTTCGACTGACCGCATTGGCCTTGCTTGCATACGTGAGCCATTTTTATGAAATTTTCCATGACATTCTGGATCAATTGCTACAATGACCACTTGGATTTCTGTTTCCGTCCGAACGGGCGCAACGGGGACGACCAGTTTATTGATTAAATTGACCACAGTGGTGCGAGAAGGTTCTTGCGTTATCATGACCGAGAAGTGTGGGTTTTGAGAACCGTCTTAGCCAAATTTTCACTATTTTTGTAGTGAATTTTAACAATTTGTACGTGTTGTTCGACCGTGAATTTCTCCAATACTAAGCTTCCATGATAGCTGTTTGGCAGCTATCATAGATTCAGTACTCTTCGCTTGTCACAAAAAAGTAGGTGCTGATCAAAACGTCAGTGACTTTTGGACACCCCTTACCAAGGTTGATTTATAAGGTTGTCGCAAGGGAGAGAGCGAGTACCCATAATTGTCAAATCGAAGTTGACAGCTCATAGAAAATCTACAAGTGCTCTCCTTTATCATCCGTTCTTCTTTCGTAGTCATTCGCAAAATTGGCTGGTTTTGACAATTATGGGTACTGAGAAGAGAGTGCAATCAGCCCTGCGACAACCTTATAAATCAACCTTGCCCCTTACAATATATTAACTTTAGAGAAAAGTGTATTTTTTTAAATAGATAATATAAAAATGAGGTTAATTTTACTATTTTTCGGAAGTTGAAATTTTCTTCTGCTTTCACTTCTACATCCCTGTGAACTTTTAAGAGAGCTAGACTACAGAGCCTTTCTCCTCCAGTTTTACTTCTTACATATGTTTTGAGAATGCAAAGCGACCAAAACTAACGTTTTTCTGAAGCGAAGACAACGGCAACATTACCCCCACACGGTTTCAGTTTAAACAATTAACTGTTACAAACTATTTTTGTGTAAGTATATTTTTATCAAACTTCAACGTTGATTTTGGAAATATTTTAAAGATTAATTTCAAGTGATTTAAATATTCCAAACTTTGGGTGTTTAGAAACAGAAAAGGTTTATCAATATATGAATTGTGAGAATAAAACCAGAAAAGTTTATTATATACCTAGATTTAATTTTTTAAAATCTTTTAAAACTTAAGGGTTGTAAAAGTAAATCGAAGAAGTTAAGAGATGTGTATGTTGTGACAATAAAACACGAAAAATGTATAATTTAGGCTTCAAGTTTACTTTTAAAATTTTGGGAAAATATAGGTTTGGAAAAGCTGACACAAGAATGTAAATAAGATATTTTACTAATACGTTTTATAACATATGTAAATTAACAAATTGTACCTTTGAATGAGTTGAATCTTTATTTCGAACTGAACTTAAAACTAAACAGAAAAATACTAGAAGCTATCCGTACGTGATCGCTGCCCGAAAACGCTGCGATAAGCTGCTGTTGGCGGAAGAGCTGCATACGCTACGTCAGCAGTTTGTCAAGCGCTAGCTTCAGTTATATCGTTGATTATTGTTGCTTGTGCTTTATTTGCATGAATGATTGTTGTTTCTGGTTTTAGTTTTCATCGTAGGGGGTTTGTTTGCGTTAACTCCTCCCCTCCTAAGTTAGGAACGTCCCCGGTCCTATTAATTGTTGCCTTGACGATAGTTTCTACCGCTTTCGCCGTTGCAGCATCCTGTTTTCTTTTTACTAGGAAAAAGATGAGGAGCAGCAAAACGCCAATGATTGTTATTGTTGCCAAGATGGATGATGTTGCAGTCAATCCCGTTTTAAATTCACTATTAAGGTCATTCATTAACTGAAGATTCTTAAGCGCATGGTGTCGCAGGTAGGGTAGGCCTATTACGTCATCGTGTCCCGTTATATTTATCTGGGTGGCCCAAGGGATCTCCGCAGCTCTTATGCGGAGTGCGTTTCTGTTCGTGAATATTGTTTCATTCACGCTAGCTTCGCCCGAGAAAGTAAGTAGATAGGTGCCCTTTCGAAGTGTAGTCGTTTCGTTAGCAATCGTTACAGTTGCGGCTCGGTCGTTAATGACGACAAGACCATCATCGATCTCTTGGACCGGATCAAGCAGACCAAATGTTTTCCTGTATTGGGCAACAGAACGGGATATAAGCTGTTGCGCACAAGTTGTAGCGCGTGATTTTTCGCAGAATTGCATAGTTGTCCCCAAACAATTTGCTACTGGGTAAACGTCTTTTCCACAGAGTGCGACGGCATTGTCTCGTAAGGATAGCATCTGATTGTCGTCTGATTCTGGAAAAATGGTTATTTTACTACAAATTAACTTAGGTCTAGGATACTTAACTAAAAAGTGAATTAAATTATTTTCATGGTAAACTTTAAACTTAGACACTAGTAACAAATCTGTTATGGTTAAATTGTTGAGAGACTCGCTTTTTAACAATGATTCTACTTCAATACTATCCAAAATAATTGGGTTTAATAATCCCAACTGTGCTAGTGCTATTGATAAAATTATGTTATCTAAATCAGAGATAATTGCTCTATTTCTAGCCAAAAGAATTTCGTAGAGGTGCTCGGTATCAATCCGATCTTTCTTTTCGACTTTGAGGATTTTATTTACCACATCAGTTAGTTCGTTAACCTGTTCATGCAGTTTTGAGTTTATTACTGCCTGTTGGTTATTGTTATCCTTAAGTTTATCTAGTTCTATTGTGACTTTCATGAAGTCGTCGAAGTCAGGCGTGCCTGCTGTAACTTTAAGTGTGGTTCCTAAGAAGTTCAGGCTACGCTTGTGTCTTGGTGGACCAGTTATTGTTCGGAGAAGTTTATCTATCTGTGCCAGGTCAGCATTCATGAGTCTCTTCATGTGACTCTGAGGATACAGTTTGAGTGCAGAGTTGGTTTCGTCTAGTGTTTCTGCATATACTGATAGGTTGGTCGTATGCCTCAGGTAGCCGTAAGCGTCCCATATGACAATGTCGCCATCCTTAATTGGGACGTAGTCCGAATGCGAGTAATCTATTATTTTGCAATCCGTTAGGAGTATAGATGCGAACAGTCCAAATTTTAATAGTCTGAAAAAATGATGAGATCGGAATTTATCTTACTTAAACTTTTTCTTTTTTTTTTATCTTTCTTAGCGAATATTATCTTTATGAACTAATTTCCCATTTATCTTAACCGTGGAACCCAGATCCTCTTGTACAACTCCCTCGTTGTACAAAGGTGTAAGCTTATTTCCTAAACGCCGATTTGACTTAATGTGCACCCTTTCACCCACCAAAAAGGTTCTTGCTTTCCTCCCTTTATTGTGGTTCTTAAGGGTTATATCTTGGGCCTGCCTTATTTTATCATGTGTTTCTTCAACTATTTCTGAGCACGAGTGGAAGACATCTAATGGCCTCTTTTCAGTCACAGAATGAATAGTTCTATTATACTCAATCGTGGCCATTAATATTAGGTCAGTAGTGTCATCAATTCCTTTCTCCAATTTCAGACACCTGGCTATTTCGCTCATGGTGCTATGGAACCTCTCTACCTGCCCATTCGATGTACTGTGCAAAGGGGGTGCATTAACAATTTCAATGTTGAAATTATCTCTAAGACAAGACGTAATGGTATTAGAATTTAGCGATTTTTCGTTATCGCAAAAAATAGTTTTCGTACCCGAAAACAAGTTCACTAATTGCAGAATGCATGGTTTTATATCAATAAGGGTGCGAGAGGGTATTGGTTGCACGACGGAAAACTTTGATAGCTTATCAATGCAGGTCAGAAAGTATGTTGCATTGGTTGAGAAGATATCAATATGGAGGATTTCCCCTGGAAATGTTGGCACAGGCGTTTTTTCAATTGGGTGTTTTACCGGGTGCCTTTCGTATTTGGCCCTTATACAAACTTATTCTCCATTCTTGGGAAAAAGTAATCATTCAGTATTTGCTTCACGTTTTCTTGGGCAGCGCGGTGAGCCCTATTATGTTCTTGGTTTATGATCTCTAATTGTTCATTGGGGTTAAATATGTCCGTAACAAATTTTGTAGTGTGACGGAAAGTTGTGGTGGGGAATATATTTACTAGCTGATGTTGGATCTGCGCCAGCAAAGGCAATTCACAGTGAATGCAGTTAACCACATCGGTTTTTACTACCTCTCCTAGCATTTTAAGCAAGGCCTTCTTATCGGGAAAAATAAGGAGATGACCAAGTTTGTTTCCAAAAATTACGAATGTCCTTTTGGATGGATGTTGACCCGCTTCCAAAATAATTTGGTTTTTATAGACATTAACTGGTTTTAAGACAGTTTCTATTGTGTAAGTTAGAGATTCCTCACTGTGAACAGTCGCAGCAACCGAATCAGTTTCGGATTCTAAGGCATTCATGAACTGGCGTGACAAGGCATCTGCAACCAGATTGTCCTTACCCGGTTTATAATGGAGCTTAGCATTATATCCTTCGATAAAGGCCTTCCACCTTTTTATTTTTGGATTTGGGTTGCGATCTGACACCGCAAAAGTCAGAGGCTGATGATCAGTGTAAATGTTTAAATCTTTCACACCGTACAAATAATGCGTCAGACTCTTTAGAGCCCAAACAATGGCCAAAAGCTCTCGCTCATTCGTGGCAAAATGTTCTTCTTTTTTGTCTAATGTCCTCGAAATCATTGTGATTGGTCTGCCTCCTTGAGACAGAACCGCACCTAACGCATGAGAAGAGGCATCAGTGGTGAGGTCGAAAGCCTTCTGGAAATCGGGATAGGCTAACATGACATCCTCAAAAATTTTGGATTGCGGTAACCTTCTGCGGGCATGTTCTTATTCCATTTTTAGATATTGCGAAACCAAGGTACTCAAGTTCCGTTTTAAAAAACTTTGATTTCTCTACGGAAACTCTCATATTTGCTTCCAATAAGCTTTTCAATATAGCTTCAATGTGTTTTAAATGTTCATCTGGATCGTTCGAGAAAATTATAACGTCGTCAATATAAACAAAGCTGTACTTGCCTAAATGTTCTCTAAGAACATCATCAATGGCCCGCTGAAATATGCTGGGCGCGTTCTTTAGGCCGAAGGGAAGGCGGTTAAATTCATATTTACCATTGCAGACTGAGAATGCGGTTTTCTCGCGATCTCGCTCTGCAAGCTCAATTTGGTGAAAACCAGCCTTTAGATCTAAGGTTGTGAAGAGCTTTGATTTTCCCAGGTTTGATAGAATCATCCCAACATTTGGTATTGGGTATGAATCTTCAATTGTTTTATCATTTAGCTTGCGAAAATCTATCACAAGCCTTTTTTTCTTGATCCCATTTTCGTCAATTCACTTTTTATCGACAACCCATATAGGGTTGTTGTATGGCGACCTCGAAGGTCGTATTATATCATTTTCAAGGAGGTTTCTTATTTCCGATTTTACGAAATCGGCGACACCCAGTGTATATGGGTAAAATTTTGCGTAGGTTGGTTCATTATCCCTAGTGCGAATTGTAGCTACAACATTCGTGTTATAACTTAGTTTTTCGTTTGGGTCTGCAAAGACTGCTGAGACACGCTTTATCATGCTTGAACATTTTTCTTTCATGCTCGCCGGGACTGACTCGGTCTGAAGCTGAAGATGGCTGACATCTTGACCTTTGAGGAAATGAATAACTTCTTTCCCAGAATTATATTCAATCAGGTTTTTTTTAAGTTAATATTTGCATGGACCCTATTAAGTAGGTCAAGGCCCACAATGCCGTCAAAGATAGATAGGCTCCTGACCTGACTCCTTTTAGACCCGCTAGAGGACCGATGTAGCTTTTGGAGGCGCCCGTGTCGACAAGCAATTTTATCTCCTGCCCAGCTAGTGTTTTGGAGATCCAGGGCAGGAGGGAGCTTCCCCTAAAAAATGTATCTCTTCTGTTTCGTGTTCTTCAACTGCTGATTCAGCTAACTCCTCATATGAAGACTCTGAGCCTGGTTCATGCTCGGGCTCAAATATTCTCAAATGGTTTACCCTTTGAAACTTTGGACCAGTATGACGGTCCGAGGACGCCTGGCGTTTTTGAAACTGGTCATTTTGACGATTCATAAATTTTGGGTTTTGTCTCCAGCGGGACGAAGTCGGATCTATTTCCATTGGTTCTATACGTGACTGTACCTGTCGATTGAATTCTTGATGATTCCGGCCAACAAAATTGCCTTGACGGAAATTCTCATTGCTTCTCCCCTGTCTAAAATGCTCATTCCCGCTATTTGGTCTATATTGCCTAGAGAAATGGGGGTTCTTGTAGTTAGCAGTGGTTTCCCTGTTGTTATTGATTTGACTATCCAAGTTAACCCTGTTGTTGCTCCGCTGAATATTATTGGTTTTTCTTGCGGCATCGGCCGCCCTACTCGCAAAACTAGCAGCGAACACATAGCGCTCATGATTCGCGTCTACTTCCTGTGCCAGTGCTAGTGCAGATGGCAAATCATTTGGCTGTGACGCAAATAGTATATCACATAATGGCTTCTTAAGCCCAGAAATAAAATCTCTTAGGGCATCGGCCCTGTATTTTTCATTAATTGCATTCGCAATGTCTACCTCGTAAGACATTTTCGTCTTATTTGCAAGAGAAGATAACTTTTTCTCTACCTCGTCGTAAAACTCCAGTACGCTGGAAGAACCCTGTCTAAGAGTTGATAGTTCCTGCTCCACCAAGTAGATTGGTCGCTTATCAGAAAAAGTAAAGTCTAATCTAGCTATGATTGCTTCAAAATTTAATACCGTGTTGAAAGAGGAGAGGAGTGCGTCGGCAGCACCTCGAACTTTGTTTCTTATTATTGTAACCGCTTGATAGTGCTTAGAGCTACCATCGTATGTTTTAAATAACTCATAGGCATTATGAGCCGCTTCGCGCCACGATACGTAAGATTCAATCTGACCCGAAAATTCTGGTAACGTCTTCACAACGTCAAGGGACTCGTCACATGATATGCCCGGTATAATCCTGACCCTCTCGTACTTTGCTATAACTGGCACTGCGGAAGCACTAACAATCTGATCCTGTAACACTTTTAAATTTTTTTCAAATTCCTGCCTTTGCATCGAAAGAGCAGCAGACACTGAAGCGTTTATCACTTGCGAAAGCTGTGTTTCGTTCATTTCTATGCTATTTGTTTGCTGTTCTGATAAAGAAATATTCTCAAGACTGGCAATTAAGTCCGATACGTCTAAGAACGGATTGACTGAGCTATTCATAAACATCTGAACAATCTTATGTTTCACTTAAGCACAATTTCCTCTTAATTTATTAAGTATTTTATTACGTTAATTAAAAATTTTGTAGCGGCAATTTTAAATTTTAAACAATCAATAATAACAAAGAAATTTTCAGCACAGTTGTTTAGATTTATTTGAAATTTAGCACAATAAGCTGCTCTTGCACAGTTTGTTATAAAATTATTATTTAAACGAGAAGGCGAGTCAATCAACTTACATTACTTTTATTCTTAATAAGATGCGGTGCTACTACAATTATAGTTGTAATTTATAGATGAATTTTATAGTTGAATTTTATAGTTGAATTTTCCTGTAGTTGAATTTTTACAGTTGAATTTTTATAGTTGAATTCTTAAGGTTTGAATTGTTTCAATATTCAGTACTTTATTGCCCCACGTTGGGCGCCAATTAACAAATTGTACCTTTGAATGAGTTGAATCTTTATTTCGAACTGAACTTAAAACTAAACAGAAAAATACTAGAAGCTATCCGTACGTGATCGCTGCCCGAAAACGCTGCGATAAGCTGCTGTTGGCGGAAGAGCTGCAGACGCTACGTCAGCAGTTTGTCAAGCGCTAGCTTCAGTTATATCGTTGATTATTGTTGTTTGTGCTTTATTTGCATGAATGATTGTTGTTTCTGGTTTTAGTTTTCATCGTAGGGGGTTTGTTTGCGTTAACTTGTACATTATGCTAAAATAAAAAAATATTATCCATATAAGTTTCACAACCAAATGAAGAAAAAACTTTTAAAATAATGATTTGGTTTGAAAAACAAAACCTAAGATTTTTTTATCCTAAACCGTATACGTTTTAACAATAAACGCAATGGTTTAAAAAGTAAACTTCATAGTTAAGAAAAGGCTTAAACAATTTTTGATGTACAATTTCATACAAGAGTGTTTTACTTCAAAACTTATAAAAGTTTGGATAAACATAGAAACTCTTGATGCATAAAATTTAAATTGAACATTTTGATCGTGCTGCTTGCGCGAATACACTGACTGATTTTTGCGAATACACTGACTGATGCGAATTTATTTAATTTGTACAAATTGAGATAAATAATTTATAATAGCCGATTTGTCTAATTAATACAGTGCCTATAAAAATGCGGTAAAAAACATTATAAGAAATCAAAAATCTTGATGGAATAACAGTATTGAAGGAAGATAACCTTGGGTATTGTATACCTTAGGTTAACACCTTTGTTTCAATACTGATAACTTTAGGTTAGGTATACATTATTGAAGGTAATTGAACCTTAATTACTTTTTCTTGGGAGTGCTTTCTTGGTCTTGGTCTTATCAACTAAATATATTTTTTAGTTTTTTAGCAATTCTTAAAAAAAGAACGGAATCGTGAAAAGAAGTAAACAAAGAGCGCAACAACAAGTCTTTGCAGAATTAATGTAGTCAATTTTTTGAACCTTTGCTTTGTGCTAAGAAGTAGAAAAACATTGCTTTTTAAATTGGAAAGTACATAACTGCAATTCCGATTTGGTTTTAGCAGAAGGTGTGCTTATAAGATTTTCAAAGTTAATGGACTGCATGAGCCACAGAAGATTACTGATGAATTGGTGTAGAGACCAACGAAACAGATGGTGGTTGTTCTGTAAAGAACATTGTTGTTATGGCAACCTGTTGCTTCATGAAAGTAATTGGCATAAAGCTCACAAATGTAATTCTTAAAAATTAATTTTTTTAAGAATTGCTAAAAACTAAATATACATTTAAAAACATGCCACAATTTATTTTTCATAAATATATTTTTGTTTATTCGTTTATAATCCTTTATAAGTCTATGCAAATACACTTTATTTTTATAATATATATAACAACAAACTATTTTGAAGAAAGTTACACGCTTTTGTTTGCAAATAATTTTTTTAAGAAAAAACCAAGTATAACAATTCGTTGTCGATATTAAGGAATAACGATGGCTTAATAAAATCTCTAATAAAATAATGTCAATTAAAAAATAAAAAACCAAAAACTAATAGAGAACAATTTAAAGCCTCTTAGTTATAAATGAAACTTTAATACTCGTAAATATAAGAATTAAAGTTTTGGTCATAGTTTATAATAGATTGAAAAAGTGTAGGGATAATAATTAACAATTTGGGTTGTGCTACTTTTTTGTTAAGATTATGCTTTTTTTGTGCGATAGTGGCTTTTGGCTTAAATTTGTTGGCGAGACTGACGAAACAATTGTTATCAACCAACGAAATTTTCACTCTTCGCCCTTTTGACTATGAGATCTTATGAGATCTTGCATTGTTTGATAGTATTAGTTGTTGTTTGAGCAGTTTTCGCTGGCCAACAAGCAACTACTGAGAGATGAAACATGCAAAACAATAAAATAAAGAATATACAAAAGAAGTATAAAAAAATATATTAATTTATTTTAATATATCGACTGGTCTCTGACTTAATCTCGTAAATCGAAAAGTCTAGGTTTTCAGGAGAAGCAAAAAACTGTTTTTTCCTGAAGGGGAGATAAAAGTTGTAATCTGTGTTTTTCTAATGTTCAAAGTAGTCTTTAAGGACTTATTGACAAATAAAACGGAGCAAAATTAATTGTATTAAATTTTAGTTAGTAGTTAGTAGTTAGTAGTAAATTAGTTAATAGTTTATTAACGAAAAAAAAAACGAAATGGCCATTTCAGCCCTTGAAAGGACTTTGACCGAGCTTCTTATGACCAATTGTGTTGTGTGTGATGTGAAATGTTTACACACAAAATGATCGAGAACTGGACCTACATGTTTTACGCCGACTCCGAATGGTTTATGTTCTCAAGAAGCTTTTCATGGCAGTTTTTACTCTCTGAGGTTTGCCATTGTCTGCAGAGAGGTGACGGCCGAACAGAAAAATTAATTCAATTGAAAAAACTTTCTGTGTCGGATGGAGGATTCTAACCTGGGTTCTCTGGCGTAAGAGTCACACACTCTACCCACTACGCCACGGCCGCCATAGTTTATTAACAGTTTATTAAAAAATAGTTTATTATTAAAACTAAGGTTTCACAATCAGGTTTCACAGCTTAAAAGACATGTCCGTCTCGCGTCGTTTCATATTTCAACTGTCCTTTTTAGTTCGTCTATTGTTCACTGTCCCATGGCAGAGTTATAAGGTAGGGCCGACTCGAAGAGGAATGAAGTAGAAAGCAGAATAAAGCGGGCTAGATGTCAAAATCAGCTGTTCATCGCGAATTTCTTTATGCTCACGTTTCGCAGTTGTTTTTAGGTTAAAACTGTTACATGTTTTCTTTGCAATTTTAAGACTTCTTTCACATTTTATAGTTTTTATTACACTTTTTTTATAATATTTTCACTCAAATTATCACAAATTTTACACACGCGAACGCACGGCTTGCAACTCGGAAGCATAAAATATTTTCTTCATTTGCAATTTCTCGTCGTTTTGACAACTAACCAACCTTTTAAATATCCACTCTTCGTTGACGCTTGAGGGCACTAAGCGAAGCGGCCCTACCTTATAGTTCTGCCATGCACTGTCCTACCCACGCTTCGTTCAGTTTTTGTCATGTCGTCTCATTTGTTGTCCAGTTTATGTCTCTTGCTGTTTCCGTCATCGTTAGGTTGTTGTTCTGTCAGTGTTGCTGTATTCCAGTCCACTTTTAGTTCGTCCGTAAGGCTCCGTTCCCACATATTTTTAAAAAAAACCTTGCAAATGACTTACGAGGTTACTGCTTTTAAAAACAGGCTTCTTAAGGCGGTCTTCTCATTCAAAACTCGTTTTTTGGACCCTTTTTAAAAAAATTCTTATTTGAAAACGCAAAGAATAATTGAAAACTTTTTTTATTTATTGTATTACAAAAGGTTCAAAGTAAATAAAAAAATTTGTTTTGCCTCGATACGTGGGCTGTTCAAAAAGTAATGAGACTTCAAAGTTGGTGGTGAAAAAAAAAGGTGTCGTCACGGCGGCCACGATTCCGGGTCTCCGGAGCGTCTGAAATGAAAAAAAAGGGGTTATAATCAGTATAGATGTAAATCTCGGGTGAACCTCAAGCTTAATTTTGTGATTTTTTTTGACAAAATGGCGGCCATTAAAAAAAAAAATTTCAATTTCGGGTTTTTTTTTGTAGTTTAGTGTAAAAAAAAAATAGTAAAATATTTTTTAAAATTATGGTCGAGGTTCACCCGAGAATGGTGACAATTCTGCGTCGATTCCATTTTGTTTCATGAAAATCGGTTCAGTTGAACTGGAGATATCATGGCCGCCAGTTCGAAAAACGTGGGTTCGAGATAAACGCGTTTAAAGTTTGAAGTAATTTTTTTGGGAAAAACAAAAAAATCAAAAATGTTTAAATGCAGTTTTAAAGAGCTGACAATTTTTACTTACAAATATTAGTCGGCGATGCCAGCTCCATACAGGCCACCTTCCTCTTTTTCGTAGAAACTGCTTTCAGCTGCCCTCTCTGCTCTGCGAGCCGTTCTGCCAGCTTTTGATGATGCCGCAGCTCGAGTCTCTGATCGGTTCAATCTGTCTTCATTGCGAGATAGTGCGTATTCGTATGCGTTTTTGCCAATCGCAATACCCATCAAACCCATAATTTTAAGTATGGGTATAAAACCGTCGTTGAAGAGGCACGTTGCAATGAAATTGGCCACTTCGATGGTGCGTGCGCCAGAGTTGATGTGTTTGGGCGAAAGTGACCAAAGAACAGAATTGTAGGACTCATTGGAATTCTGAGTTTCAGATCCAAGGCATCTTTCAAGCAAATTATCTGCCGACAGCGCTTCGTAAGCTGGTTTTATTACCTCCATCACCTTCTTGTCCATCAGACCTTGCTTCGCAAAAAAGGCTGTATCTTCTAAAGTATTTCGAATTTCTAAAAATCCTTTTAGGGGCATATTCACAACTACCCAAGCTATAAATAAATGCAAAAAAAAGTTGAAAAAAAGCGCTGCTCAATGAGAAGCCCCCCTTAATATTGTTTTATGAGGTTCTCACTTTTGTGTGTCAGATGTTACTTCCAAAATTTCATCCAAATATTTTTTGAATTCTTAGGTTTGTAAGGCGGATTATTTGAAAAAAAAAAAATGTGCGTACAGTTTTGAATATTTATTGTATATTAATGGGTAAAAAACAGAAAAAAATGTAAGAAAAGCAATAATAACAGCAATGCCACACAGCTCTGTTGAAGTGTCTGAGTCACTCTTCCATTATACTCTTGAGTGCAATAGAATATCTATTATAAAAAAAAGAAGCAAAAACGAAAACGGCAACAAAATATGCAGGCAAGCACAAACGTTGGCACATGCTTGTATGAACAAAAATATAGCGTCCCAATAAGAGTGCACGATTTAAATTTTGTGGCATTTTTGAAAAATGTTCTGAATCGGAATATATCTATTTGACAATCCAAAAAAAAAATACACATGTATTGAGACATCCTTTATTTACCCTTTATATACAGCGTCTCAACAACGTTGATCGAATATTTCCGAGAAGATAGGAAAAAAAGTAAAAACAACCTCACAGCTCTGTTGAAGCTTTTGACTTCTTTTTCACTCTCGCATTCTACTGTTCACTTTGTATGAATCAGAGCTTTCAAATGATATAAGTTTCATTAGAATATGATGTCTTTAAAAATAGGTAAAAAGGGAATAAACTTTGTGTTCACGCAATAATATATAGATTCTAATACTGGAATGTATCATTTTGTACGTAATAGAATCCATTACAAAAGAAAAAGCAAAAATGAAAAAAAACAACCATGCCATGAGATAGTTATAACATTGGCTACACACTGTATTAGGTGTGCAATTTTCACTGGTCAAAAACAACTTATATGCTCTATTGAATTCACTAGTTAAAAGATTCTTTTCCTTTTGAAATTTTGTAGAACTTTTCTTTCCGATTTGATGACCGCAAACGTAGCAAAATAAATCAATATTTTCACAATGCATATTGAAATTGTCAGTTGCCAATGTTGTGTGCGAATTATGCTGTAGCACTTTCACTTTTTTTACTTTCACTTTTTCACTTTCACCGCTGAGCTCTCGTTGACGTCGCGCTGTAATGCCTCGATGTGAGCGTCGTGTCGCTTTTATATTGTGTGCTGCGTCCCTTGTTGCGTGTGCTGAGCGTACTGCATTGCCTGTGCTGCTGCGGTCGGCGCGTGATACCTAAGCGCTACCTAAACGGTGTTAACTCTTGGACAAACACATGGTTCTGGCCAGGCATATTTCATTTTTGAGCGTTAGTTAAACATACTAGACATTAAACATGACAAGAGCTACAATGTGAATTCAATGCAGATGTTTGCTTCCAGGTAGTTGTTTGATAGTTTGGGCACGGGAACTCACCCACCAGCTTGAGAATTTTTATTAGAATGCACTTACTATTAGTGAAGGTACAGTGCACTCACACACTCGGCCTCCTGACTGACAATTATTTACGTTCAAAGAGAATTTTTATTAGAGTGTACTTACTATTAGTGAAGGTACAGTGCACTCACACACTCGGCCTCCTGACTGACAATTATTTACGTTCAAAAAATTGTCTTACCATTCAATTGTTTTTAAGCGAAATTTTGGCTCCCAGAAAGTAATTTTGTTAGAAAAACCTCACTATCTCCGGTCTTAGAAGGGTTAATGCGGAGTATTATACTTTAAAAAAAGCTTGAAGTGTTGTCTTTTGAGTCTAGGAAGAAATAAGTTTACTAGGGCTGTTTTTTGAGAAAACCAGATTTTTATTAAAAAAGTGAGGCTAAAAAATCTTTTTTTTTTTTAATTTGCCCCAATGAGTTAAAAAAATGAAATTATTTATATACAGATTTATAGCGTTTTCAAAGGTCTTCTCAATGATACCCATCTCATCCAGATCGGATAAGAAATGGGTGAGATGTAAGCGATTATATACTCAAGCTATAAAGGCCTATATCTCAAGAAGTTGGATCGGCCTCCTTAAAAAACTTTGGGGTTTTAATCAGCGCTGTAAGCCCTACCAGTCCAAAGAAAATTGGCGCATTTTTCGTAAAGTAAATTTGTTCGTAAAAGCGGAAAATAAAAAAAAAACTAATCGGTCCCATTGTATGCGCGCGCATACACATATATTTTTAATTTTAAAAAAGCTAAAATATATTAACAACCATTTATGTTTTACTATCATATTAATACATTTGAACTTCATAAAGGTAGATTTACAATGAAACTAATAAGAATACATCTTACATATATTATATAAAATTAATTTTTAACTTTTGTCAATTATTTGTACATTTTTCGCATACATTGAACTTATGTTCAGCAAAAATGAAATTTCTACACTTTTCACAGCGTGTAGCAAAAAGATTTTTGTTATTTTTATATGTGCTGATGTAGCATCGGCCTCGTTTTGATGTACTCGGTAAATGGCGAACCTCCCGAATTCTTTGAATAACACTGGAAGCATCATTACTTTGAGGTTGTTTTTTACGTTAAGTGATCTGTTTTTCAACGAGATTCAATCCAAGCTCCTCGAAAAAAAGGCGACGACGAATATTATGGTTCTGACAATATTGTGGTATGTACTGAGCAATGTCACAAATCGGTACCGGCGGGGAACATATGACAACATAACTGCTTGCAATTTATGTTCATATACAACTTCTGTATGATAAATTGGCTTTTGACGCATGTCGAGTAGAACTGAAGGAATGTCAGTCCTATTTTTCCTTATTGTTCCCAAAATAGTCATGCGATTCTTATGTAAATCTTCTGCCAATTCATACGAAGTGAAAAAGTTGTCACACGTTACATTTCTGTCAGAAAGTCCTTCCACGAAACCCAAAACAACACGCCGTCCGAGATTACGTTCATAAGTGGCATTACGATTCCGACCAACATAAATTTGTGTGTTGTATGCAAACCAGCTTTTTGAGTAGCATAGCACCCAAATTTTGATGCCATATTTCGCCGACTTGGATGGAATATACTGACGAAACGGACATCGCCCACGATACGGAACTAACTGTTCATCTACGGTAATGTTTTCTCCTGGTGTGTAACAACTTTCAAATAATGATTCCATTTATCGTATACATTTCGAATCGGTGCCAATTTGTCACGTACAGAAGTACTTGTAGATGCAGTGTTGGCCATACGTTGTTCGCGGTTATCAAATCGAATGCAACCATGGAGACGCTTGAACATTTTCAAAGACATTGTTGCTCTAAATATTGGCCGACCAGTTTCGTCATTCCATAGTTTAGTGACACATTCACCGTATGACCGATACACACCAGAAAGCAGCAACAATTCAAAGTATGCGTGCAGAGTGTCCAAATCAATGTTTTCCCAATCGTCTTTGTACTTTCGCACACCATAGAAATTCGTCATGTTCAAAATAATATTCTCAACCGGTTCAAGGAACATGTGAAATGCAGACGAAAAATCAACTATAGTAGCAGCTGGGTCAGAATTCGTGAAATCGCCCCAAAAAAAAATTTTATCGGAATTTTTTTTTTAATGTTGATTTATTGCACACCATTGACCACTTGACGTAAGGAAAATTAAAAATTTTTTTTTTTTGGACAAAGTTATTGTCAAGTGAAAATTTTCTTCACCTTTCAAACAAAGTCTCGCCATTCGCAAACAAATGATTCGATTAAATCGAAACTTTGGTATATATAAAAATATAATAAAATTAAGGTCAGTTAATTGATGAAAAATTAAAAAAAAAAAATTTGCACAATTTTGCCAATAATTTTTTATCAACTACTAAAAATTTTAATTGTTCTGCGCCTTTAAAAAATCTTAAAAAAATACAAATTTAACAATAAAATCATGATGAACCTAAATCCGTCAAAAAAAGTCATGAGCGGCAATTATTTTAGAAATTAGAGCGAAAAAACGATGCACCTCAAAGCAAATTTACACTGCAAGTTTTGTTTTCTATAAGCATCGTCGTGGACTTCCCTGATTTTCTGAGAATGATCATGTGAAATAATAAATTGCTTACAAATTTACTACAATATTAACGTATATTCGCCAAAACCTTATAATAGAATCACGTATTACAGAAATTGATTACAGGAGGTCAAAAACATCAACATCGTTTGAATTTGAAATTTGTTTACATGCAATTTTATAATTATCAATAGGTTGAAAAGAATGGTACAGTCGCGTACCCTTTATTGTTTTGGCATTAGAGAAACGATTTTGTAATTCTTCTCTTTCCTTTTCGTGATCCGTTTTTAAACAAAATTCAAAGACTATGTTATCAAAATTATTTTCCGCCCATTCAAATAATTGATATGGGGTAGTTATTTGGTTGTTAATTGGCCTTTGCAAACTTGCACGAGATGCCAACCTTTTGACAGTTCCTCCTACTCCATCACACGCTCCTTTTCCGTGCGAAGTTGCGAAAAAATGCCATTCTGCCTCTATATTAAAATCGGCCTTATAGTGTAATACATTTATAAAGTTGTATTTGTTTTTGTATTGAGCTGCACATCCGTCAGAAAAAAAATAGATTTTTTTACGTTTTCGCTTCCAAAAATGAGTTGCAAATATTCGATCATCTTTTTATTGAATAAATGCACCGCGACTGTATCATGCTTGTTATGTTCGGATATAATAACGAAACATTCGTGAAAAATATTCATCTCAGACTTGTAATAAATAATATACGGATGAAGTGTTGCTTGATCATTCGATCAATGAAAGGACTGAACTGCGTCTTGAATCTTGAAACTGTAGTTGTCAAAAACATGTCCAAATTTTCGACTTTTTTAATAAGTTCGCATCTAAAAGGAATTTCATATATATATATATATATATGTATATGAGAATTTAATTTAAAAAATTCACCTGTCAGTACATGTCCATTCTTTGAAATGAATTTCAATAAAATTGTTAGCCTTTAAACAATTTGTTAGATATTTTGATAGTGATAAAAAACCTGGACACTGATCACAAAGTAGCAAGCTGCATGACTGTTGTGGCGAGGGACACATCATCTTTTCCATTAAGTGTTTAATAGTGTACGTCTGGCTAGTTCCTTGCAGCGCAAAATTTAAAGCATGAATTTTTAATGTCATGTTCTGGTGTATTTTGCAGACGCACACATTGTGACTTCCACTACAGCCAACAACTACGCAGTGGGCTGGTCTTAGCTTTGTAAATTTCGACAGACTAACCCTTATGTCTGGATATTTTTCTAAAAATTGTGCGTGTATGTCTTTAATATTGCAAAGAAGCAATCTTTTTTGTACGCTCTCCTTTTTCCCATCCACAATTATTGAAATATAGTCCTTTTTCCCAGGCATAATACGACTAATTTCATCCGATTCGTAATAGGATCGTATTTGTTCGATAAAAGTGTTCGATAAAGAACGGCCAATTTTCTTATTGAGATCTGCACCAAATCCTGACGATTGGCGAATCTTAAGAGCACTTCTAGCCTTGTAACGAGTGACGCCTAACATTTTCTGCATTTTTGCTGCATTCCAATCGATTGGAACGGTCGTTAATAAAGATATTTTTTTTTTTGAGTCCATTTCTTTTGAAAGCACACTTCTTATTTGTGATGCAGTTGCAAGATCTTTTTCCAGGTCATATGTGACGGATTTATTGAGAATTTTTTCACGGAAAAGAAATTCTTCTAGAAAAACATGCTTTTATGCTCGTATCAAAAAAAATAAAATTGATATTACCTTCAAAATTGCATTCATCTGACTCACTGCTACTATTTGATTCTTTCTCAGACTCATATTCCATGGAAATCGATTGCTTCTTGGGCTTTGGCAACGCAACAACTACATTATTTTTTTGAATCTTCAGTCTGCACGTATGACACACATATTTTCCTATAAGATTTGAATATAGGCTGCTCCACTTTCCCGTTATTTCATTGAGGCCCTTATAAACGCAATTGTGTTTTTGTTCGCTCAGCGGATTACAACATGCTTTTGGAGAGGGCATTTTAATTGAAATCACTTAAAAACCAATCACACAAAATTATATCTGTTTTAAGATTCAAAACACGCTATTTGACAGGTATGGTCACGTTCTAAGATTCAAAACACGCTATTTGACATGTACGGTTACGATCACTGCTTTAAACTTTTTATGCCACTTAAAGAAAACGAAACTTGCAGTGTTTGCTTTGCTTTGAAGTGCATCGTTTTTTCGCTCTAATTTCTAAAATAATTGCCGCTCATGACTTTTTTGACGGATTTAGGTTCATCATGATTTTATTGTTAAATTTGTATTTTCTTAAGATTTTTTAAAGGCGCAGAACAATTAAAATTTTTAGTAGTTGATGAAAAATTATTGGCAAAATTGTGCAAATTTTTTTTTTTTTTTAATTTTTCATCAATTAACTGACCTTCATTTTATTATCTTCGATATACCAAAGTTTCGATTTAATCGAATCATTTGTTTGCGAATGGCGAGACTTTGTTTGAAAGGTGAAGAAAATTTTCACTTGACAATAACTTTGTCCAAAAAAAAAAATTTTTAATTTTTCTTACGTCAAGACATTACCATGGTCAATGGTGTGCAATAAATCAACATTAAAATTCCGATAAAATTTTTTTTTTGGGCGATTTCACGAATTCTGACCCAGCTGCTAACGCTTTTGGACCTGAATTATAACAAAAATAGAACATATAATGAACATGAACCTATAACAATGAGGGTAGGTTTTTACCCGAAGTGATATTTTCTGCATGTCGAAACGAATTTCTTCGATTTATTTCAAATGGTTGCGATGAATATTCAAATTTCTTATTTTTTGAGAAATATTTATTTTCAGGATTTGCTGCATTTCTTCTGCTAAATTTTGCTCAAGTGGCTCAATGTCGTCTTCATCCAAATGCACGCTAACTTCACTTTCATCGTTCTCCTTGTCTGATAATGCAAAATCATCGTCACTATTGCACGAAGATTCGCCCGCTTCGCTTTCCAAATCAAAATCCATTTCTAGTTCATCTCGCTGCCTTCTTTCACGTAAAACTCTATCCATTTTCTATCAAATACTTCGAAACACAACCAAAATTCAACTAAATGCGCAAACAAACTTCACTTATGTGTGTGTTCCAGAACAAACTGAATTTCATAAAACGAAAAAATAACAGCGTGCTATAAATCCACACACAAAAATAAGCGGCAACTCCAGGTACCTGCTTATGTGTATGCGCGCACATACACAGGGACCGATTCGTAACTATAACTGCACGGGCAAATACAGTAAGGGTACAAATTCAAAAAGGGGTTTTTTTGGTTGTTCAGGCAAAATAATTCTACTTTGCAAAATACCAGGTCATTCCGCTGAACCGTTTTTATTTTATTCAAGATTAAAGATCAAAATTGTATGCGTGCGCATACAGGGGACCGATGAGGGTTAAATTACACTCCAGTTGAATTTTAATTAAAAAAATTACTATTTTATTTATAGTAAATTTGTATTTATTTTTTAGAGTGTAATTAATTGCCAGTAATGTTCACAATGCAATAAAATATTCACTTTCATTGAGACACCTTTATTATGTTTTGTCTCAGCAACGCGGATCGAGCGTGTCTGAGATGATAGGAAAGAAAAAGCGACAACAACCAAAAAGCTCTGTTGAAGCATTTGTTTTTTGTTTTGTTACCTTCGTATGGCTTTATAAAATATTTTGTTTTTGCTTCTTTTATATGGGGAAAAAGTTGTTTTTAATTTATAATTTTTTCCTATTTTAATGACAAAACATTTAAAAAAAATTATATAGTTTACAAGTTAACATGTAATCAATTTTTTTCTTTACAATGCTATCAAAAAATTCACTGTCATTGCGACACCCTCTATTTTCTTTTGTCTCAGCAACGCAGATCAAGTGTGTCTGAAAAGATGGGAAAGTAATCTTAACAACAACCACACAGCTCTGTTAAAGCATATGCCTTTTTTTACTCTCGCATTCGACTCTCGCAATCTACTCTCCCACAGCAATGATGTTCAATAGAACTGTATAGCTTTGCAACATATTTTGTTATTACTTCTTTTATTGGGGGAAGAGTGTTTTAAATTTTTGATTTTTACCTGTCTTAATGGCAAAACATTTAAATAAAACTATTAAGCACTGGGCATGAACGAGAGCTTTCAAATGATATGAGTTTAATCCAAATCTGTTGCCCATAAATTGAGAAAAAGAGGGTTAAAGATTTATGTTAGCGTATTAATATATACGGGCAGCCCCCTCCCTGTTGCATTTTGGTAGGGTAGGGCGGATAATTGGAATCTCTCTCCGTTCGGTCCGTTTTTCTCCCCAACTCGTGGGATATTCTATGAACACCCAAAAAACAAAAAAAAAAAAAGGAAGGGTGCGCTGTGGGGACGAGTCCCGAAGCGGTGGAATCACAAAAGGATGCCGTGGAACCGTAGAAGGGTGCGGGAAGCCGCAAGGTAAAGGTCGTCCACGGGCCTGGTGGACGATAAAACCCCGAAAGGAGTGGAATTGTCAGCCAGACCTGTCGAAGATGCAACACCAGGGAATGAAGCTGAGTCCGAGGCTAAGCGGCTCCTTGCTAGGGAGAAGCAAAGGCGGAGGAGGAAGCGTAAGAAGGCGGGCACAACCGCGGGGAGATTGCTTTAGAGTCTCCCGTCAATAAAATGACGGACCAATTCCAAAGCATGTCATGCGATGAGTCCACCCCGGAAACGAACGAGCGTTAAAGATTCAGGGAACAACCTGGATCTTCCGGCGAAGTTGTTAAAGGGGTGACTCGAACATGTGAGTCGAAAGGTGGACAGCTCACGGCTGTTAGCTCTTCGGCTAAGGACGGGGAAGGTGGACATCCTGTAAAGGTTGATAGCCTTCCACATAAAGGAAGGACGATGGAAGTTGGTGGACGACCCTCAAAAGTCGATATCCAGTGGAAATCGTGGAGGGCTGATAGCCAGAAACCGAGCGGTAGCAAACCTTTTCCTACACAAAGAGTTGCGTCCGCGAAGCCGAAGGCTGCATCGGGAGGGAAATTCAATCCTGAAGGGGTTATTGGAAGCGGCCTGGCATCCTATGCTCCGGTAGCGGAAAAGGACCTCTTAATGGGCATCGTTGAGTGCTCCATCGATGGTCAGTTAGGAGAGTCCCAGTTGGCGGCCCTCTTGCAGGCTCTCGACACCATCAATGAAAGCGATGGCGATGTAGGATTTGTTGGCAATGCAAACTTGTAGTATTTAATTATTGACTCAAGTGCAAGAACCCATCACCTAAGGTATGGCTATGCCGAACCGTGCCAAAGCTCATGACCTTATGGGAAGGGGCTGAATTGCGGGTCGACCGACTATACGCATTAAAGGACGTTAGAAGGATGTTCATCATTAATTACGGTACCTCAGAAAGCAAGGAGGTCATCCTTAGGAGGTTGCAGACTCAGAACGGGTGCGTTGCGGACACTTCTAAATGGAGAGTTAGCAATGCAACGAAATTCGGAGATGCAAAGGAAGGAGGCGTCAAGTTCACTGCGGACGGATGAGATGGAAGTGATAAAGCTACCAGGGGGGAAACTCAACTACACCCTTGATCAAGCTCTCATCAAATTCCAAAAGGATGCAAGGTGAGCTCGACGAAATCCCTGGTACGGGGCGGGTGGGGATTTCTGCAAGGGAGGAACCACCAGGGCGGGTGGTGGCCCCGTACCCGTACCAGAAAAACCTCGTGGTGTGTCAGCTCAATCTACACCATAGTAGGGCAGCATCAGCAATGATGATGCGTTGCATGGAGGAGGATGGAATTGACATAGCAATGCTCCAAGAACCCTGGATTCTTCACAATAGAATCAAAGGCCTCTCAGAGTTTAAAGCCTCGCTGTACCAACCGGTGGCAGACGGTAGACGGAGGACCTGTATCCTGGTGAGACATGGTATACTAGCGGTACATATGCCACACCTATGTTCCCCGGATCTTACCGTTGTGAGAATCGGGGAAGGTGCAGGTATTTGTATGGTGGCTTCAGCGTATCTTCTTTACGACTCTCCGGACCAGCCACCTTCAAAAGAGGTGGAGAACCTGGTAAAGTACTGTGAGGATAGAGGCATTGGAGTGATCAAAGGATGTGATGCCAACGCGCATAAAACTGCGTGGGGAAGCACCAATAACAGCTGCTTGAATTTGTGGACAGGTATAATCTGTTGGTAGCAAATAGAGGAGTACAGCCGACTTTCGTTGATGCAAGGCGGGCGGAAGTCATTGACGTCACTCTTATTTGCAGAAAGATTCTGAGCAGAATAGAAAACTGGAGGGTCGTGGATAGGCTAACCATGTCGGACCACAGATCCATTCAGTGTGAAGTCAAGTTCGGAATCCGACGCCAGCAGAGTAGCAGGAAGGTCAGGATTCCTAAGAGCATGGATCCTGTGAAATATAAGGCGAAGTTGAGGGAAACACTGACCCAAAAAGCTATAAAAGTACCAGGGAATACAGCGGAAGTGGAAAGCCATGTCAAACATCTTAGTTCGGCCATGGTCGAAGCTCACGAGGTGGCATGTCCTACAACTTCAATAGACGAGGGTGATCCGACGCCATGGTGATGTACGGAACTCGAATCTCTGAAGAAGAAGGTTAGGAAGGCATTCAATCGACACATGAGAGGGAGAACCCCAGAAACATGGGCAGACTACAAGGCGCGGCAAAGGGAACTGAAGAACCTCATACGACACCGTATAAGGCAGTCGTGGAGAGACTTCTGCTCTGGGATGGAAACTATTTCAGAAGCTTGCAGGCTTCAGAAAATGGTTTCAAAAGATCCATTCTCCAAAGTGGGACTGATCCGAAAAACGGATGGAACCATGGCAGAGAACCTGGAAGAGTCGATGCAAGTTCTGATAGAGGTCTGATGACCCGTGGACAAACCTGAAGAAAGGGATGCACAGGGTTGACAGACTGGAAGCCGAAAGAATGATCACTATGGACGGGGTGAGGAGTGCTATACACTCATTTGCTCCGTACAAAACACCAGGGATGGACGGTATATTTCCGGCTATGTTGCAGTAGGCGGAAGATCTCATCGCACCTAGGCTGTGGGGTATATTTGTTACTTGCTTAGCGACTGGGTATGTTCCGAGAGTCTGGAGAGAGGCGAAAGTTGTCTTTCTCCCGAAACCCGGAAAAAAAGATTATGCGGAGGCGAAGTCGTTCAGACCGATCAGCATTACGTCTATTTTCTTGAAAACTATTTAAAGAGTGATGGTTGACTGTCTTGAGAGCACTTCGCTGATGCATAATCCTCTGAGTAGATGCCAACTTGCGTATATAGCAGGTGGGTCTACGGAGAGTGCTCTTCACGAATAAGTAAGAGTGGCTGAAATGAAGTTATTTTCAGGAGGCTCGTGTTGGCCACATTTATGAACATTGAGAGTGCTTTCGACAAAATATGCTTTCGAAGGCTGGGGTAAGATCTGACAGAGCGCAATGTAAGCCCAATGATAGCAAATTGGGAAGACAATATGCTCAAGCACAGTGCTGTCAACATGCAGAATGGTAGAATTAAGAGTAGAGGTAGATGATATCCTCAGGGAGGGGTGTTATCGCCAATCCTGTGGAACATCACTGTGGACTTACTTTTGGCTAGACTAGATGAATCGGGCATACACACGATAGGGTATGCAGTTGACATTGCGTTGGTGGTCTGTGGTAAGTTCATTGACACCAATTCTGACATCATGAAGGGAGCACTCCGAGTGGTGGAGGAGTGGTGTCGAGAACAAGGCGTTACCGTGAACGCTGGAAAATCAGACAATATTCTCTTTAATAGAAAGGCTTTAAAGGCCTGAGAAGAGAACCAGTCAGACTTTTTGGAGCTGAAATGATCATGTCCTCGAATGTTCAATATTTAGGGATAATCCTTGATAGTAAAGTGAACTGGAACGAACGTGTAGAAGATAGGATTCAAACAGCCAAGAGGGTTCTGTTTCAGTGTAGACGCGTTTGTGGTCTAAAATGGGGGCTAAGCCCATAGGCTATGAAATGGATCTACACTATGATGGTTAGCCCTGTCATCACGTATGCTCCGGTGATCTGGTGGACAAAAGTCAGTCACAAAGCCATTAAGAAGCGACTAGACAGAGTCCAACGACTGGCGTTTGTTGGAATAACGGGAAATACGCGCCACTCCAACAAGCGCAATGGAGGTTTTGTTAGATATGCTGCCGTTGGACTTAGAAATAAAGAAAATGGCAGCGCTAACACCCCTCAGGATGTTGCGAAGTGCTACGTGGCATGGCACAGCGAAATGTCAGGGAGACGTGTATGCCCATGGAGGGAGGGCAGAGAGTGAGAATAACAGAAAAATGTTATAAAACTCCAATAACAGATGGATGCATTTGTGAAGAAACCGCTGGTAGCGACATCAGTATATTCACAGACGCCTCTCTGATGAATGGCATAGCCGGGTCAGGCGTCTACTCAGAAGAGTTGAACCTATCCTGTGTACTGAGGCTGGGGAGGTTCGTGTCTGTATACCAAGCGGAAATGCTTGGTGTAGTGCATGCGAGCGACCACTTGATAGATGGCCGGGTAAATGCCAAGAAAATGATCATTGCCCTTGGCAATCAGTCGGTGATTAGGTGCATGCAACGGACAGATATTACTTCCAGGTTGACCAAAGAATGTCTTACCAAACTCAATAGGTGCGCTCAGACAAATGAGCTCACACTTATGTGGGTGCGAGCACATTCTGGCATAGAACAGAATGAAAAGGCTGATTCTTTAGCAAAAGAAGGATCAGCAGAAGAATGCTGTGGACCAGATCCACATATCGCCATAGGCGACAACATGGTGGCAGGGCTTATTAAGCAATAGACGGACTCGGAACACCGTATAATGTCGAAAGAAGCTGGTAATTGCAGGCAATCAAAGGCGGCCGTGAAATGGTCAAGTAGTGAGGCAGCAAAAGTCACCCGATACAATCGGAAGACTTTAGGCTGGATTACTGCACTGGTCACAGGACACGGTCCCTACATGTACCATCTCAGGAAGATGACTCTGATCGAGGACGATGCGTGTAGGTTATGCCTAGAGGAGCCGGCAGCAGCACACATTCTGTGCCAGTGTCCGGCGGGGGCACGCATAAGATTGACCATTCTGGGACGTCCATTTATTGACGAAGCCGAGATTGGTCAACTGACATACAAGGACCTGCTTGAGGTGACAAAGGGTGCTTATATAAGGAGAATGCTCACTTATGAGTGCTCCGAGCAGTAGCATCCTTCGTCTAATAGGGGACGAAAAGGGGACCACTGTGGTCTGATTCGGCCAATCTCCGACTTATTATATATAATATATAAGATATATAATAGAAATATTAAGGGCCAATTTCAGAGTCTGACTGATAGTGTTAGATTTTAGTTAGATAGATCAGTGTCGGTATTAAATTTACACCCAGGACAAAATCGTAAAACCAAAGAAATTGCATTTTGCCACAAAGACTTTTATCGGTTAGATTGTGCCCAATGAGTGAGCAAAGAAACAAAGATTGTTAGATTCCCAAGAACAATATACTTTAAATCAAAAACTTAAATTCTTGTGGCAAAGATGTACTCTTTAAAAAAGCATGGGAAAGTCGTTAAATTAAAGAAAATGTACTTTGGCACAAAGACTTTTATTCGTTACGGCAAAGGCGCAGAACGTCAGATTCCCAAAAAAATATACTTTCAACCAAAGACTTAGGTCCTTGATTTTAAAAACATATTTTTTAATTGAAACATTAAAATGAAACCAAAACAAATTTGAGCAAACTTTCTTTATTTACATTTTTTTACATCCTTTTTCATTTGAGGATATGTTTGCTAGCATTTTTCAAAGATCACTGCACACCCTGCAGTTGTTGGAAATGCTTCGATATAACAAAAAGAAAACACTGCACTTGATACAACTGACACTTGATTGCACTTAATATGTAACTTTTTAACTTAATTCACACATTAATTCACTTTTCCACAACTAAAAAGAAAAACTTATACGTTTGTAGCGGGAAAATAAAGCGCTGCTATGTCGAACTATTCAATGTTGGCACTCGCACCAAATTTTATTATTCTTCGTATACAAATATGATTTTCAAGAAAACATTCTTTAATGTGACAGACTTTGTCTTTGAAGGAATGAAGCTTATTCTCAAAAAAACAAAGAAAAGTTGTTGATTTTACACACTTTTTTCAATTCCTTGTTAACAAAGAACTAAATCGTTATAGTATATATTATAGTGATTTATATATACTAAAGTATTGCAAAGATGGTTTCATTGATTTAGCTTCAAAGAACCTTAGCCTTTTGTTTCGATGAGCAGCACTTGCATAGTTAAAGGATAAATCATTATTGCACCGATCTTTTCATTGTTGTAAAGATATATTATTTACAGTTTTACAAGAACATTTTTTCTTTTATTTTAAGGCGTTCAATTTTCTCGGTGTACCAACGTTTTTTCAGTAAAGCAATAAGATCCAACCATCACCATATCTTAATTTATAATAAGTTTTATTTACTGCAAATTTTCAGCACTTAAAATCAATGACACAATAATCTACTGTCTTCTTGAAAAAATGGTGGTCAACATAATGAACTTTATAAGGTTCATGTGTTGTTCCAGCTTCCTTTATAAGTTTTCATAAATCAGCAGAAATAATTTTTTTTGAAGCGAAGCTTTTTACTCCTCGTTCTGTGATTTGCTTAGAGTGAAATCTGAAAAATTTTCGACAGATTTTTTCTTGGAATTTTGATGATTTCTTTGTTGCTAGCGCTTATTACAACAAGAAAATTTAATACTTTAATATTAAATACTAAAAATATGTTTTGGTTCCCGTGGTGATCGAACCCGTGCCCTTTTTAACGATAACCAAGCACACTACCCACTAGGCCACAAAGACCTGTGGGAAAAGGTTGTTAATTTAATCTTAGTTATAACAGAACCTATTCTGCAGTAGATCGTCACCATCTATCAATAGGTAGAGGATTGTTTATTTGCTATGCTACAAAAATTTGCTTTTATTTGCCACAAGGCGTCTCCAGCATCGGTGTGCTTGTATTGTGAATGCGTTTGTGGTGTTGTTGGCATAGAGTATAAATTCCCTGTAGGAAAATCAACTAATTTAAAAGTAGTTGATAAAGTAGTTTTTTGTCAACGACAACTAGTTGAAATTCTGACTTTTTTCCATAGAACGAACTAACTTATTTTGTATGGTGATGTCCGCTAAATAAGTCAATTGACTTTCGTCTGCATATATTTTCAACTACTTGTTAAATAAGTTATATTTAAATTATTTTTGTAATTACTTTAAAATAGCCAATTGAAAACTATTACTGATGACCTAAATATAATAGTTGATGAAATAACATGGTTAAATATATATAAACTTGTAATCTAATAAAAATTTGCAATTAAAACATGTCAAAATCAGAGTAGTTGCCGCCTTAATATAATTCAAAGTAGTTCATATACTGGTTTATTTTAAATTAGTTTTTTAATTAGTTGTTTTTAAAAACAAGTTAGTTTGTTCCTATAGGGTTATTATGTAGAGATTGCATCAACTCTGCTAAATCTCTGGCATGTGTTAGCAGAGTTTTTTTCTTCATGTTTTTAAGTGAAATAACTCTGTTAACACTGTTAGCAGAGTTGATGCACTCTCTAGATAATAAATTACACTCTATGCTTTAAGCGTCAAAAAAATAGATGATATCAATAAATATGGAATTAACAAACGCATACCTGAAATCGGCAAGGTATCTAAAATGTTTGTTAAATTTTGTTTCGTGTGCGTTCTTTAATATATATTTTTGAAGCGAAGTTTTTTAATCCTCGGTCTGTGATTTGCTTAGAGTGAAATCTGAAAAATTTCCGACAGATTTTTCGCTACGCAGTAAGCTGTTAAAGGAAAAAATTTGTTCAGTGCAGCCAAGTTCACAACCATGTGTGGAGATTTTAAAATGGAGAGTCGCTGGCATTATATGTAGTAATTGGCGTGGAAATTTGACATTCAACAATAAAAAATTAACAGTAAATATGTTTTCTGCATATATGTTTTCTGCATATATGTTTTCTGTATATATGTAATAAATTTTATGTTATCTTAAATTTTTGAATTTAAAAGTTAATTTATTAAAAAGAAAAAGATTATTAAGCTATCAAATCTATGTAACTGCGAAAAAGCTGGATGTTTTATTTTTATTCATTTATTTTGGGGGGGTTTCAATTCCCAAAATCCCCCTTGCATTCGCCCCTGATAAGTAATATAATATTATTACTTTAAAGAGTCGGTAATATGTAATAAGTAACACTGCCGTTGATAGATCTAGATATATCCCCGAGAGATATTGTAGTCAGAGCATTGCACGACTATAATATTTTCATTTATTCGTTCGTAGAAAAAATTTTGCCAACGAACATAATTTTAATTTGTATTTTCTACGAACGAGCAAATAACTATTTTCCAGGAACGAACGAACAACTGTTTGCTACGAGCTAACGAACTAACAACTATTTTCTACGAGCGAACGGAAGAACCTCTATTTTCTATGAACGAACGAACAAAATATTTATTTTGTTTCCCTACAAAAGAAAAAAAAAAGAGCGGGCAAGCATTTCGACTTAATGCGCAAAATAACTGTTAAGAAATCGCTCTGATTGAGAAGTAATTTGTGATTGTACTTCTGGAACATCTATTTTCTACGAACGAACGAATGAACATCTATTTTCTACGAACGAACGAACAAACATTTATTTCTACCAACTAACGAACGAACATCTATTTTCTACGAACGTACGAACGAACATCTATTTTCCACGAGCGATCGAAGGAACGAACAAAATGTTTTTTTATTTATATACGAACAAACGAACGAGCAAAATATTTTGTTTTAATAAAAATTTCATGGTAGAAAATTTAAAAAATTTTAAATCAATATTTAAAAGTGTATTTTTCAGTATAGACAATTTTATTAACGCCATGCAAAAAAAAATTGTGTTTCAGAACTTAAACTTCTAAACATTTTTTTAAAAGTAAAAGTAAAAATATTTCATAAATTTCTTACAAAATTTTAAAATTTTGTCCTAATAGTTCTGTCAAATCTTGCACAGTAGAATGGTGTATATTGCGACGATGTTCACAACATTTTCATATAAATATCTCTGAAAATAGAATTCCATTGGCCATCTTTTTTAATGAGCATTCCAGAAAAATTCCCAAATGCGTGAAGCTTCTACGTAGACCTTTCGAGCCCCCTTAAGAGGATCATAAGGACTTTTTTTAATTCAGTCAAAAATCTCTTGTAATGTTTATCATATATTTTTACAATTGGCTAAATAAATCAGTTATTAGAATACTAAACTGATACCAGTACGTTGTAATTCCGAAACAGACAGGTTTTTTGTTTTTGAAAATATTCTAATCTAACCGTTTATTACAATTTAGTCCCATACTGCAATTAAACTTATTTTTATTATTTGATTTCTATTAAATTATAATAGCGTTTCGTTGACCTCATACAAAGAATACAGGATTTAAGGTCCTTGAAAGGACTTTAACCGAGGTTCTTATGATCTATTGTATTGTGCGTGTAATTAAATGTTTGCACATAAATGATGGAGAAATGGATCTTCAAGTTTTATGTCAATTCCAAACAGTTTTTGTGTAATATAGGATTATTGTACTCTGAAAAAATCGACATGCTTCAAAATTGAACACAATGTTTTCAATACAATGTTTTCAATTTTAAGTTGTGTTTTTCATATCAAATTTTAGAATTTTTTTTAATATTGCCATATGTGTTGAAAACAATATGTTACAGTAAATTTCGGATGTAAGAGCCGAGCAAAATGCTCAAAATTCAAATACTTTATCCGGGAAAGTCTTATATGAAAATCCTAGTTATAGGCAGTTTTAAGGCTTTTAAGAAAAACCCACTTAACGAACCTTTTGGGGCTTTATATAAGAAATCCGCTCTTATAGAAAATTGCATATGGGCATTTTCGCGGTGGCGCACGTGACGATCGTACGACTTTAATGAGTGAAAAAAGAATGAAAAATTTAACTTTCAAGTTCCTTATTTTGATTTTCCAATAGCTTACTAAGCACACTATACAAGGTGTTCAACCTAAGAGTTGTCAAAAGTTCGGCTCTTAAATAGAAGCCACCAAAAATGATACGTTACGTGACAAAAAATGGAAGTGGTTTTTGAGTTGGATCACAAAATTGGTAAAATTCTGTAAATTGGCAAGAGTTTTTGTATAAAACTTTTTTTAGAAGGATTTGAAATAGTATAAGTTTATTTTCAAAGTAATCAAATTTAAAAACCTTTTCTCGTTTTTTTTTTATTAGGCTTAGTGTGAAACGTTACGTGTCATGGCGTTACGTGACATTTGTTCCATTGTAATTCATTTGGGTAATTAAGTAATTATGTGATTTAGTTATTAAAAAACAAATTTTATATATTCTGCCTCTCCTTGTCTCAACCATTTTCCATTATTTTAAGCCAATGCCTTCCATTTTTACTAAAACAAAAACGTTTACGAAACATTTATAAAGCATTAACTAAAAAGAAAAATTACATTTGTGAAACAGTGCAGACGATATCAAGGTAAATGAATTTATATTTAAATTGCTTTAATCAATAAAATTAAAATGGTTATCTAAGATAATATCATTAAGTAATAAGTTTTTAATAACTTTTAATTTTCGTGTCACGGTGGATTTTTCGGCGGAAATGCCCATATACAACCTACTTTTATAAATGTGTGTTTGTTCATACAAAAGGAAAAAAATTAAAATTCATATTTATATATAAACTAGCTTATACCCGGCGCGCTTCGCTGCGCTCAGCGCTTTTCCCCTAAAAGAGTGTGTAGCTTTAGTGAAGCCATACTTTTATAGTAAGTTCGTACCGAGTTTTATTGATGTGTGACTTATTTCGAAAACTATACCGAATATTTGGGGTGCCGAAAAAGTACCACGCCCCTCGACCAACGCCCATAAAATATTACCAGTGGAACGGCATGTGTAAATTGAGGTCGAATACTGAATTCCGAGACTGTGCGACCTACAAAAAAAACCAAAACTGGTCGATATCGAAAATTTTAGGTGTATTTAAGGAGCCTTTTACGGTCGGCACCAGACTTCATAGGAACCCTCTCAAGGCTTTGGTATAAAACTTGGCTTAGCGGTTTCGGAGTCCTTAAGTGATATACACACACTTATACCCACATACGTATATACATTAAGTCGCCTCACGCTCCTTAGAAAAAAAAGTTGCTTAGTCCGGTTCTTCAAAATAATCCATGGCTTATGTTACGATGATCCCCAAAAAATTTCGACTAAAAATATTGCCTGGTATGGTAGTTAAAAAAAAACAAACGGTCAGAAATAAGAGTAATGAAAAAGTTCTTTTGCATCAAAAATCTTCAATTTTTTCCGTTGGACCAAAGATAATGCGGATTTTTATGGATTGTTTTAACTTTTTTCATATTATTTTCACTAAAATTCAAATTAATTTTTTCCCATACTACTTTTAGTCAAATAAATTGTGAAATGTAAAAGATGTGTATATTTTTGTAATTTCATTCAATTTAATTCTTCACTTTACACTATGTTTTATCATGAATAGATAATTTATTTGACCAAAAGTAACATGGCAAGACAAAATAACTATTAAGTCTGACCGTTTGTTATTAAGAACATAAGAAGATCGGTCAATGTCCTTTCAAGGGCTGAAATGGCCATTTCGTTTTTGTTTTTTTTTTATTTCAAACTATTCCAGCTGCTGTCGAAATATTTGGGAGATCATCATAACAAAAAGCGTTATTTTGAGCAACCGACCCAAACACCTTTTTTTTGTGAGGAGCCCTAGTATACAAACAAACATTTAGGCATGGCAACATTTATATGTATTGTGACCGCCACTTGGTCTTATTGCACCTACATATCAAGTTTCACTATCAAAACATGTACAGCTCAGAAATTACAATGATTTCTGAAAAGTCGGCGTAGATAAAGTGCGACTTTTACTGTAAATTTTGATTTATATACTTTCACGGATTTGTGGGCGTGCCAAAATTTATATAAAAAGTGACCGCCACTTGGACTTATAGCATCTGCATACCAAGTTTGACTATCAAAACGTTCACATCTCAGGAATTTAAATTATATTTAACCGATAGCCCTGGCAGCTAGTGCTTACTCAGTTATAATTGTTATATTGTAATTAACTATAATACATAAATAAATAAATAAATTAAATAAAACTATTGCTGAAGAGTGGGCACAGATATAGTGCTACCATGCACATTTTTTGCAAAGCTGTCGAGAGTAAGCGTATGAACTTAATTACCAAATTTTAGTATTTAACGATGAGAATTGTCTGATTTATAGAAGTTCTATTGATTTGAGGGTAAAAAAAGTGGCGGCCGTGGCGTAGTGGGTAGACTGTGTGGTCCATATGGGATAGAACCGTGGTTCGAATTCCACCTGACACAGAAAGTTTTTTCAATTGAATTAATTTTTCAGTTCGGCCGTCACCTCTCTGCTGACAATGGCAAACCTCAGAGAGTAAAAACTGCCATGAAAAGCTTCTTGAGAACATAAGCCGTTCGGAATCGGCATAAAACTTGTAGGTCCAGTTCTCGATCATTTGTGTTCAAACATTCCACAACACGCACAACACAATTCATCATAAGAAGCTCGGTCAAAGTCCTTTCAAGGGCTGAAATTGGCCATTTCGCGTTGTTTTTTTTTTATTTGCGGGTGGTACAAGTTGGCGTGGCAAATTTTATATATATATATTGACCGCCACTTAGAGCACCTGCGTATGAAGTGTTACTATCAAAACATGTACAACGCAGGAATAAGCATGATTTCGAAAAAGTGGGCGTAGATATGGTGCAACCGCGCCCATTTTTAACAGTTGCCGATAGTGACCTTATGTACAAAATTAACAATTCTTAGTCTTCTACGGTAAAAGCCGTCTAATATAAAGAATTTTTACTGATTTGTGGGCGGTTGAAGTGGACGTAACAACATTTGTATATACATAGTGACTGTCACTTGGATCCATAGCACCTGCATACTAAGATTTCCTATCAAACCGTGTACAACTCAGGAATAAGCATGATTTCGAGAAAGTGGGTGTAGATATAGTGCGGCCATGCCCATTTTTTGTGCATTGGCCGACAGTAATCAAATAAACTAAATTACCAAATCCTAGTCTTCTACTTTTTTACTGATTTGTGGGCGTTGAAAGTGGACGTGACAACATTTATATATACATAGTGACTGCCACTGGGATCCATAGTACCTGCACACTTAGATTCACTATCAAAACTTGTACAGCTCAGGAATAAGCATGATTTCAATAAAGTGGGCGTAGATATAGGGCGGCCATGTCCATTTCTTGTACACTTGGCTGACAGTAATGATTAAAACTAAATTACCAAGTCTTAGTCTTCTACGGCAAAAGCCGTCTGATATAAAGCATTTTTACTGATTTGTGAGCAGTAGTGACTGCCACTGGGATCCATAGTGTCTGCACACTTCGATTCACTATCAAAACTTGTACAGCTCAGGAATAAGCATGATTTCAATAAAGTGGGCGTAGATATAGGGCGGCCATGTCCATTTCTTGTACACTTGGCTGACAGTAATGATTAAAACTAAATTACCAAGTCTTAGTCTTCTACGGCAAAAGCCGTCTGATATAAAGCATTTTTACTGATTTGTGGGCAGTAAAAGTGGGCGTGACAAAGTTTATATTTACATAGTGACTGCCACTTGGACCCATAGCACCTGCATACCAAGATTGACTATCAAAACGTGTACAACTCAGGAATAAGCAAGATTTCGATAAAGTGGGCGTAGATATATTGCGGCCATGCCCATTTTTTGTACATTGGCCGACAGTAACCATACGAACTAAATTACCAAATCTTATTCTTCTACGGCAAAAGCCGTCTGATATAAAGCATTTTTACTAATTTGTGGGCGGTAAAAGTGGGCGTGACAACATTAATATTTACATAGTGACTGCCTCTTGGACCTTTAGCACCTGCATACCAAGATGCACTATGAAAACGTGTACATCTCAGGAATAAGCATGATTTCGATAAAGTGGGCGTAGATATAATGCGACCATGCCCATTTTTGTACATTGGCCGAGAGTAATCATATAAACTAAAATATCAAATCTTAGTGTTCTACGGCAAAAGCCGTCTGATATAAAGCATTTTTACTGATTTGTGGGCGGTAAAAGTGGGCGTGACAACGTTTATATTTACATAGTGACTGCCACTTGGACCCATAGCACCTGCATACCAAGATTGACTATCAAAACGTGTATAACTCAGGAATAAGCAGGATTTCGATAAAGTGGGCGTATATATAGTGCGACCATGCCCATTTTTTGTACATTGGCCGAGAGTAATCATATAAACTAAAATATCAAATCTTAGTGTTCTACGGCAAAAGCCGTCTGATATAAAGCATTTTTACTGATTTGTGGGCGGTAAAAGTGGGCGTGACAACGTTTATATTTACATAGTGACTGCCACTTGTATCCATAGCACCTGCGTACCAAGATTCACTATCAAAACTTGAACATCTCAGGAATTAAAATAATTGCTGAAAAGTGGGCGTAGATATAGTGTGACCACGCCCATTTTTTGTACAGTCACCGAAAGTAACTATCTGAACAAAATTACCAAATCTTAGTTTTATATGATTAAAACCGTCTGATATATAGCATTTTTTTTGGTTTGTGGGCGATAGAGCCAATTTGGGTTGTACGGGAGGTACCACGCCCCCTTGTCCAATCAACACCAAACTTCACAGGAACACTTCCAGAATGTTGATTCAGTATCCCTAAAAATTTCATAAAGTTTGGTTCGGTGGTTTTTGAGTCTATACGTGATATACACACATATCCACATACCCACATACCCACATACATACATTCATTTTTATATATACCCCATAGGAACAAACTAACTTTTTTTTAAAAACAACTAATTAAAAAACTAATTTAAAATAAACCAGTATATGAACTACTTTTAATTATATTAAGGCGGCAACTACTCTGATGTTGACATGTTTTAATTGCAAACTTTTATTAGATTACAAGTTTATATATATTTAACCATGTTATTTCATCAAATATTATTAACTTTAGGCCATCAGTAATAGTTTTCAATTGGTTATTTAAAAGCAATTAAAAAAATAGTTTAAATGTAACTAATTTAACAAGTAGTTGAAAATATATGCAGACGAAAGTCAATTGACTTATTTAGCGGACATCACCATACAAAATAAGTTAGTTCGTTCTATGGAAAAAAGTCAGAATTTCAACTAGTTGTGGTTGACAAAAAACTACTTTATCAACTACTTTTAAATTAGTTGATTTTCCTACAGGGTATAGATTTATATCCATCTTTATTTTACATGTATGTACATAAGATATGTACACAATTTGAACATAATTCATCGTTGGTAACAGTTTTGTACTCACTTATAATTTTAATTTTTTCCTGTATAAAAAGCGTTCTAATTTTATTTCCAAACAAACTGTATATAAAAGTACCGTTTAACTATTGAAAAGCATGGAAAACTATTTTACTTACATTTTTTCGCCCTTGACCACTTGTTGTCGTAACTTAATGAACATATTTTTTACAGGTATGCAAGTACAAGAACAAGAACTTATAGTCAGTGTGTCCAACAATCATTCAAGTTTGATCTGGTCAGTGAAATGGATGTTGGTAAATGTGTGTCGCTTATTAAATCGAATGCAATATCTGAAGATGGTATTCCTATAAGATTCATTATGTTGTTATTACCTCATATCGTAAGGCCGCTCACACATATTATTAATCATTGCTTCATATCATCATCATTCCCTGACTTGTGGAAAGTTGCTATTGTTCATCCAATTGCAAAAAAGCAAAACCCTTCTGGAGCTAATGATTTCAGACCAATAAGCATTTTGTCACCATTAGCAAAAGTATGTGAAAAACTCATGGCTCTACAAATTAGTAAATATTTATTTGAAAAACAATTATTATCTCCTTTTCAATCTGGCTTTCGGGCAGGGCATGGGTGCTCTTCTGCAATAGTTAAGGTACTCGATGATATCAGACCTGAATATGATTCTGGGTCCATGACCTTACTATGCTTACTTGATTTTACTAAGGCTTTTGATAAGGTTAACCACTTGTATTTATGTCGACAGCTTAAGTTTCTCTTCGGGTTCTGTGATAGTGCTGTCAATCTTATGTCTAGTTATTTATGTAATAGGTTGCAACGAGTCAAGGTTGATCAAAAAATTTCAGAACATAAATTAGTCTTAACCCTCCGGTGAGTGACAGTTCTGAACTTCACGGCCGTGTGAAAAGGTCCCTACGGACCTTTTTTTTAATTTTAATTAAAATTTTTTTTTTAATTTTTTTTTTGTTTTTATTGTTTATAACTAAATTTTACATACAAAAATAATTTTTTCAATTTTTTTAATTTTTTTTTTTTTTTTTTGCTTGAATTTTCTTAAGACTATTATAAAAAAGTTTAAAAATTATTTTTGTTGAGCGTGTACTTCTTGTCCCCCGCCCTGTGCGCAAGTGTTGCAGCGATGTAAAAGTGTGCTATTTTCTCCGCAAACAGCGTTGCCGCAGCCGAAGCAGTGTGCCCGCGTTTTCCGCTGCCGCCCGTACTCAGAACGGCAAAGGCGACATGATGGTCTACTTGACCTAGCCGCAAACGACGGTGCATTGCCTTCCATCGGTCTTGGTAATACCTGAAATGAAAAGAAACATAAAAAACAAATATATATATATTCTATTCTTGAATTTGAAGATGTTTTTCTTACCCTGACATCGAATGCTTCCATCGCATTGCGTATCCTTGGATATGAGGTTATATGGTTGTTCAGGGCACGTTCTTCGATATTTGGTGTGGCCAATTGTTTCGTTAGCAGTAACAAAAACGACCGCCGTCTGTCACTCCTTTTTATAGGCTTCATTTCGTTGTAAATCGTAAAAGCAGCAAATGCAGCGACGTCCAGCATATTATAAAACATGACCAACGGCCATCGTTGTGTTGCTCTTTTGCAGCTGTAAGTGCCTAGCATTTGATCCATGGTATCAACGCCGCATTTGTTGGCGTTGTAATCTAATATGGCATAGGGCTTCCGCTTCTCGGTTTGCTCGTCAATGAGGCAGGTGTAGTGCATTGTGGAGAGCACGTTCACCACTTTATTTTTTTTCGGCACGTATGAGCATAACGCTATATCCCCTTCGTTGAACCCAAATAATGTACTATTGATGGTGCGCTTCGGGTTCTTCTTGAACTCCTGTGGAATGAATGTTTTGTTGTAGCGCACTGTACCAACATATGCGGTCTTCCTCCTCAACAAAATACGCGCCAAGTCAAGAGTGGTAAAGAAATTATCCGCGTATATAGTACGGCCAGCATCTAAATATTTTTCCACAAGATCCAGCACTACGTTCTGCCCTTGGTTTATCTCCCGTTGTTGGTTTGGCAGTTTTCCAGAATATACCATTCCCTTCACAGGATAATAACTCTGTGAGTCGCATAACCACCATACTTTCAAACCATACTTAGCTGGCTTTGACGGAATATATTGTGTGAAGCGGGTGCGGCCTCTGTAAGGGAACAACTGCTCATCAACTGTTAGTGCTTCATAAGGAGTGTAAGCTGCTGCCAAGTTATGTTGCAACATTTGCCAAATATCGTCAATAGCCGCAGTTTTGCTGTTGATGAGTCGCTGTTGTCGAGTATTTCCATTGTCGAATCGAATAAATTGCTTTATACACATGAAGCGATCGTACGACAACGCAGCTTTGTATATTGGGCAACGCGTCGCGCCCCATAATTCCATAGCTGGTTCATGGTTTGATCTTGTGAGTCCAGCATACAAAAGAATAGCTACAAAGGCGTCAAACTCTTTCACTGCCACTGGTTTCCACTCCTTTTTCTTCGTGGGATTCGCCAAATTCCATGCAGCTGTAACCTCCCTGCCTTTACGATTTGTTTCACGTAGCACTAAGTGTATTATTTCCTCTGTCATGATTGAACGCATTATTGTATAGGGGTCGTGTATATTTCCTGTTGGTCCTGGTTTCTTTCTTGTGAAGTCGACCACGTTATGATTACGAGTGCGTGATGTTGGTGGTGCTTTTTTACTCCATTGGGTGCCATCTTTACCAATATAGTAACTTTCATTCATTTCCTGCCCATCATTTTCTTCCTCTTCATCATCGTCGTCATCAGTATCTTCATTTAGCTCGACGTATCCTTCAGTTTCGGCATCTGACTCTTCAGCAGGTTGGTATGTGCGATCTTCATCATCCTCAACTTCTTAATTATCAATTGCAGCAATATCAATTTCTTCATCCATGTCTTCGTCCATAAAATCAGCAAATCTACTATCAGCTGCACGCCTTTCATCCGCAGTCATTTGCTGGTAACGTGTACTACGGCGTACAACAATTTCAGCAACGTCCAAATAACTTGCATCTGCCATATTTATATTTTTGTTTCTATCACACACGATTTTACTCTTCGCTGTCTAAACTTTGACTGATTTGGTTTACGAAACTACAACTTCTTTTATACTCTTTCGTACGTCTACCTAAACTCAAAGACATTAGGGATGATGATAAAAACAAAAAATTCTAAGAAAAAATTCTAAGAACAAAAATACTAAGAACAAAAAATACTAAGAACAAAATACTAAGAACAAAAAATTCTAAGAACTGGTTTATTGCTAGTAGTATAAAATTAGAATATTGTGCCTTTCCTTGAAAGCAATAAAGTTCATGTCTTCGCATTTTTCTTAGAATTTTTTGTTTTTACCATCATCCCTAATGTCTTTGAGTTTAGGTCTTTGTGTTCAGAACAAGTAAATTATGTGTTGAAACAATAAAAAAATTATAATGATGCCCAAAAACATGCATTTATAAGTGAAATTCAGTACAAGGTCCATACGGACCTATTCACAGTCCGCGTACTATTCTCACTAAAACCTCAATAACTCCTAAAGTAATGATCCGATCGGCTTGATTTTTTTTCCAAAAGATGCGCAACAAAATACTCTTGGAATACAGAGTATACTTTGGGGGGGGGGGGTTGTAGTGGCCGAAGTAGGAGTAATTTCAGTTTGAAAAGGCAAAAAGGTCCCTAGGGACCTTCTCACTCATCGGAGGGTTAAGTGGTGTTCCTCAAGGCTCCATACTTGGTCCACTATTATTTTCTATTTTTATCAATGATATCTTTAGTGTCTGCAAGCATGTGTCTGTGCACGCATATGCTGATGATGTCCAGCTTTATTTCTCGCGTAGTACTTGTCTTCTTGAAGACCTGTGCTATAGACTAAATGATGATCTTAGCAGCATTAATAAGTGGGCCATAAGTAATGGAATCCAACTTAATGCCTCGAAGTCGTATGTCCTCCCTATCTGTAAGAACAATACATGTATTCATGATGTCCCTGACCTGTTTGTCGGTGAAAGTAAGTTAGCAGTGGTGTCAAAACTAAAGCATCTAGGTTTCTATATTAACTCGTCTCTATCCTGTGTAGATCATATCAATAGTATAGTCCAAAAAGTTTATTATGTGATACGTAATTTAAGGATGTCGTCAAGTGTAACTCCTATCAATGTTAAGCATAGGTTGGTAAAACAACTTATTTTACTTTTAATAACGTATTCTGATATAGTTTATAGTAAACTTGACTCAACCTCTCGTTTGAAGTTACAAATTTCTTTCAACTATGCTACTCGTTATGTTTATGGGCTACATAAATTTGATCACCTCTCAAGATTTCGCAATGCTATACTTGGGTGTGATATAACAGCTTACCTCAATGCACGAAACTGCATATTTTTGCATAAACTCATTCATGAAAAAACACCTTTTTATCTTTATAATAAACTTCAGTTCTGTGTATCGAATAGAAATCATGGTCTTATTGTCCCTAGGCACAATTCATTGAATTCGTCTTGTCTATTTTTCATCAACGCCATTAGACTGTGGAATGCTCTGCCACGTAGGATAAGAGAGATCACGGGAGAAATATTTTTAGACAATCTATCCTATCTTTCTTTTCTTCTTCTTAACTTCTAGTAACTGTACCTTTTCTGTTTTCCTTCATTATCTCTGAATAATTTATAACACTTCAAAATGTCTATGATTAAGCTTAAATTTTGATTAATGTATGTTCACTTGAAATCATGATTGTATTACCTGTATGCGTAATTAATTAATACGTTGTTATTATTTAATATAAGTTTTTGTTGTAATCATTTTATTTTATTTTATGTCGTACTATAAAAGAACGTAGTCTTATTGTATTTTAAGAAAAAAAAAAAAAAAGTTAAAATGCCATAAAAAAATCATCACAACGCTGCCAACATTTTTATCTTTTTTATCCGGGGATTTTTGCATGCATTTTTTCAAATGGTTTTCAAAACGTAATAAGCAGGTCGTTTTTTTAAGCGGGAAATACTTTAAACGGGAATTTTTATCTAATTTTGTTAACTTATAAGAGGAGAAATTAATTTTCCGGGGCTTTTCTTTGACGAAATTTTTTTTAAACTATTTTTTAAACACAAGTTGTAATCAGAAAAATTACATAAAAAAATTTGTCAAAATAACAACATATTTAACTTTATTCATATGACAATATTTAATAAATTCTAAATTTTGATATGAAAAACACTACTTGAAAATGAAAACATTGTGTTCTATTTTAAGACATGCCGATTTTTTTTTCTGTGTATGAAGGAACCTGTTCAATATACTGTACAATATAAGATTTAGTAGAATATAAACCAAACTTTTTGATCGTGTTCTACACATATTAACTATGTAACTTTGTCCTAGTAAAATAATTTTTTTATATAGAAAAGTTACTTCAGAGTTTAAAAAATAAAAATTTTTTTCCGGGCTAAGCTGCGAGCATCGTGCGTTAGTCAAAGTGCGTTCCATAGAATAGCTCACATAAGGCAAACCGAAAATTTCATCGCAATTTCAAAACAAATATCGTAAAATAGAAGAAATCTCGAGATCATTGCCTTTAAATTTGAATCCCTATAGTTTTACTGTAAAGTGTTTAAATATAACCGCCTACCTAAACTCCTTCACAAATTGATATGCAAACAAACCATTCATTTCAAACTCTTCTTTTTTCTTCGGTCGTAAAATATTGCATTATTGTTCTGCTACACAAGGAGTCCCAGCTGGACTAAATCCTTCTTCTGTCTGATCAAAGGTCTCGCACATTATTATATTTTTATGGTGTGTATATAACACCCCTTGCAAGCAGGCATAAATTTAGCAGAAATGAGTTGCGAATCTCCGCTAAGCCGAATTGTATCTATAGAACAAGACAGGATTAAGTGCGAAAACTGGTGCAAGGATACGCACAATAGAAAGTCTCAGGCTAAGAAATATTCACTGACCGGAAAATCCAATTGATAGGATTATATTTCAACAACCAACTAAGAAGACCTTTCTCTGTGGAGATCAAACAATAGAGGATTAGAATGAAAAATGGAATTCGGCAATTGATGCTGTGCGGCCATTGTCAAAGGAGGTTTGTCACTGTTTTAAGACAACGAAGACAAATATTTTGCGTACTAATTAAGCACGGCTTAAAAGTATTTAAAGCAAGGATCACAACGGGAAGTTTTAAAGAATTTCTAAACTCAAGCTATGGAGCCATATTTGCATATTAAAATTTAGATTCAGGATCAATATTCGTGCATTACCCCTTGCCTGGCAAAGTATGTGAGAGAAAAAGGTTGAAAAACTATAGACGGACTGATTCAGCGAAAGGAAGTTACCTCAGTCACTACATATGCAGTCGTCTCTTCAAAACCATTAACATTAAACGGTTCCACGAAATATTTTAAGGATTTCGTCACGCTTTACAAAAAATTACAATATAATAGAATATGCATGAAAGAAAAAATTAAAATAATATTAAGTAAGGAAATCCACTTTCAAGGACAACATTTGAACACTTTTTGATCATAAACATATTTGTGTACTTATGTTGTTGACTATGAAGCCACTAAATATTGTCAAGACCTTCAGTACTAACGCCAATATTTCAAAGATACTCGACAAACCTGGGCAGCCATGCTTTAGATAGTATTTGCAAATATTTCTGAGACAATTGATATATCAAAAAACGAAACGGAATAACTTCCTGACCACCTATCAATAAGAAGACTACCGCACACACGCATCTTAAACTTTATTAACGACGAAGATTGCAAAAAATAAAGCAAATTTAAACAATCTTCACAAAGAGATATAAAAAGTGCACCCAATGAAAAACGTATTCCCAGAAATAAATCAATCAATTAAATTTTTATGAAGTTCCCGCAGCAAAACTTCAGCTTAGTATGTTTAATGAAATATCTGACAAAGCGATCTCATCATTTTGAACTCATCATCCAACTCCAACCACATCATCTCTTATGACTTGCACGCAGTTAATTCAATATATTTTAAAGTGCGACGCAAACTTCACAAACTCCTGGTGAATCCCCAACCTTTCTTCTGCGTTCCTATCGTCTCCCAATCCCCTCATTCTTTTAGCTCATAACAAAGCGGGTAATTAAAATTTCTTCTAATATACGAAGCACCGAAGCCTTAAAAAAAGCGAAATACTATATTGGAGTCTGAATGGACGACAACCATATGACGTTTTGGCAATCGACTGGCGCGTTGACAGACTTCAAATTACTCGCAGAACATTTCCTGTTTGCTGGCTACCCATCGTTGACGCTCTAGTCGAAATGAAGGATAAAACACTGAAATGCGTTTTGGAATTTAAGGTATTCTCTTTGGAGCCAAAAATGATATTAAAGCAGTCACATGATAAAAAACAACTGACTGCAGCTAAGTGGACAGACGATGGTTAGCTGGAGCCTACGAAGTACGCGCATATTTTGTGAAAATGTCAAAATACGTTGTCAAACATTTGACGAGCAAGCGCCACTCTATATGTCCACATTGGATGCACATTCGGTGGGCGCCATTCATCTCCATAATAAATTCGTCAAGCATTTGTGTGTCTTTCTGGACAGTAAAGAACAATGATGATGACTGAAAATCGTGAATCAAAAAAGCGGGTTGGAATCAGACAATGATATTTGCACGAATATGAAAATGGAGGCATACTGAGAGAAATATGAATTCTTTATTTAATTTTTTGTATGTTTTGCGATTATAACTGCGTTTTTTATTACACAGTGCTTCACATATCAAATTATTTAAACGCATGAGAAAAGCTATGTGTTGGCTCAACTAGCGTCAAGTTTACTTAAAATGCATATTGAGATTTCCTGTAGAACGTCAGGATATATTTAAAGAGGAAGTCGAATTTTCAAACACTATAATTTTTCAAAATTATTCTGTATGCACAGAGTATGAAAGAAAACACCCCTACTTGTGAGAAAATGTACTTTTCCAATTTATCTTCAAGCTGTCGCGATGAAATTCGAAATATAAGCTTCTTTTTAAAAAATGGAGATCAAGTTCGAGAATGAGACAAATCGGATGAAAACCACGCCTACCTCCCATACAAAGTGACTTTATTTTAACAGTTAAATCTTTTAGAAATCCACAAAAATTAAAGAAATGCTTTGAAATTTTGTACGTTAGCTTTGATCGTTAATATAAATTCTGACTATGAAATTTAAAAAAATTGGATAAAAACCACGCCTACCTGCCATACGAAGTAACTTTATATTAACCGTTAAATCTCTTAAATTATATAAATGTCTATAAAAATCTACTCAAATTATATAAATGTCTTTGAATTTTGCACATAGGCCTTGATATTTACCATAAACCATTTCTATGATATTTGGCAAATCGAATCAAAACCACGCCTACCTCCCATACAAATTGGCTTTTTTTTTAATCGTAAAATCTCTTAAAAATTCACAAAATTATAGAAAGGTCTTGAAATTTTGTGCATGAGCTTTGATATATAAAGGGTGGTTAAATTTTAAGGTCCGATGTTGAATCCGAACCACAACTAAACGCCAAGTTTTTTTCAGCATTTCATTTGAAATTTCTTAATTTCAGACCAACTCAATTTGAACCATAGAAAGAGATTGTTATCATCTCACGATAGCGAACACCATTCACAGTAACTGCCTGACCGGCCTCATTTTGGAAAAAATACGGCCCGATGATGCCGCCAGCCCACAAACCGCACCAAACAGTGCATTGGTTTTTCGACAATTTCTCTTGGATTATCATTCGCCCAAATGTGGCAATTCTGCTTATTGACGAATCCACTGAGGTGAAAACGTGCCTCATCACTGAAGATGATTTTCTTCGAAAATTGATCATCCACTGTTGCCATTTCTTGCCACCATTCTGACCATTGACGACGCTTGAAATGGTCAAGAGGCTTTAGTTCTTGAGTCAATTGCACCCTGTTAGTGCACCATAATGTTCATCAACGACGAGCGTGAGAGGTGCAATTGTTGGGCACTACGCCGAGTTGAGGTGGACGGCTCTTCAGCCACACTATCGCGAACAGCAGCAATATTTTCTGCAGTACGAGCAATCACTGGTGTTTTCACATCTCCAAACGACCCGGTTTACTCAAATTTTTGCACGTTTTTTCCGATTGTACGCACGATTAAATTGACCGAAAAAATCACGAAGTGTACGCTATGAATTTTGATTTAAACGCCCATCTTGATAATAAGCCTGAATAACTTTAACGCGTTGCTCGATTGTGTATCTTTCCATGGTTTAAATTGAGTTAGTCTGAAATTGAGAAATGTCAAATGAAATGCAGAAAAAACTTGACGTTAAGGTGTGGTTACATTCAACATCGGCCCTTCAAATTTAACCACCCTTTAATATTAACCATCTCTATGGTATTTGGCAAAATCTTTTGAAAACCACGCCATACAAAGTTACGTAATCAAAGTAGAAAACCTTTCTTTTTCCAAATTGCACCCACATCGTTATCCAACCTATACCAAATTTCACACATATATTCTATATACACACATGGTGTAATGTGGTGTAATGCGAATTCTTTAGAATTTGAAAGTGGGAGTGGCATTTTATTTTTAATCGAGTTTCTTTAACACCGTGTGTCTGACAACAACCAAATTTTGCACATATTGTCCCTGGTAATTTGAGCAGTCTTAAGTTTATAAAATTGGGTGGTACTAGACAGGGGGCGTGGCCTTTTATTTTTAAACTAGCTCCATTCACACCGTTTGTTCGGTTTCAACCAAATTTCTTACATGTATTCTTTAGTATAATGAGAAGTTTTAAGCCTACAAAAATGGGAGTGATTGGACAAGGGACGTGTCAATTTAATTCTAATCGAACTCCCTCTACACCGTTTGTCTGACTTAAACTTAATTTTGCACAAATATTATTTGTCATAAGGATCAGTTTGTAGTTTATAAAAGTCGTCGGTACTAGAGGGGGGGTGTGGCACTTAATTTTTAATCTATTTCCTTCTACACCATTTCTCTGATTTCAACCAAATTTGACACATATATTCTTTACTATAACGAGAAGTTTTAAGCCTACAAAAGTGGGTGGGATTAGACAAGGGGCTTGCCAATTTGAATTCTAGTCAAACTCATTCTACACCGTTTTTCTGATTTCAACCAAATTTGGTAAATATATTTTTTGAATTAATAAGCAGTGATTAGTCTACAATATTGGGCGGAATTAAACACGGGCGTCCCACTTTAATTTAAATCGAATTCTTTCTATACGATGTTTCCGACTTCTTCCATATTCTTTGCAATAATGAGTAGTCAGTAGTCCAGTAAATTGGGTGGAATTGAACGGGAGCGTGGCATTTTAATTTTAAACGAAATTGTTTTACACCGTTAGATTGAATTTCCACATACCAATCAAATTTTCCACACATATTCTTTAGCATAATGAGCAGTGGCAGCTTAGGGTAAAATAAAATTAAGCGTATGACACAAATATTTGTAAATATTTCAAAAATTTTGGACATAATACATAAATATCTTACATACGGCTAAAATCTCCAAATGTACCTCAATACGGCCGCGGGGGGTATTTTAGCTTCAGTACCCTGCAGAAGCACCTTTTTCCTTACTAGTTTTTATTTTCTTTCATGTATACAAAGCGTAAAGCAAAATATAAAGTATTTTTATGTTAATAAATACACCACAAATACTCCCGCTCCACATATGATGTCAAAAGTATTTTTTTTTTTTAATGGAATTATTTGAACTTGTGTCGTGTATTTGTGATTTTTTATTAATATATGTTAGTTTGAGATGATCATTGGAGACGATTTGATTGTATTACCGTATTGAATGTAAAATGCTTTCTCAGGCGCTATGACAAATCGCCCAAAAGAAAAATCGCTAGATAAAAAAAAAAAATCACCCGATATTTTTTCATACAAATTTGAAATGAAAAAAATTTGAATATGAAAAATCGCCGAAAGAGATTTAGGGGATTTTGCATTTTTGTTGAACAGCTAAAATTAAATTTTTTAACTTCTTTTATCGTGGAACATATGTATAAATGGCTTTTAATTTTAAATCTGGAAAAATGAATGGACAATCTCATCTGGTTTAGAAGTTTAAGGGATCCAAAATTGAACAAATGGGCTCGAAAAACATATTTTTCTTTGCAAAACTGTAAACAAAACTCAATAGGTATTTAAAGAAGCATTGCTGTTACCTATTCAACAAGTATTAATTATAAAAATCTATGCACAACTTTTGAGGGCATAGCATTTTACATATTATGCACACTTGACGGTTCACCTTTATATGAAATAACTAAAACAAGTTTATATCTTCAAAAGTAATGCATGGATATTTATGGTTAATGGTTCGTTGAACAGGTAATAATCTTTCTTTTGATATCCACATTGCTTACTTTTATAGAAAAACTTAAAATAATCCATTTCGCCAACACTTACTAAATATAACTTTTAAGCTACATGAGAGCGGACTGAAATTTTTTCACCATCAGCTTTTTTTAGCTTAATACATGTGTTCAAATTAAAAAAGGTAATTTAACGCGCATTCCACGCATTCCACGCATAACGTAAAACAGGTCCGTCTCATGCCTTTTGATTTGTTTAATTTTTTGGTTATATGTTTCTAATTAACTTTTTAGAACACCAGGTCTTTTAATTTTTTTTATCACCATTCGTTGAAAAGTTATGAACATTTCAATTTTGGCCATTATCTTAAAACGTCAGAATTGGGTAATTTTCAATTAATTGTATCTACGTCATTTTTTATTCGATTTTTAAAAATAAGGTACAGTAGAAAAAGTATTAGAAAGTTGTGAAAAAATATAATATTTTTGCATTTTGGATGTCAGGATTGCCAACATATTTCAAAAATATATATTAACTAATTTCTCAAAAAACGCATAATTGTTTCCTTTTTTTTCCTTTAAATATTAAAGCCTTTTCTTTACAAAAAAATGTAGGGTGGTGTCTTTATATGTTTTTCGCAATTTCAATTTTTGTGCACATACCTTATCATTATAAGGCTCTTTATCGCTTATAACTTTCATACCGTTTAAGATATTTCTGCAATATTGCTTGCCTTATTAAAACCAACATTTAATTCACATATTTTGATGACCTTACACGTGACCTTGGCATTGAAAATTTGTAAAATCCAAAAAAAGAAGCAACAAATATTTACCATTTTTTCCAATTTTATTTGTATGAAGGTGAACAAGAGTTTGACTGCCGTATTGAATATCATTAAATTTTAATTGATTTTAATCTAAAAAATTTCAAAATCGGTCTTAAAACAAAAAAGTTACGATGGTTAAACTGATGCTGAGATAGTGAGAGAACACAAACTGATATTGCGGTTAGTTGGAAGTAGCAGCAATGCCAGTAAGTTTGTAGCAAACTTACTTTATACTTGTATGTTGTCTATCATTTGTTCCTTGTTGTTATTGTATTGTTTTTAATCAATTTTTTAAATCACTTTCACACTTGCAATGATGAATTGCTGAGAACCTATATGCTTAGGGATGCCATAAGGAAAGCGGCAATCAAAAATAAACAGTATTGCGTAATAGTGTATATGACTTCCATTTATTTTAATAGAATGTTAATTATAAATGTCATATATATGTTAATTAAACCTGCCATTTAAACCAAGTTATTTTTGTTGAATATATGTTTATATATAAACCAATAATTTGTTATGTATGTATTTATATTTTAAGAAGTTTTGAATGAATTTATGAATTATTATTTATTTTAATAATATTTAAAATGATTTTTATAGTTTTTCATTAATTTTGAAACAATTTTATTTAATATTTTTAAAATTCTTAAAAAAATTTTCCAAAAAATTTAATATTTTTTTTCAATAATATTTTCACAATTTTTTACTAATATCTATCAATAATATTTTAACTTTTTATTTTAAGTATATGCATTTAAATGTTTTTTTAATACTATTTTAAGATTTATTTCCATAGATTTGCCGGGTCCGCTAGTATTATATGTAAATAATAATAAATGTATAATTTATATGTATAATACAATATTTCAGCGGTAACATTGTATGCGATTTCCCTTAATGACTCTAGAATCATAAGGAATGACTCTAGAATCTTGGGAATCATTGAGCGATATTTTTATGAGCGATGAGTGAAAGCGGCGGAACTCGTCTCTCATCGCTGTTATGAGGATGCTTCGTGTGGAAGTGGTGGTTGTTGTACGCAACCGCACGCACTCGCATTCGGTTTTTGATGGATGATTTAGAGTCACTCGTTCGAATCATAGACTCGTTGCAGTTCTCTGATGTACAGATAAAATGAAGCGATGGCGATTTTAAAGTTGATAGATGCATGTGAAAAAAAACGAAACATTAAAAACAGTCGCTCACTTCAACTCGACGGAAACTTCCGATTTCTGAAATTTCAACAGTGAAGTGAATACCCTTATTATGTACCTAATAATCCCCTGGGCTTACCGTTGCTTTTCTATTTTTTTTTTACTGACTGAAAAATTTTCGGTATTTTTTATTGCTGCGGTAGCTTGGTGGTATCTTTTCAATTACCGTGGGTATTTTTTAATAAAAAATGCCCTTTGGAGTATTTAGGATTTTTTTTTAACTGCATCGAGAGAAAAAAATTTTTGGTGGGAATATGAGACATTGCTGCTATTTGCAACTAACCGCAATATCATCATCAGCTGTCCTGATATGCGAAAATAAGAATGTTGAATATGAATACACATAAAAAAGAAGAGAAGATATATATCACCCTTCGCGCTTTGCTACGCCTTACTGTATTTAAAAATATATAGCGCAAAAAACTCACCGTACCAGAAAACCTCTTATAAAAATCATACTTATCCGATGAATGGCTTGGAACTTTTATTCCAGTATTTGTACAATAGATCTGTTTTTCGAACAAACCAAAAACAGCGCCAAAGCCCTTTCCATACTCGAAAATTCCTAAACACAAAATTTTCATTCTAATCAGATGGGCTGTTTTGGAGTGTTTTACCATTTCTTAAGAGACATGCACTACAGCAACCTCTGGTGCTCAAGGAAGCACATAAAAAAGTAAGAGTGTGCTTTAGACCACACGACTGAAGTAGAACTTCTTTAGCTCCATCTTTATGTATATATATACAAATATATGTATCATATATACATGTATTAAAAAAAACGAAATGACCATTTCAGCCCTTGAAAGGACTGTGACCGAGCTTCTAATGATCAATTGTGTTATTTGTGATGTGAAATGTTTGCACACAAATGATCGAGAACTGGACCTACATGTTTTACGCCGACTCCGAACGGCTTACGTTCTCAAGAAGTTTTTCATGGCAGTTTTTACTCTCTGAGGCTTGCCATTGTTTGCAGAGAGGTGACGACCGAACAGAAAAATTAATTCAATTGAAAAAACTTTCTGTGTCGGATGGAGGATTCGAACCTGGGTTCTCTGGCGTAAGAGTCACACACTCTACCCACTACGCCATATACATTAGACCGTTTCATTTTTTTAACGTTTTTCAAAAAGTTCCCGGGACACGCTGATTTCTGATTCTACTTTTAAAATCTTGAATTTTGGTATACAACACTTCAATATTAACAAACGGTAAATGGTCGCGCAAAACGCTTGTAGGTTTTTGGTTAAAAATTCATTATATCAAAAAAACATGAAATTTCTTCTTTAGTATTTTGCATATACCTAAAAAGCAGATAAAACTATTTTTACCAATTTGCTTTTGCTTAAAAGATAATAACATTTACTATATTTTCTATAAAATACATTGCATTTTGATAGGTAAATTTTGTTTTATTACTCTCGAAAGAAAAATTTTTAAGAAAATTTTTACGAAAATTCGATGACTTCAACTTTTATTACCCCGTGTTAAAAGAGCATGAGGAAGAATTTTTTAATTGTATGAATTTTATATTTTGAGGAATTTTAAACCAACAATTTTGAGGTATGATTAAAAGATTTTGGAAAGGTATTTTTTCGAAAATCAACACAATTTTCATATATTTAATGTACCTTTAGTTCAAAATTGCAAAATTCATAGTTTCAGAAAACCTATGGTGAGTCTGCTATATCACGTACGCAGGCATTTGAGTGGTAACAATTGTCTAAAGAGGATCGTACATCAGTTGGCAACTAGCCTCACGCTTCTCATCCAGCAACATCAAGACTGGGTAGATGTATAGCTGACAAGCTTTATATATCGACTGGATCGGCGGACACTATTCTACATGATATTTCAGGCATGCGACGTATTGAAGCGCGACTTGTGTCAACATTTTGAAATTTCCTTAAAAAAAGCGTTTCGCAAAACTGTCGCTCAGGAGATGCGTTTAATGGCCGATACGGTCAATCAGCGCTCATTTCTGGTGACGAGACTTGGGTGTACGAATATTACATCGAAACAGCTCAACAATCTGCAGAGTTCTGCTATCCAGATGATCCGAAACCCAAAAAACCTCTACAAAACAGTGCAAAAATTAAGTTGAAGTTAACTGTTTTCTTCTATTCTCTAGGTGTCGTGCACTCGGAACTCCTTCCGCAAGGTCAATCCGTCAACGCTCAATATTATTTAAGTATTTTAATGCATTTGCACCAACATAATATACCAGCTCACACATCACGTATTGTACGCGACTATTTGACCAAAAACAATGTCAATATCGTTCAACAATCACCATATTCGCCAGATATGGCTCCGTGTAATTTTTTCTATTCCCCAAATTCAAACTGTCCTTTCGTGAAAAATATTTTGGGACGGTTGAAGTCATCAAAGAGAATTCGCAGAGTGAGTTGAATGCCATTCTGAAATCGGTCTACCAAAAATGCTTTCAAGAATGGAAAAACCATTGGCATATGTGTATCGGCTCTTATGGTAATTATTTTGAAGGGGATAAAATAAATATTGAAGAATAATTAACTGTTGTTGTTGTATTTGCACAGTCCGTTAAATAAAAAAAAAAAATAATATTTTTCAGAAAAATTCACTGTCTAGTAGCGTTGCTTTTTTTAAATAAGTGCTGTGCTAAGAATTTTCGAATTATACACCAAAATTGTTGGTTTGAAATTCTTCAAAATACAAAATTCATAAAATTAAAAAAAATTCTTTCTCATGCTCTTTTAACACGGAGTAATAAGAGTTGAAGTCATAGAATTTTCGTAATAATTTTTTTAAAAATTTCATTTTGGAGAGTAGTCAAGCAAAACTTACCTATCAAAATGCAATGTATCTTATAGCAAAAGATGGTAATCTTTATTATCTGTTTAGAAAAAGCAAATTGGTAAAAACCATTTCATCAGTTTCTTAGTTATATGCAAAATACTAAAGAAGAAATTTCATGTTTTTTCGAAATAATAAATTTTTAGTAAAAGCCCTGTAAGCGTTTTGCGCAACCATTTACCGTTTGTTAATATTGAAGTGTTGCATACCAAAATTCATGTTTTTAAAAGTAGAATCATAAATCAGCGTGTACCTGAAACATTTCGAAAAAGTTGGAAAAATAAAACGGTCTAACGTGCAGCTGCTGCCCGTCCCTACTTTAAGATATTGATAGTTCAATAATATATTAATGAATGAACCGATTGTGATAACTAGATAATATTTAATTTTAACTGTGATTCCTATAACATTAATTAAATTATTTTTTTTAATTTAGGGACCAAGCGCAAGGAGGGGACTCTCCGCACATGCCAGAGGTAGGCCGAAGACTTCGTTCTAAGATGGAAGTGAGAGAAGAAAAAGAAGGAGATTCAAAGAACATGCAATGACAAAGTCACTAGAAAAACTAAAAAGAGTTAAAGTTTCCGATCATCCGGTAACCACAGCAATTTCTCTTCACAAAGCTTTAGCTCTGTATGTTGATATAGATCTCTCCGTAAGGAAATATAACATGATGAGATCAGTTGTTAATTCCGTCCATAACGATTGTTTTATTTCATATAATACAAAACAAAATGTAGGCCCTGTGCGAGGTGATCTAAATACGACCTAAGCTAAATTATGCCGATAAAAGAGTGCTTCCCAAATTATTTAGGTAGATTCCGAGCTACCTAAATGCTTCCTAAAATAATGACATTTTCTAAGAGAAAATAGTATGTTATGACATTTCTTAACCAGAAAATTAAAATTTCTTTCATTTATTTACATGGATTACGAAAATTTAGGAAGCACTGCTTTATTGACACAATTTATTTTAGGTCGCATTTAGACCAACTCGCACAGGGCCCTAATACCAAATTCAATTTAAGTAAGGCCGTGGTTGTGCAAGGCAAACATGTTTGGAGAGCTTTTTTGTTGTTAGTGCTATAGAGCACGAGAGAAAAACTTATTTCTCATTTTATTGGGAAAAGCACTTAAAACAAAAACGCTTATCAAACATTTTTGCCTAGCATAAACGCGGCGTAAGTTAAACATTTGTAGGAATTCCATTGCAAGCTTTACTTAACAAAATGGCAGAAAGCTTAATAGAATCATGTAAAATACAAACAGAGAGCTATTTAATACAAGAATGTAAGTGGGGATTTTATGGCAGCTCAGGACACAGTGTCCTGAAAGATTCAGTGCCAAGAATCTTTGAATTATACACCATATTTGTTTAAAATTCTTCAAAATACAAAAATCATACAATTACAAAATGTTTCCTCGTGCTCTTTTAACAAGGTAATATGTGAGTTGAAGTTATCAAATGATCGTAATAATTTTCTTAAAAATTTCACTTCGAAGAGTTGTAAAAAACAATATTCTCAGCAAAATGCAATGTTTCTTATAGCAAAAGATGGAAAATTTTATTATCTTTAAAACAAAATAAATTGGTAAAAATCGTTTTATCAGTTTCTTAGTTATATGCAAAATATTAAAGAAGAAATTTCATGTTTTCGAAATAATGAATTTTTAGCCAAACACCCTTTGATATGATTAAGCGTTGTGCAAGACCATTTACCGTTTGTTAATATTGAAGTGATGCATACCAAAATTCATATTTTTAAAAGTAGAATCAGAAATGAGCGTGTCCCGGTAACTTTTCGAAAAAGTTGGAAAAATGAAATGGTGTAATATACATAAACATATTAGGGGAGCATCTGTCCTACCCTCGCTACGCCCATGTATATATATATATGTTTATATATGTATATATGTATGATATATACACGCATTCGGATAAGCGGCTTAGGAGTTCTTCGACGCTTTTTAAAATATTGGTACTACAGCGCCCTCTGGTGTTCAAGATAGAACCGAGTAGATAAGTTAGAAAAACTCACCGTATCCGAAATGTTGACCGGGGATATAAGGAACCTGGGTGTCAAGTTTCACTTAAATCCATCTAGCGGGTTTCGCGTGATGCTTTAACAGACAGACAAACAGACAAAAACTTTAAAAATGCGATTTTTGGACTCAGCGTCATTCAAAATGTCCAACGCCAAAAGAATTTCAAAAAAATATTTCATGTGCAGATTTTTTTTTTCATTTTATATATATATATAGATAGATTTACATATCTTTGTTTTTAGCGGCTTTATTTTTTTTATAATCAGCTGTCAGCTTATAGTTCAGTATTGCATATGTAAAGTAAATATAAACTATGGGTTTTTAGTGTGGCATATTTACACAAGCGTAGTAAATGCATCTCTGTATATTTTGTTAGTGTAGAGTAAAAATATACTCTACCATTATGCAATTGCTATGATGCAAGACCATTTGCACCTGATTGTGAACAGCACTATTATAACTTTTTTGTTAGAAGAGCGCCAGTCTAACCATCGTAACATATTTGTTTAATGACCGATTTTAAAACTTTTTGGAATAAAATTTAACTATCTTTAATAAATCAGCCAAACTTTTGTTCACCTTCATTTTTCAGTTATTACCAGTTTTCTATGCCAAGGTCACGTGCAAGGTTATCAAAATGCAAAAACTAAATGTTGGTTTTAATAAGGCATGCAGTTTCGCAGAAAAATTTTGCAAATATCTTAATGAATAAGGTATGTGCACAAAAGTCGAAATTGCGAAAAAACATAAAAAACACCACCCTACATTTTTTTTAATTGAATGGAAACATTCTTTTTCAAATTTCAAAAGAAATAAAAAAGTAAAAAAATATTTTGCTTTTTTTGAGAAATTAGCAAATTTATGTGTTTGAAATATGTTGGCAACCCTGGTCTGGTTCTGGTAAAAAATGTACTTTTTTAAATCTTAACATAATTGGTTATCGTATGACACGAGTTTTTTTTTTTTAATTTTTTTTTCAATTTTTGGTGATGTTCCAAATTTGAAAGTGTGTTTTTTCGAAAAAAATATTGACTTTAAAAATGCATAAAAAATCGAAAAAAAAGATCGTGTCATACGATAGCGAATCAAGTTTAAAAAAATACAAAAAAAAATTTCGTCAAAAAATGAACCCGCTAGTGCCGCATTCAGTACGAAAAACATGGTTTCGAGATAAACGCGTTCAAAGTTTGTGAACAAAGATAAAAAAGGTTACCTTCAGTCTGCCATGCCTGCTTCGTACTGTATGCCTTCATTATCTTGTGTTGTGCTGTTTCTTATAGTTTTTTGCAATCGTTGAGCAATTCGGGATTCACCCTAACCACCAAAAGTCAGGTAGCAAGTAAAACAAGTATATAACAGCTGCCGTAAGTAGGTAGCGCAAAAATTAAAAATGTACAATCTTAGAATCTTAGGAATATTTACTAAAATACAAATTTATTAAAAAAAATTGATTTCAAAAAACTGCCAATGTCATGTAACCCCTTAAGAGAGAAAACAAGAAAAGAGAAAGGTGAGGGACCGCAGTGAGGGATGAGAAGCAATATATTTTGAATAACCTTTATTCAGGCGAAATAGCTGAGAATTCATGAATTCCTTTGTGAATTCATGAATTCGTTCGTGAAATAGCTGAGAATTCATTAATTCCTTTGTGAATTCCTTTGTGAATTCATGAATTCGTTGGTAAATTCGAATGATTTCAATTAAAGTGTGTTTCGAAAAATGTGTGTGGAAAGAAACAAGCATATTCTATGGCATTTGATGTTATTGAAAATGTAAATTTCAAGGTGTAATTTATTTGTGTTTGTTGCATTATTTTCGTGTAAGAATACTATTTAAGATGTCTATTTGTTCTTGAAATTCATTTTGTAAACGACTTGGCGCAATGTGCAAGAATTTTATATTGGGCGTTTAATATGGACATATTTTAAGAAATTTGATGGATGGATGGATTTCGGTGCAAATTAAGCAAAAAAAAAAAAAAAAAATGAGGGAAGAAAACAGGGCTTAACACAAAACTGTTGTTGAATGTTGAAACGGATAGACTTGTAAATATAAAATGCCTGCACACTGAAAAATAAAAAATGTCACCTAAAAATTAATTCTAACACTTGGTTTTTTGGTATGAATTAATCTATATTATTACGCAATTACATTTTTTGTGATGAGTACCAAATCTATACTGTAGAAGCGATTTTCATAAATAGGGTAGCAATTAAAAAAAAAAAAAAAGAAAGATAAAAAGATGTGTGTTTTGTAAAAAACGCTGAAAAAATTTTCTATGAAACATACAAAAGTTTTTTAATGGCTAAAAGTATGTGATAGATTTTTATTATAATGCTATGATATAAAAACAAAATTACCTATCACTTGATAGTTTTTATTTTGGCGTTTGAACGCCAGTCGGGATTACTAGTTATATTTTTAAATCATATGCTTGATGTTTTCGTCATATTATGTGCAAAATATGGAATTTTTTTGTTAGCTTTAAATTTCTTACAGTAGTTTAATACAATTTTATTTGGTGGGCTTAAAACTTTTTTATCATGTACATAATTTTTGTCATGGGGGTATTCGTAAATATAATTTTTTTTTCAATCAGACGAAAAGCATAGTTTATTAATTATAAAGTGTTCTCTTCCCATAACATTTTTCGAAATGTTTTTGACATGCTGCCTTATTTTGACAAATTTCTTACTTGGTTTGATGTTTGATTCTATGAAAATGTCAAAATAAGGCAGCCTTTTGTTTTGATTTTTCGGATGAGAATACCTTATATTTATTCCACCATTTTTTTTAAAAAATATTAATTTTTTAAAATCAAAAATTAAAAATGTAAAAAATTTTACCGAAATTTTAGAAATTTTTTTTTTAAAAAATAATAAAAATAATTGGATTTAAAAAAAAAAAAACATAAACCACATATTTTGATGTAATATAAGGGATCTGGTTATCTGAAAATATTACTGCATGTATCATATTATTTAAACTTTAAAAGTTTCAACAATGATCTTTCGAGTCATTTAAAAAAAAATGTTAATACATAATAATTTGGCTACCCACGACATAACAGGTTTTAAGGCAGTACATACTATTTCGCATACTATTTCGCGTTTTGGAATGTATTTTCTAAAACTATACCTAATACAAATAAAAAATGGTGCGATAACGTTTAATAATTTGGCCATTACGAACTTTTTTGCTAGAAGTATACCTTTTTGAAAATATCGAGTTTGAGTATTTTTATGAAAAAATTCCCAAAAACCCAAAAATACAAATTTTAAAAAATCATACTAGAAGTCAACTAGGAATTATTTTGAGCTAATTTGTGCAAAAAATTAAAAAAACCAAGAATCGGATAAAAAAGATTTAGTTGCTGAAACTTCACTTATATTCAAAAAACCTTAGAGTGCCCTTTTCTGGCCTATTGAGCACAGAAAAAAAAATCATAAACTCTAGTAATTTAAGTCCAATTTTCATGTTATATAACTCATTTTAAAGAAAAACAAAATGAAGAACGAAGTGCGCACCAGTTTTTAGAAAATTTTTTCTTTAATAAGTGCAACTGGCCTTTTTTTTTTGGAAAACAGCACTATTTTCCCATATAAATCAAATTTTCAATAAAGGGTATTTTAAATAATAGGTGCGTTTAAATATCAATATTTTTTTTGATAATTTCAAAATTTACTTTTTACTTTTACTAAGAAACAGTTGAGGCAAATGCACATTTTGAATATTTAAAAAAGAATTTGTTCCATGCAACTAAGGGCCACTCTAATATATATTAAAACAAGCATAAAATTCTATGGCATGCGTTCACAAAATCCGCTGACGCTATGTCTACAACAGTGATGCCAACTACACGGATATTACGGATTTCTACGGGTTTTTAAGCCTTGCACAGATAAACGGATAAGAGACAAATTTTATGCCTAAATGAATTTGAATCTCAAAAAATGTACTTGTCAAAATATGCTTACACATAATTTGTTAAAACTTTTCGCTTATCAACACTTCCAATATTACACGCAAAAAACTTTTCAAGAAATGTAATTGTTATGAAATGTATTTGCATTTCTCACAGTTATCAAAATTTTCGAATCAAATGTATGATCATAAAATAATATTTTATACAGGTATTTCTAAGAAGATACTGATTCATTTTGTTATGATTTTTAATAAGAATAAATTCTGTAGAGTTCCTTAAAAAATATCATTCTAAAAACTGGTTCGTCGAGATTGTGTTCTTCAATTTAAACATGCTATAATATAAAAAAAAAAACGTATTGAAGCTAAGTAATACAATACATTATTTATATTAGGAGAATAGGTTACATCATTATATATGGCCTTAGCTTAATATATCTCTCATTGCTGAACTCATCTCAGTGTTTTGAATGAAAACTCTGATGACAACTTTATAGAATTTATTCTGTTTGTAATTTCATAGAATTTAGGTTAATTTTTGATTTGATTTTTTACAAATTATTTTTTATTTGTCTTTTTTAAAAAAAAAACTTGAATAATAACTTGTGTGCTTTTTTTTTAATTTAAACACTTAAAAAACATAAAATACCTTTGAAATGCATTTTAATGTTATTGTATTTTTAACGAATTCTAATGATCGAGTGTTCCATTAAATGAATATAAGTTATGTTATATGTTGTTTTTAAATATTTTTACTTTTATTATTTATTTTATTTGTTCTTTTGAAAAAATTTTGAAAAGAGAAACAAAAAATACAAACAATTTTTATAAAACTTTTTACGACTATACTTTAGTGATCTTATTAGCTGTAAGTTTAAAATTGAAGGAAAAAAATTTTATATATTTGCTTACACGGATTATTTATGTCGCATTTCAGGATTTTTACTCTCTTCGGGTTGGCAACACTGGTCTACAGTATTTCCGTGGAAGCAGCGCTAAAATCACGTCTCGCAACAATTATAATAGTAACAACTATAGCCATGAATACAGGGAACACCACAACAATAACAACAGCAACGAAAACCTGGCGAACACAGGAGAAAACGGCGGCAGAGCGAAAGGTAGCAATAAGTTAATGCATTTAGATAAAAAATTTGTTATGTAATGGCTGTATGATACTTCATTAAAGTGCTCATTTTTTTCTCATTGAAAATGATAACTATAGCAGTTCAAATAGTACAAATGCATACATTCAATTGGTGTGAGTGAGTACGCATATAGAACGAATTGGAGAAAAAAATGTGGGACGGACTGCATTTTCAACGCATTGTTTTTGCAGTTTCTTTCAATGCGTTCTTCGTTAAGTTTCGATCAAATATTTATTGTGCTGTTAATAGTTAATTTGACATTTTTAGAGTAAACAAAACAATTTAAGATAAATTTATGCTGAATTGGTATGTGTATCTAATATTAATTTATTTTAATATTTTATTAAATGCTGCTGCTCTTAAAAACACCAGAAATACAAAAGTAACAACGTTTATCCTTTTCTTACAAAATTTGTCTGTCCTGCCCACGCGCCACTTGTTTTCAGATTTTAAAATTGTACAAAAAAAAAATTAAGTATCATACGGGCTTTAGTTTAAGTCCAAAAGTAATCGAATAAACAGCCTAAGCTCTCAATTTTTTTTTAGAATTATTCATACAAAAAAATTTAACTTATAAAATATTGTATTATACTATAAATATTATATATATTAAAAAAATATATACAATAACTTAGGAGTTCTATAATATGAAGCGTATGGCCATTCATAATGGTGCTATCTCATTTTTTCTAAAAAACAGGAGAAATTCACTAAATCTAACCAAAAAAAACAGGGTTTTTATTTTGGAAAAATAGGTGGAAAACATGAGTTCCTTCTAAGAATTTATTTATTGTTCAGGCAAAATAATAAATATTGAACACAAATATAATTTTGCACGTCATCATTCCGTCGAAATCTTAATAAAAAGCTTATTATTATGAAGAGTTATCATTGTAAATAGTCATTTCACTGAACCAAAAAATCAAAGAATTGTCCAATTCACGACTCATTAGCTTCATTTCCGTGGTCGTTGATCTAAAGCGTGAACCAGCCAAATTTAGAACCAGCTCTTTTCCTGGCTCTATTTCTGATCGTAAAATGCTGCTAAGTTTAAAGCATTTTTTTCAAAACGAACATAGCTGGCAAATCTGAAATACTCTTCGACGAATTTTCGTCTTACTGCTAGCACTCGTATTTTGACACTTTATAGCTAGTGTTGCCAAATTGAAACAAATTCGAACTTAAAATGTTCCACTGAGATTTGATCTAATCCAGTATCACGGGAATGCTGCTATTGATTTAATAAACCTCTGTTCACTGGCTCAAAGAAATTTTCTATGGTTTAAATTAATTTTCCTTACTTCCAAAGAACGCATTCTTTAAATAATGTACAGTACATTGATTTTAATGTATTTCCGTTAGTTTGATGAATCTGTTCTTTGAAAGTAAGTAATATGTATTTCCTTGATTTAAAAAATGGTTCATTGAACTATTGAACTCTTACATGGGACTAATTCATTAAAATATAGAACTTTTTCTTCGATTTTATGTACGTATTTGATTCAGTGTTCATCGTGATCAAATTTAATGTTATCGGACAAGGCATCTTCTACTTCCTCGTCGAAATTCAAAGACTACCAAACACGACATTTTTAAATTTATTTTGACGGCTAGGAATGACTTCAATGTGCACACGATTTATCCTTTGGTCAAGTCTTATTCATAGCAGCAAAAACTCTCTTTACGAGAGCAGTAAAACCGGGCATGCAAACTCATGCAAAAATGCAAACTCCAGGATTGTTGCATTTTTCTTGTAGTCGCAGCTTTCAATTTCCAAATGACAGAATAGTTCGATCCATCGGCTTATGGTCGTAACTTCAATGTTTTTCCATAGATTGATTTTAACCTTTGAACAATAGTTCTTCAACCAAGTGCCTTGCGTAATTTTGTTGCATTTTTACCGTGTCGTACAAGTTTTGCATATTAAATTTTTGCATGACTTTCAATTCCTTAATTTAAGCAGACCACTTTTCAATATATTTATCAGCATCGTCTGTAAAATCCACTTTAATTGATAAGAAAATAATAATGGTTAGTACAAATCACCGAAGAATTATATGCATTTGTTATTTGGAATTATATGCATTTGGCATCGCATCCATACTTGATAAACGCTTTCTGATGCTGTTTTTGGCGATAAGAAAACAAAGATGTTTGCATTTCATCCAAATATTGAATGATATCAACTGCGGTGACATTATCGCCTTGAATTTTAAGCACATAAGGCTTGTCCACGAAATAAATTTTACATACTTAAGTATCAAAAAAATTAAGTGGCCACGCAAAGGCTTGCAGTTTTGAAATTTTGAATATGCCGTACTTCTATTATAAGTGATTTAGTTGTGATCTAATTTACAACCTTTAAAATAAAATGACGACCAGAGAAGAAAAAACTCGTAGAAAAATTATTGCGCAGTATTTTGAGAATCCACACAGAGCCAAATATAAATTAAAAAAAAATTAAAATAGAACAAATTCAAGCATTTCTCTATGGCTTTCATCCAAAAACACTGCCATATTAAAATATCTTTTGGTTTTCATCCAAAAAGACTGCCATATTAAAACCATAGAGAAAATGTTATTAAAACGCTGTCATTTTTATTATGAAAATCACATAGTTTCTAAAAGAATCTTCTTGTTTTTAAAAAGCAAACTTTTTAAAACTATAAGAAATCTTCTTAAAAATATGTGATTTTATTTTTTATATTTAACGTTATCTTCTTGATATTTATATAGGATATCTTATTTATTTATTTATCTATCGGAAATAAAGAAAATATAAAAAGAAATTTCACAACATTTGTTTACATAAAAATGTTTCAACAAAACATTTTAATTTCAATTTCAGTCTTAAAAGTCAAATCTTGCAATGATTTCATGTATACATAACAAAAGGCTAAGATTTTCTTTTTAGTTTTAAATGTGTTTAAAACATTTCCACATCATTGCCTTCATTCAATAACGAATGTTATTACGGAATGTTTAATAATTTATAATAAGATTCCTCTATAGAAATAAGAAGATTTCTCTATCATAAAATAGCTCAATAAAGTGATCTTCTTGATTTTACGTGGTGGTTTTTTGCTCTGTGTAGTTGCTCCGTATTCTTCTATAGACTTCTATGTTATACTTAAATTCAAGGAGGAACAGTCAACATCCCGAAAAAGGGCGCTGTCCGCAAAAAAGAGTTCGTGGATAAAAATAAATCTCTGAGAGATTTGGCCCAAACATTCAGAATATCAAAGTCACTCGTCACTCACCAAAATAAAATCGCACTAGAACTTAAAAACATTTGTCATCCAAAAAGTTCCAGTCGTAACTCTGAGGTGGAAGAACGTGCGAAAACTCGAGCTCGAAAGCTATTGGACAAAGATCTTTCTCGTTTTCAATGATGCGTTGTAATGGACGATGAAACGTACGTAAAAGAAGATTTCAAGCAACTCCCGGGTAAAAGTTACTACACCGCATACCTACAGGAAGGTGTAGAGAAAAAATGTAAGCAGAAGCGGATGGACCAATATGGCAAAAAATATATGGTATGGCAAGCCATATGTACATGTGGCAAATTCACTCGAGCTTATATCGCAACTGGCACAATAAACAACCAAATTTACATAAAAGAGTGTTTGAAAAAGCGACTTCTGCCATTGTATAAGGACCATGACATTCCTCCTTTGTTTTGGCCGGACTTGGCAACCACCCATTCAGCAAACAACGTCAAGGAGTTCTATCAAAGAAACGAGATAAAATATGTTGATACAAAACACAATTCTCCAAATTGTCCTGAACTCCGTCTCATCGAAAGGTTTTGGGCAATAATGAAAAGAAACCTTCTTAAGTATCAAGAGAGAGCCAGGAATAGACGTGATTTTCTACAAAAGTGAATAATATGGCCAGGAAAGTCGGAAGACCCTGTGTGCAAAATTTGATGAGAGGCTTAAAGACAAAAGTACGATCTTTTATTAAAATTCAAGAATAACGTTTTTATTGTTTATCTGTATTCTTAACCTATATGAACTAATAAATTACAATATATAAATTAATTGTGTGTTTTATTTAAGAAATATTCGCAATCTTAAATGTAAAAGTTATTTCGTGTACAAGCCTTATATCTGAACAAAAACAGTTTTTTTTCGAACAGGATTTGGTTCAAAAAACAGGAGTCTTCTGCCAAAAACAGGAGAGATGGGACCATTAACCATGCATTATCAAACAAGAATTCAATAAATGTTCTCGAGTTCTTTCTATAATTCAAATGAGATAAATGCATCCACTATACCCATTGCTATGAATGCATCCACTATACCCATCGCTTTGCCTCATCCACTATACCCATTGCTATGAATGCATCCACTATACCCATCGCTTTGCCCCAGTCATGCCATCGTTTCTCGGTATAACATTCATTCATTCCACACAAGCAATGAACAATGTTTATCCAGTTCTGCTGAGTGCGGTTCATGGATGGTCGAAGAATGTGAGAAAAAAGAGTCGCTGTTCTCATTCTCAATGAACCTCATGTCTCTTTCTCATGCGTTGATTGCATCTCATCGCGAAAGAATTGAATGAGACCACGACGCACATTTTAGTAAGAGTCTCATGGTCTCAAATTTTAGTAAGAGAATGCAATTTTTGCATTCATGTAGATGTCTAGTACACATCACCAGTTTGAGCTAACGCTGCTGTATCCCATATTAAAAAATTGCAAATTATGAAAATAAAAATACTGAAAATGATGGCTAATCTTCCGAGACACTTCTCTACTGCAGAACTACATCGCCTTACAAATATGGACAGAATTAGTAATTATATAGCAAATAACAAAGAAAGGTTTGTCAGAAGTTGTGCACATTCCGACATCTTTTTGATTAGAAATCTTAGTCCATCTTAAATTTAATAAATAAAATAAAAAATTAGGTTAAGTTTTATATAAGTACGGATGTGCAGGCACATTGGTACTCTAGTTGTAATTTATTACCAATTTTGAGGTTTTTAAATAATTGTCCTCTTCTCTTTATATTAACTGATGCTAGTATTTATATTGCCATACGATTGTATAAACTTTAGAGCTGAAAAGAATGACTGAACTACCAAATTGTTTATTAATATTAACCATAGTATAATGTGTTTATTATTGAAGTGGTGAAATAAAAAATTGAATTGAATTGAATTGAATTAAATTGAATTGAAAATTGGCCTTAAAAAAAAAGGAAAAAATTAGACTTGAAAACTCAGCTCAGTTCGTACAAGCCAAATTTATCTCCTGGGAATAATGCAAACAATTGGGCGGTTTTTTGGGGTTTTTTCGGTTTTGTTCGGTTTAATTCCATTAGACCATTTTTCATCTGGGTGATTATTAATTTTTTTTTTTTTTTTGGTGATTTTTCTTTTGGGTGATTTTTTATAAAGCCGATCTCTTATGTTTCGAGATTACCTTAAAAGATCCGTCGAATGTTTTTGAAGTTCAGATGAACGATTGATTTCTACAAAAACGTATTCACAAAACTAAACGATTTTGGAACGAAACTTTCGCAAACTGACGCAGCAGCTCTGCGGGTGTTCGAGAGAAAAGTTCTTCGCAAAATCTTCAGTCCTGTTCGAGTCGGCGAACTATTGCATCCGAATGAAATACGAGCTTTATAACCAAATCGCAAAGACGCGTTAGGTCGGTCACGCTTTGACAGTTTAAGTAGAAACAACAAGTTGTTATTAAGCAATTCATAATTCGACCTCAAGCTTTGATCGTACTTTGTATCGTAAATATTATCGAATCTCGTAAGAAGGGGTAAGGCACGATCAAAGCGCGACCCGCTGAAAAAAGTTGAAACATTTTCTTCTTGGTCGCTCTGTTGACGTTTGCCGATGGCGCAGGGTTGTATTTTCATTACAGTAGTCAAAATAGTAAAATTATTTTATTCGAGTATATTGTCATTAAGATAGGTAAAACTAAGCAAATGTAAAAACCTTTTTTTCCAATGGGACAATAAGAAAGCAACAACAAAATACATAGCGGTAAATGCTACAGTTTTATTAATCATCGTTGCTGTAGCATACACGAGCAAAATTAGAATGCGAGAGATTCGAAGACACTTCAAAAGAGCTGTGCTTCCTTCCTAGCGGCAAATGGGCAATACACTCTATCGATGAAAGGCAATACACTCGTAGGCGGTAATTTACACATGCTCGTATCCACTTTCAACTTAGTTTTAGAAGACAATGACCGCTTTGTAGGCAGATGGGCTACATTTTCAATCACAAAATATGCCAACAAGTAGTCAAGCTTCCTAGTCAAGCACAGGAGATACATTTTCGATTATAAAGTATGCAAACAATTTGTCGAGCTTCCTTCTCCCATATACAACTTCACGTACAAATTCATATATTAATAACATAATACAAGTGTACAAGTGTTTCATATATGAAATATTGCAGTACTCCGAAAATTTGCCGCTGGGTGCTTTCTCTTAATTTCTCTCTTAACAAAATAAATTTGTCTCCGCGTCAGCGTCAAAAAAACTGTTAAACTGCTGCTTGCTTCATAAAACTTATGCAAAGGCATTTATGTATAATTGTTTATTTTGTTCAATACTTCTGTTCAGGCTATGGGTTGGTGCGTTCAGCAAAAAAAAAAAAAAATACGAAAGAAAAGCCGATTTTCATATGGCCGAATTTCGGCCACAGGCGATACTATCCGGTTGGCAACTAAGTAATTGCGAATTGTTTTTAGAAAATAAGAGACAATTTTTTCATGGAACGAAATAACTTTATTCTGTAATGCATTGCCCATTTTGAGCAATGACCTTTTGCCCTCTTTCAGACCTTTTCGATTTGTCAATTCGGGCCGCTTTTCTTCAACTGCATTGTTCACTTTTGTTAGTTGTTCAATGTAGACATCTGAATTGATCGTTCGCTTGGGTGGTAAAAGTTCAAAGTAGACAATTCCTTTGTAATCCCACCAAACTGATAACATAACTTTCTTTTGATGAATATCAGCTTTTAATGTTGTTTGAGCTGGTTCACCTGGCTTGCTCCACGATCTTTTTCAATTGACATTGTTCTAAACAACCCATTTTCCATCACCAGTTATCAATCGTTTTAAAAATGGATAATTTTCATTGCGTTTCTTTAACAAATCGCAGATGTTAATGCGTTGTGTTAAATGATTTTCTTTCAGTTCATGAGGAACTCATATATCGAGTTTTCGTTCATAGCAAAGTTGTTTTAAGCAATTTTCAATGCATGTATGTGATACATGAAGCTTCTCTGCAGTCTCACGTGTTGAACTGTGACGTGTTGATCCGAATCGATTATTGCTTTGATTTGGTCGCCATCAACTTCAACTGGACGACCAGAGCGTTTTTCATCTTTGAGTGAAAAATCACCAGAACGAAATTTGGCAAACCAATTTTGACACTGCCGTTCTTTTAAAGCTTCGTCACCATAAACAGCACATAACTTCTTGTGAGCTTGCGAAGCGTTTTTTCCTTTCCGGAAATAAAAAAGCAAAATATGACGAAAATGTTCGTTTTGATTTTCCATTTTTCAACTGACGCCAAACAAAAACTACGCAACCGATCAAAAAAATTTTTTAACTGATTAACAGTTGAAGTACCAAGTATCAAATAACAAAATGTGTTTGACATTTCTATTACGTCAGCAAACCTAACAATTCAACTAAAGCCATCTATGAGTGAACTCCGCAATTACTTAGTTGCCAACCCAATAGTTATAAGTATATATATAATATTGTAACTACAAGCTGGGTAGATATGCAGAAACATTTATTTATTAAACATAATAAATTTTAACTTTTTTGTTATTATACTTATATTTTCTATATTCCATGCTAAAAATATTGTTTGCTAAGATTTAAATTAAATTTAATATACGCATACGTAAAGACATTTCCAACAACCAATTAACTAGTAAAGGAGTTCTACGTCTTCATTTACTATACTATTCATGGTGGAATATATTATTATTATTTCACCATGATACATTTTTTTTTCGTTTTATATAAATGATCGAATGAATGTTTTGATAAATCTAATTTTATTTAGTATTATTTATAATATATTTATTTTTTATATATTTAAAATAAAAAATATATAAAAACAAAAAGCTTTTTTGCTCATATTTTCATTATATTGGCATTTCGTCGGATTTTTCATTGCTAAGTAAATTTTATAAAATTTGTTTTTTTTTTTTTAATACATAAACAAACAAACAAATAAAGAAACTTTTGTGAATTTCGTTGGGATATATTTGAGTGGCAATACCGGTAGTCGATTATCAGATAATCAGCCGTCATCGGTTCCTATTGCATATGGTTATTTTTGTTATTTTGCACTAAAAATTATTTGTCTGCATAGTAATTTAGTCGCAGGTGACGTATTCAATAAATAAAAATATCCAAAATAAATTTACAATAAATAAGTTTACAAAAACACGTTCTTTGTTACTAAAGATACTCATAAACCTTAGAAAAAAATATAATTGCAAATTTTTTGTTTTAAGTAATTATGATTAATTATAGCTGCGTTTTTTTCCATAAGAGATCATATCATTGATGAAAAAAACGCTTCAGATCAATTTTTGCGATATTTTTCTCTCACACACAGATGGCGCTATTTTCTGAATACAGATGAACAGCTGACGTTCTTTTTAAGCTGAAAGATTTTTTTTTTTTTTATTATAAGTTTTTATTTGCAATCTGTTACAGAACATTAAGCAAATTATATAAACAAAAAAATTAAACTTAACATATTTTACTGTGTACCAATGTACACAATAAACCTACGTACAAAATAATTTACATAATGCAAGTTATAACAATAATTAATGAAAGCTTATTCATAAAAATTATATAATTTAAAATTTCATTATAGTTAAAGCCTAAATGGCAGATCTAATATATGCAATCTCTTAAGTCTTCTTACATCTTCACTTTCATCTAGCAGACTAATCGCTAATGGATTTGGATGGATACTAAGTCTTTCAAGATATCTATTACTAAAATTTTTAATTTCTTCTTTTACTGTAGGAATATTGAGATCTCTATGCAAAACATTATTTGTTACAAACCAAGGTGCATTAGTAATTAGCCTTAATGTTTTTGACTGGAATCGTTGCAGAATTTCTATATTTGAGTTAGATGCAGTGCCCCAAAGTTGTATTCCATAAGTCCACACTGGTTTGAGGATTGCTTTGTATATAATCAGTTTGTTATTTAGATTCAATTCGGATTTTGGACCAAGAAGCCAATACATTTTTTTTGATTTAATATTTAACTGTTGTTTCTTTGCTTTAATATGGTCTTTCCATGTTAACCTTCTATCTAAATGGAGTCCTAAGTACTTTACTTTGTTAGCTTTTGGAATTTGAGTTCCGTATAAATGCACGCCATGACAATCCCCTCTTCTCATCGAGAATGTTACGTGCGCTGATTTTTCAGTATTAATATTTATTTTCCATTTTTGTAACCAGCTTTGTAACTTGTCTAGTTCAGTTTGTATGAGGTTAGAAGCATCAGATGGTGAGTGCATCGAAGCTATTAACGCTGTATCATCAGCATATGTAGCGATTGTGACATTTTCAGTAGTTGGCATATCTGAAGTAAAAATTGTATATAATGTTGGGCCAAGGACGCTTCCTTGTGGTACTCCTGCACGTATTTTACAGATATGGGAACGTTCTTGGTCAATTTTTACATAAAAACATCTATCGCTCAAGTATGATTTTAGTATTAAATAGAAATTAGCTGGAAGTAAAGATTTTAATTTAAACAGTAATCCTTGGTGCCAAACTTTATCGAATGCTTGTTTCACGTCTAGAAACACAGCTGAGCAAAACTTTTTGTTTTCCAGTGTATCAGTTACAATGTTTATAATACGATACGAAGCTGAAAGATAAGTTTTTTTCTGAGATAATGCAGTGCGCTCCTTTTTTTAAGGTTGCAGCGCCATCTAGCCATCAACACACGGTCAAGTGCTGCCTAATTTTACAGTTGCGGCCTCAACACTTAAAAACATAGAATTGGATCAATTGAAATGATCCAGCCCACTGGCTGAATGAAGTGTTGTTTTTACTTTGCTTGCAAATTCGATGTTATGATCCTCATCTCTTATGATGCAGTTTATATGTGAGAAATGAGTTCATAAAAATTTATTACAAAATGTTTACTAACAAAAAAGTTTTAACTAGAAATACACACGTTTACAGGATAAAGAACAGAAGGAATGGAATTCAGTTGTGAATTTTGTTGTTTATTCAGAATAGAACGAACTAAGAAACAAGATGCTCTAGTTCTTCTCTCAACTCTCTTGGCAATTCTTCTCTCTCTCGTCTCAATGATCGTTGCCTAAGCCTTCTGTACAGGTACTACCATGGGAATTGTTCAAGAGAGATACATGGCCTGACGCCACCAGCTCGTGTGTTTCCTAGGTCCACTCGGGCAGCTCTCCAAGCCATTTACCATTGCCACTTTGTCCCATAGAACATCGCATTACCGAGATAATTCGTTCTTCGGTCGCTCATTAAAATTGTGGTGCAATCTCCCTGCGAGCGTGTTTCTCGGCATTTTCAATCTGTGTAAATTTAAATCAAATCTTCACCGCCACTACTCCATCCTTCCACCCTCCAATTAACTATCACCCGTCTTCGGAATCAACACAATGCTTTCGCATTTATAGGGGGCATCCACTGAGTGTTGGTTAAGTCTAAAAAAAAAGATTGGATCAGAAAGAGACAAAAAAAAAAACAAAGAAAAATGGAAAAATCTTTATATTTCAATTATAATGTTAAATTTGTATATCGATGATTCCATATCAAATCGACTATTTTTGAGCAAAATCTGACCTTTGTGATTCCGATTTTTTTTAAACTTTGTAGGTTAGTAGTGCTCGTGAAAACAACTTAAGCTGTGTTTTTTGTTTTTGCGACAACAGTTTCTTTTTTAAGTTATACACTGTAAAAAATTGGAAAATACTCGTATCTCCAAAAATACACTTAGTGCATGTATTGAAACAGCTGTAACTTCGAAACCGTAAGTCGTACAGAAAAAAACTTGCATATATATAAGAGACCTTAAATGGGCCTTTCTTGTGGTGTCCTTTTCTTGGACTGTTTTTATGAAATTTTTTTAAAGTTTTTTGACTGAAGTTATTTGTCACGTTTTTTGTAATGTTCGCAGTAAATATTTCAACTTTTGAACATAGTATAGTTATAAAACATTAATTTTTAAGGCCCACCCGGAATTTTAGCTGGGGATACCAACGATTGCTATTTTTAACGAATTTTTAAAAAACTACCTACAAAAGATTTCTTACTTTTATACCGAAAATTCCATATCTTTATATATCAAATTCTTCTGTACACGGCGTTGTCTTTGAACACCTCCTGAATGGCAAAACCGATTTTGATCAAATTTGGTATGTGTACGCGGCTGGGTCTGTAGATGTTTTAAGTCTAAAGTTTGACCCGGTAGGTGTCGCTGTTGTTGATGTGGCAGTGTTTAAAGGGGTATTTGAAAGTATAACTCACAAACGAATTGAAAAATTGTCATGATTCTTTCCCTACACCATTACTTTTTATGTAAGCAAAAATACAAAAATGCAAAATGAATAAAAATAAACAAGAAAAAAAAACTTATATTTTTGTGATAATTACGGTTTAATTAATTGGTTTTACGATTTATATAACGTTTTTAAGTTTTTACGACAGAAACTTTAAACAAACCCTACACTTATGCATACCATATGAAAAAATATTAAAAAAGCAATTTTTGGTTTTCAATATTTTTCAAAAATTAGAAAAAAATGAAACACGATTGGACGGACAGTCAATCAAAATTTTAAACAAAAAAATTAATGCAATCCTTTGTAATATGACAGAGTTATTCACTTCCAAAGCCAGCACTTTAATTTTTGATTGATTTTTTTTTTTTTATTTTACCAAAAAATAAAATTCGTCCTTCGGCGCCAAAGCCATAAACTTTCGGTCCTGAAACACACAAAAAGTTTTTTATTCTAATTTTATTTTTTGGTGAAATAGAAAAAAAAATCAATCAAAAATTAAAATGCTGGCTTTGAAAGTAAATAGCTCGATCATGTTACAAAGGACTGCATTCATTTTTTTTGTTAAAAAAATTTTGATTAATTGTCCGTCCAATCGTGTTTCAACCTTTTCTATTTTCATTTTCCTTCTAACTTTTATAATTTTCCAAATAAAACTTTAACGAATATCTTTATTTCGCAAAAAAGTTTGCGAACTTTTTTAAATATAGTTGTTGTTGGAAAAATATTCAAAACCAAAAATGTTTTTTTTTTAATGGTTTGCATAAATGCTGGATTTGTTTAAAGTTTCTATGAAAAAAATTTAAAAACACTTTACAAATCGAAACAAGCCTGTCTTGAAAATTTAAGTTCTTTTTCTTGTTTATTTTTATTCATTTTGTATTTTTGTAATTTTGTTTACATAAAAAGTAATGGTGTAGTGAAAGAATCATGACAATTTTTCAATTCGTTTGTGAGTTATACTTTCAAATACTCCTTTTAACACTGCCACTGCAACAACAGTGCCATCTACCGGGACCTAAAACATTTACAGACCCAGCCGCACACACACACACCAAATTTGACCAAAATCGGTCCAGCCATTTAGGAGGAGTTCAGTGCCAAAACAATCTACAGAAGAATTTTATATATAGAGATATTGAATTTTCGGTATAAAAGTAAAAAATCTTTTGTAGGCATTTTTAAAAAAATTCGCTAATCAATGTATTATAACGATACTATGTTCAAAAGGTTAAAAATTTACTGCGAACATTACAAAAAACGTAACAAATAACTTCAGTCTAAAAAAGTTTAAAAAAAAATTCATAAAAACAGTCCAAAAAATGGACACCACAAGAAAGACCCATTCAAGGTCTCTAAAATAAATGCAAGTTTTTTCCTGTACGACTTACGGTTTTGAAGTTACAGCTGTTTCAATAGATGCACTAACTGTATTTTTGGAGATATTTTGCAATTTCTTACAGTGTATATCTTTTAAAAAGAAATAAAAATAAAAAAAAGAAGTGTGCAGATATAATACTTTTCAGGAGAACTATCAACCTCAAGAGTTTCAAAATTTTTAAAAATAGTGATATCAGAAACGTGGGCGTTTTGATATGGAATCACCGATATATAAAACAGAGTCGTGAAATGTGTTACTTGTTCCATAACTCAAGAACGAAGCGTCTGATTTGCTTGGAGATTTTTTGTTTTGCTGTTCTTGGCTATCTCATTCTGCATACGTTTTCTAAATTTTGCCACACCCTTTTTTACCGCCCAAAAATCAATAAAAATTATATATTTCAGACAGGTTTGGTCGTATAAGACTAAAATTTGCTTATTAAGTTTGTGTGATTACTGTTGGCAACTGTACTAAAAATACGCTTCCACGCCCCCTTTTACCACCCACTAATCAATTAAAATGCTATATTTCAAAAGATTTTTGTCATATTAGATTTCAATTTTATAATTTTGTTTGTATGGTTATTGTCGGCAACTGCACTAAAAATGGACGTGCTCAAATCATATATACGACCACTTTTTCAGAAACTTTTATTCGAGTACGACATAGTTTACAACAAAAACCGCCGTGAAATTGATATCTAAGTGATAGAAAAGGGTATTTTTAAAGATTAAGAATAAGATTAAAATCCCCTTTTTTATAATGACTGAAGCTTTAGTCCTAAAATTAAAAATGTTATTACTGACAAAAAATGTATGATTAGGATTGGATCCATTGATCATTGTGCATTGTTGGTTTTATCACGTTCACGCATTTACATATTTTACACACCCTGAGTGCTACACACCCCCGGGCGACGTAGGGGTGGCGCAATAAAGAAGTACAACCATCATGTACTTCCACCATATAAATTGTGATTTGGAGATTTCAAATTTTCTGAGATTTTTTTTGTTTGACTGCTTATAGTGGCATCATCTAACAGCCCTATTCCACTAGCTTAACAAAGCTCACCACACTTACAAAATAGTTAATATTAACAAGTTGTTAATGTTTCCTATTGTGGTGCAAATGTATAAGCTCTTTTCTTTACAATTTTGTTGATTACTGAAAGTTTATTAACAACGAGTGACATTTATTATAAGCTAGGAAATTGTTGTGCAAATAATAAAAATAATATAAATTATAAAAAAATATTGTATTAAAATAAATGAAGTTGAAAAATAGATGCATTTTTACTTCTTTTAAGTGTTGATAATGCGTGTTGATCAACGGAAGGCACTATTTAAAACTCTTCGAAATGAAAATAATTCATTCACTCTCTTGTTATAACTCTATCCAAATTGAAATTCAATTAAATTGCCAAATGAAATATCCAAATATAATATACATATGCAAAAGGTGGGGGAGGGGGGATGCTGCTTTAAAATTTTATATAAAATAGCAGCTGCTTCTGCGTAGTTCATTCGAACTTTGCTTTGCAATTAAAACAAATGTAAATTAGAGTTTTCAATAAAGAATCTTATAATCTAAGAAATAAAGAATCTTAAGAAGTAATCTTTTGTATTTTCCATTTTGCGTGTTGATATAATTTTCAATGAAATTTCATCGAAATTTATGAGTTGAGATGATTTGTGAGTGAACAGCTGCGAGTTTCACATTCTCACCATGCGTGGTGAACTTTTAAAGCTTTTAAATTGTAAATGATTTTTAAGGATACGAACATTTACTTTACATAACTATAATATTAAAAAGAGCTCCTTAACAATCCCTTGTTAAGTTATTAATCAGAATAGAGCTGTAAGTGACAGACGCACGTTCTGCTAACGCGACATTATAATTTCAAAAAAGGCCTGGTGTTTTGACAGTTCATCTCGTAAAGTTGGCCAAAGCACGATCAACGCGCGATCGACCTAACGCGTTTTTGCGATTTGGCCTTTATGAGCTCTACGAAGACATTGACGTATACTGAATCAGCGTATAGTGTTCAGCGACTACGCTGGCTGGGTCATGTCCATCGTAAGGACGACGAAGCTCCTGCGAAAGAGGTGCTTGGGACGAGGGTCGTTGGGCGACGACGATGAGGGAAACCATGTCTCTGATAGATGAACCAGGCCGAGGAAGCCCTAATCGCACTCGGTGCATCCGATTGGAGAAAACGCGTGCAAAGAAGAGACGCCTGGCAAAAGCTGATGAGGTCGGCCGAAACTAGAACACGAGTTGTTATGGAAACCTAAGTAAGTAAGTTATTATTCACTGAATAATTTTAATGTGAACTGCCTTATTTGGTCTACAATAATTCGGAGAGGTACACCGAAACATGGAACATAATTTTGTACAAAAGTTCTTGCTAAATTAAGTCTTAGCTGAATTATTTTTTAGAGGGTCTATTTCTGGCCAAGGTGTATGTCTATTAGACATCTACATGAAACTATTTGTTTTGTCTGCAGCAAAGTGCACACTTTCGTACTGTACCACATTTTATAGTATCTTTCAAACTTGTGTACAGTACTTTCAAATCAAACACATACTGAAGCGAATAGTGTACAGCATCCGGTTGGATCCCCTGTAGGAAAATCAACTAATTTAAAAGTAATTGATAAAGTAGTTTTTTGTCAACCACAACTAGTTGAAATTCTGACTTTTTTCCATAGAACGAACTAACTTATTTTGTATGGCGATGTCCGCTAAATAAGTCAATTGACTTTCGTCGGCATATATTTTGAACTACTTGTTAAATTAGTTACATTTAAATTATTTTTTTAATTGCTTTAAAATAACCAATTGAAAACTATTACTGATGGTCTAAAGTTAATATTTGATTAAATAACATGGTTAAATATATATAAACTTGTAATCTAATAAAAATTTGCAATTAAAACATGTCAAAATCAGAGTAGTTGCCGCCTTAATATAATTCAAAGTAGTTCAAATACTGGTTTATTTTAAACTAGTTTTTTAATTAGTTGTTTTTAAAAACAAGTTAGTTTGTTTCTATAGTGATCTTAACAGAGTGTGTACACAACTTTGGATTAGTTGCATAGCTGTTTATCTGCAGACTACTTTGTCTTTTTAAAACATAGCAAATACTGTATAGTAATAGATTAGATTTTGCTGCACCGCTCGAAATAGATATGAAGATCATATTAAAGAATCATGTCTAAAAAAGTCTACTTTATATTTTAATTATTTTATTCACTTTATTTTAAAAGTATTAAAGTTTAAAAAATGTAATTTTATTTTTTTTTTGAGGTTTGTATGAATTATTTCACATTCGTTTATTTAATCTAACTTGTATACATGTACTTGGAACACGAGCACAAGTACACGAGGAAATTTCATATTGATAACATTTCGGTTTTGGGTACAATACTTGAATGTTTTACTTTTGTTTTGTAATTTACTCACTCGCAGTTGGTTGTTGACAATGATAGAGTGCAAGTATACGTTTTTCAAGCAAATGCTTTGAAGAGGCGTTCGGATGTATTCGTGCAGATGTCTAATGTCTATTGGTAATTGTTTACATCTATCGAAAATTATTTGATACAGCTAGAGGTACCACCAGTTCCATATGGATATGTCCGAATTTGCCTGGCGAAATTTTCATTTTTTGAATGGGTGTTTTTGTGTACACATTAATTTTTGATTTTTTACAATTAATTTAGGTTGATAACCAATCATTTATTTCTTTTCGCAGTTGCCAAGAGCATTTTGATTGTATCAATTGTCTAAAAGTTTCTACACTAGGATAAAGTAATGAAGGAATTTTGTCGGATATACTTCTTCGCATGGAAATTGGAATGAATGAACATTTTGATTTTGTAGATTCAATGAGAGGCTTAAGTGTTTAATCCGATTGTTGTTTCGATATCGCTTCAATTTCTGAAATGCATGAAAGAATGTCTGTTAAAAATACTATCGTATTTTTTGTTTTCTAGAAATGTATTGTATGTTATTATTGAATTAAACTATGCATTTTAAGTGTCGTGTTTGACGAGGTGTTCTGTTTATTTTTGAATTTATGATATACATATGTTAAAAGTTAGTGATTTGTGTAGATAGTGAAATATCTCCCTTCTAAGAAGTGTTTAAAATGTTTGGCAGCGCAATAAATTCTTATTTCTGTATGACTAATGTATGACTAATGGCTTCATTTTGTATTCCTTTCCGATCAATCGTTTCGTTCAAAACAGTGTTCGTTCGTGTTTTTTGAAATTTGTAATTCGAACAGAATCAAACAACGATAACAGCTGATAAGCCAGCGAACGATGCCGTAGTACAGTTACATATTTGCAATATGTATTTCTAACGAGCACTGAAATAACGAACTCGAACGTCAAAATCAAACGAACACTTTTATGATATCGTTATGGTTGGAGTCATTTATAGAGTGGTTAAAAAATGGAAAATTCTGAACCTAAGTTAAATAAATAAATAAAAATAAAAACTGCAATAGCTGCAAACATCACTAAAAACGATAATAATGAAAAACAAATCCGCAAACTACTTAATTGCTCTAAGTTTATTAATTGAATACACAAACCGAACAAAAGCAAAAAGCAATGCCAACATATAAGAAACAAAGCAAAATATTTTAAAAATCTTTGACAAAATACAGAAAACTTCCCTAGTGTTTGATATGGCAGCGCCCCATTTGGCAACAGCTTGTGTATAACAGTTTGAGTGTACGTAGCAAACACAAGCTTGTCGAATGAGTGAACGATAAGCTTCGTTCGAAATACATATTTGAGCTTGAATTCAACATCGTTCGCATAGCCATCGTTCGTTGAATGCTTCGTTAGGAATGCAAAATGAGGCTATAACCCTGCAAGACAAGTACTGGTTAATTGATTGGTTATTTAACCCGTTGTGCTGACTGAAATTTTGGTTAGTCTGCAGAACAAAGTTTCTATCAGTTTCTTAAGCAAAAGGTGCCAAATCTGACTAAAACTCATGTATGCGTGTGATCTTCTCTCACCTTCTTACGCAAGTATTTGGAAGACCCGCCGATCGTATGGCATACTCGCTCACTCATGTTAGCTCTAACTAAAATGTCAGTTACACCTAAAGGAAACGAGTGATTTTTTGTCACATTCTCACGCAAATACTTTAAACCCCACCGAACACATAGTTTTCTCACTCACTCACATCAGCTATAACGAAAATGTCAGTTAGTGCAGACCAGTTAGATCTGACTAAGTTATTAGTCAGTTATGACGAGAATATCGGTTACACCTAATTAAAATTCCAGTCAGTCATAATAGAAACCAAAATATTTGAAAAAAAAATGTTTCATTTTGATTTTACTATTTTATTAAAACAATTAATCAAAATAATATAAAAAAGGAATATAAAATAAAAATAACATCAGTTTTTAAACAACGTAAAACTAAAAAAAAATAGGTAAATTCAGGCTCCAAACTTTCTGCTAACTCACTATGCACATTTAAAACACTATCACTTGACACAGCCACATATTCCGTTGATTGAGCAATTTGGCCAAGCATACGAAAATTGTTAATATTATTATGGCAATTTCTTTTTTCTTTGCTCACACAATTTGCAAAATACAGGCTTCATATTTTGTAATAAGTTAAACTAAACTATTACAAGAACTATAACCAACAAAACTGTAAACAAACCAATTACGCTTGTGTTTGTGTTCACTGAAAAGTGTATCAATGTGTTGGAGTTTCGGTCAGGCATGTCTTGCAGGGAAGTTTTTGAGGTCCCAACTATCTTTTGTGGATTGGCGACGTTTCATGAATCAATTTGTGCTAGAGACATTTTCATTAAAATTCGTGAGAAGAGTATTCTCGGGGAAAAGAGTTGGAACTTTCTCGAATGAATAGACTGATTCTTCAGTCCAATTTTATTGTTTAGTTTTACATTTGCGTAGGGGAAACTTATGAATAATTAATTAAATCAAATTTCAAAACAAAAACCACTAACAAGTGGTACTAGGAGTCTGTTGAGTACTAGCCAAAGCTAGCCGACCGAGTCTATAGAATTTCATCACCTGCCATATACAATCGCATATGTACTCAATCAAACATGCATTCGTACATGCAATCGTAGGATTACAAATATATTTCATTGATAAGGAAGTATGTATACCCGTTAGAAAATCTAACAAATAACAAAAATGCCAACAACTGCAGTTCATAGCAATAAATATATTATAATGGTATATATTGTTTTTTATGCGACGACCGTAAAACAATAATAATTAAAACTTCCATTCACTTATAGCTGAAAGAACAATAAAAAGAAAAAAAAGGCAAAGCAAAGTGCACAATTGCTTTAGGCCAGCAGATCGCCTGATATCTACATGTATTCAAGTGTTTGTGTTTTCGTAAGGATTTCCATCAATGACAAAATAGACAATTGGCGACAATATTATCTCAAAGGTATTTAAAAACGATCCTGTTTCATTGATTTTTTTTTTAACTGTAGTGCCGGTGTGCGAAGGTTTGAATAGAACAAGTTTACACATTACTTGATGTAGGCAGTGTGTGCAACTTTGCGCAATCGTATATTGCTAGATTCAATCCCAGCAGGTACAAGAATCTAAAGCATATTCACACTCACGCAATCACTGCCAGAGGCGCCACTTAGGGAAAATCCGATAACCTTTTGATGTGTGGAATAATATTAATAATACTTGTGGTTCTCGATAAGGTGATTCGGCACCAAAGAAACTAAGCAGGCTATTTTGGAATAAATTTACGAATTCATTTTCGTTAGCATTGCGGTGTATCGGCTAGACAGGTGATTTGGCATGAACTTAAAAAACCCTTAAGGTAGTGTTACAGTTTGTCATGAAAAAGAAATTATTGTGTGTCATCATCAATCATATTATCCCAAAGTTTCAATACAAATTCGAAGAACTAGAAAAGTTATAGCAAAGTATTTAACTAAATTTACAGCGAACTATGAACAACGTAAAAGCTTTAAACTTGTTTTTCCCAAAAAGATTTTTTGCAAACTGGCGGACAAGATCACTCGAGCTTGAATTTTAAAAAAGTTTGATTAATTTGGTTTGTAATGAAACCCTTTAAGTATCCCCCACTGAAACCGATTGTCTGTTGTTATTTAATTTTTGGGTGCTGCCCAAAAGTGGGTCGAAAATGTAAATTTTTAATATTTTTCTTTTTAATCGCGCCATATTTTATTTATGTTGACATATTTTTTACAAAGATTAGAAGGACGCTTAAACATGTAGTTGCTTCAGCTGAAAGACATTTGTTGTTTCTTTTTTTAACAATAGTAAAAATTTCAATCCTCTAAATAAAATTTCTTCAAAACCGTATTTTACTGCTTATAAACTGTTATACAACCGCAAGACCATTTATCGACTAAGAACTAGCTATAATAATTTGTTTAACCACATTTACTAATGTAGGATCTATATTGTTTCGTAAACCGGAAACGCAAACAAAAGTTTCTGCATCTGCCTGCTTAAAGTTGCACTTCCTTCCGCTATCAATTATTGTTGAACTTCCTCTCTCGCTCAATTTAATGTTTGATTAACTGACAAACTTCACCACAAAAATGACATAATTCAATTTATGCCATTTTACTCAAGTGCAATCCAACACATAGTCGAGTGCACACACGCACAGCCTTTAACGGATTTTTGTGCGTTCGCACGCATAATTTTTTGAGTGGCTTGGAGTGTTTTTATTGTTGGCTTTATATCGCCAAATTTAATTTTTCGCAGTTGTCTGGTGTGAAAATTACCAAGTAACGAACACTTGAAATTTGTACGCAGAACACAGCGGTGCACCATAGCAACAACATAACCAACAAAGTAACAAAGGCACAATTTTGCACTCTTCTCTGATTTGTACAAAAATCAAGTAATGCATTTAAACACACACACACACTTTAATATTATTTATGTTTCTTGTTATTTATTTTTTTACTGTGGCAAAATTAATTAAATGATGGTCCTTGAAATTCTGAAATTGTGACTTTGTGTGTTACATGGGGGGGATACCGTTTTATACATTTAATGAATTGATTGAAGTCAGTCAATCATTCAGAAATTTCATGAAGAATTTGTATCGAAAGAACATTGCACACAGAAAAGTGTATGAAAAAAAACCCATATTATTTTAATATTCATCATGATAGTATAGATAGAACCAAATATCGAATTCTAAATTTGCTTATGCTAAAAAAAAGCAACTTTACCTAAATATTTAATATGAATGAAGAACAGTGCATTCTAAATTCATGTCTGTTTTTTGCGAAGCAAAATATACTTTCCTTGACTTTGATTAAACTAACGAAAAACTGAAAAAAAACATTAAGAAGGAGAGGAAAGGTTTAATTTAATATCAATTTTATTTAAAAAGCTCTTGAATGCCCCTTGTTGGTTAGATTGTAATGTACTGTACTGCCTTTGAAATTTAAGTTGTTTTAAACATGAAAAAATTTGACCATAACGTTATGAATAAATCAGTGTTTGAATTGCTGGCTTAAAAATAGTAACAGCACAAAAATTTTTGCTTTACTTACATATTTACTTACATATTTTTCACAAAATAAAAAACTTCGTTTTAATGAACAGTCAGCCGACTCGGAGAGGAATGGAATAGAAAGCAGAATAAAGCGAGATTGGTGTCAAAATCAGCTGTTCATTACGAATTTCTTTATGCTCACGTTTTGCAGTTATTTTTAGGTTAAAACTGTTACAGGTTTTTTGCAATTTTAAGACTTCTTTCACATTTTATAGTTTTTATTACAGTTTTTTTTATAATATTTTTACTCAAATTACCACAAATTTATTTAAAACACACGCGACCGCAATGCTTGCAACTTGGGAACATAAAGAATTTTCTTCGTTTGCAATTTCTACAAAATCCAGCGTTTTGACAACTAACCAACCTTTCATTATCTACTCTTCGTTGCACTTTCTGCAAAAAGTGCAAGTGCCACAAGCTGCACAAAGTGACCCAATACAAGAAGTCGAAGGAGCACAAGGGTGCTCAGGGCAGAAGACGTTATGACAGAAAACAACAAAGTTTCGGTGGTCAAACTAAGCTCATCATCAGGAAGAAGGGTAAAACTACCAAAAGGATTGTATTGCGTATGGAGTGCACAGAATGCAAGTACCGTAAGCAAACGCTTTGAAACGTTGCAAGCATTTCGAGTTGGGTGATGACAAGAAGAGGAAGGGACAGATGATCCAGTTCTAAATTGTTACCTGTTGCAACCGCATAACAAACAACTAAAATTGCTGCTTTGTTGTTTTTCTGTAAACATCGTTCTTGATTTTTTTATTGAAGAAAATGTCGTTTGCAGCTTAAGTCAGTTAGTTTTTTTAAGTTCACTCATGATAATAAAGGGTCCGCCATCTAACTTTTTTTTTTTCAACTAGTGCTTATTTCGTGAATGGTAACACTTAGCACATGTCTGATTTGACAGATAATTAGTTTTATCCTTCCGCTGAACGAATATGGTTGTGTATACGCTTGAACAACGCTGGGAAATATTGCGACATTACTTTGAAAATCATGGTAATGTTGCAGAATGTGTGCGAAAATTGCGTACGGATTTTGGAAGAACAGAAGCACCGTCAGCTCCGTATGTTCGTTATCTTGTGAAAAAAGTGAAAGAAACTGGTATCCTCATCGATAAACCAAAGCGCGAAAAGCCAAAACCAGTGCGTACACCCGAGAATATTGCTGCTGTGGCAGAAAGTGTGCGTGAAGCGGCATCAACATCAATTCACCGTCGTTCTCAACAATTGAACATTTCGGAGACATCATTGAGACGAATTTTGCATAAAGACCTTGGTATGACGCTATACAAAGACCAATTGGTTCAGGAGTTGAAGCCAAATGACCATCCAATGCGTTTTCGCTTCGCTGAGTGGGCCTGCGATCGACTTACAGAAGATGCCGATTTTGCCAAAAAAATCATCTTTTCAGATGAAGCTCATTTTGATCTTGGCGGGTATGTAAACAAGCAAAATTGTCGCATTTGGGGCACAGAAAACCCGCACGCATACATTGAAAAGCCGATGCACCCAAAACGAGTCACTGTTTGGTGCGGATTTTGGCCCAGAGGCATAATTGGGCTAGTTTTCTTCAAAAATGAGCAAGGCGTGGCCGTTACAGTCAATGGCCATCGTTATCGGGCCATGTAGAGCGAATTTTTGTTCACAAAAATTGAAGAGGAGGATATTGGCAACATTTGGATTCAACAGGACGGCGCTACGTGCCACACAGCCGAGGCTACACTCGATGTTTTGCGCCCTGTTTTTGAAGATCGCATTATCAGCCGCAGAGCTGATGTCGTTTGGCCACCTCGGAGCTGCGATTTGACACCGTTGGACTATTACTTGTGGGGTGCCCTCAAAGATAAGTGTTACGCCGACAAGCCAGAGACAATTGACGCTTTAAAGGACAATATTTGTGAAGCCATTGGTGAAATACAGCTGCACACAATCGATAATGTGCTTAAAAATTGGACCGATCGTGTAGGCTACTGCATGGCCAGCCGAGGCAGCCATTTGAATGAAATTATTTTCCATTATTAACCACAAACATTCAAATAAAAAGAGAAATTTGAGAAAATATTCAGTGGTTTTTTTTTTGCATTTTCAAAAAAAAAAGTTATTTGGCTATTTGGTTATTTGAAGCAATTAGATATGCATTGAAAATAGTCGAGCAATTTCAAACACTGGAATAAATAAGTGTTTACAACAAATTTTGTGAAAAACTTGAAATATTGTGTTTCATATACTCCCACTAATTGTAAGTCGAGCCACTATATTCAGAAATAAGTTCATTTCTTAATTGAAGAAGTTCAAGTAATCTAAATCGGCCAATTAGGTCAATGCTGTTAGGTTATTTGCTCCAAAAATCACAAACTAATATATGGAAATCCTAATTCATCCCATTTCAACATATTAAAAAATGCAACGAAATATTTATTTAAACTCTTTTAGCTCCAAAGTTGTAATGCTAATTACGTATCAACGGGTTAATCTTTTGAGAAGAGCAACTAAAGCAAATCTCGCAAAATTAACACCAATTTTTTCAAAAAAAATTTTGAGAGAATTTCAACGTAATAAGAGTAATTTAGTAGCTCGGTTCTGTATCTTTTCTCACCGTAGTTCTCACCAAGTTTTCTCACTTTGACGCCATTGTGACTTCATTCTCACTTGCACTGTTTCTGTAATAAAATGAGATAAATCGGTGATTTGTCGCGAATGTTCCAGTTCTATTTTTCCAGGGATTTGATAGCCAAAGCGTCTCTGTAAGCAAAAATGTTCGACTCAAATTAAATGAACTTGTCACTATGTTTTAACTTGATGAGAAAAATGTAATTTTCGTCATTTTCAATGAAGTTGTTGATAGAGATGTAACAAATACGCAACAAATACTTGTTCCTTCTACCGGGTACGAAACTATAAATTTACATTTTTATACCCCAACGCGTACTGCGTAAGTGGTATATTAACTTTGTCATTCCGTTTGTAAAGCCAATAAGGAGGCGTGGCAGGTATAGAGAATATTATATATATTTCTGATCAGCATCACCACCTGAGTCGATTTCCAAGTGTCCGTCTGTCTTTCTGTCCGTCTGTCCGTCTTTGATCACGATTACAGCCGTAATTTTAAAGTTATCGCGATGAAACTCAAAATATAAGCTTCTTAGTAAAAATGGAGATCATAGTTCGAGAATGAGCCTAGTCGGACGAAAATCACTTTATTTTAACTGTGAAGTCTTTTAAATATTAACAAAAATTAATAAAATGCCTTGAAATTTTGCATGTAAGCTTTGAATATAAATCCTGGCTATAACATTTGTAAAAATCGGATGAAAATAACTCCTACCTCCCACACAAAGTGGATTTACATTAACCGTAAAATCCCATAAAATCTGCTCAAATTACAACAATGTCTTAGAATTTTGCACATAGGCTTTGATACATAATATAGGCCATCACTATGCTATTTGGCAAAATCGGATGAAAACAAGCCTACCTCTCATACAAATTGGCTTTATTTAAAACGTAAAATCGCTTAAAAATCTGCAAAAACTACAGAATGTCTTGAAATTTTGCATATAAGCTTTGATATTTAACATAAACCATCTATATGATATCTGTCAAAATCGTATGAATACCACGCCTACCTATCATACAAAGTGACGTCACCAAAATAGAAAAACTTGCGTAAATATGTAAAACTGAATGACACAGTGTCTGTATGTACCCAAAATCTGCCCACATAGTTTGTCCAACCCATATATGTATATATTCTTCAGTGAAATGTGGAGTCCTTAGACTAGAATAGTGGGTGTGGCATTTTACTTCTAATCGAACTTCTGTTACGCCGTGTTTTTGACTTCAACCAAATTTTGCACGCAAAATCCTTGGTAATGTAAGCAATCTTCAATTTATAAAATTGGGCGGTACTAGACAGGGGACGTGGTATTTCATTTTTAAACTAGCTCCATCTACCGCTGTTGTTCGATTTCAACCAAATTTCTTGCATATATTCTTTAGTATAATGAGAAGTTTAAGCCTACAAAAGTGGGTGTAATTGGATAAGAGGCGTGTCAATTTAATTTTTATCGAGCTCCCTCTACACGGTTTGTCCGACTTAAGCCAAATTTTGCACACATATTATTTGGCTTAAGGATCAGTCTGTAGTTTATAAAAGTGGACGGTACTAGACAGGGGGCATGGCACTTTATTTTTATTCTATTTCCATCTACACCGTTTCTCCGATTTTAACCAAATTTCGGACATATGTTCTTTAGTATAATGAGAAGATTAAAGCCTACTAAAGTGGGTGGGATTGGACAAGGGGCGTGTCAATTTACTTCTAATCAAACTCCTTCTACACCGCTTTTCTGACTTCAACCAAATTTTACAAATATAGTTTCTGGAATAATGAGCAGTGATTAGTCTAAAAAATTGGGCGAAATAAGACAGGGACGTACCACTTTAATTTAAATCTAACTCTTTCTATACCCTTAATCCGACTTCCTCCAAATTTTCCATATTCTTTGGAATAATGAGCAGTCAGTAGTCACATATATTCTTTAGCATAATGAGCAATCTAAAAAAATTAAGCGTATGACACAAATATTTTTGCAGATTATACATGAACATTTTATAGACGGCTAAAAACTTCAATACGGCCGCGGGTGGGTATTTTAGCTTCGGTAGTCTGCCGAAGCCCTATTCCTGACTATTTATTTTTAATGGTTACACATTTATTATTAATAACAAATTAATTATACTACTGTACTTATATCATTATGTATAAAAACTGAAATATTTCATAAAATCGATTTATTATACAATACAAACTGTATTAAGCAACCCGATTAGAAAGAATTAATCGGATTACAATACTAAGCTTCAAACAGCTAAAACTTATTGAAAAAACAAAAGTATGCATTAACATATAAATTTCCATAATTATAAGTAAAGCACAATATAACATATACTTATTTACTTTAGTTAGCTAAATTTTATTTGTTCCCTCTCATTTGTGTATCTTTTTTTTCACGGACCACTGTTTCTCGAAACTGTTTATTAGTTTCCGAAACATAAGTTTTCGCAAAAGTGACTATTTTGGAACGAAACAGTGTGACGTCATAAAAAGTGACTATTTGTCGCCAAAGTTACAGAACCGAGCTACAGTTCACTTAAAATTCTAGGCTTTTAAAAAAAGAGCTTAACCTTAGAACGGTAATGTTGTTTATTTTTAATTATTTCGGCAAAGTTTAATAAAAAATCTCATAGACCCAAAATTTTTGCACACATTTCAAGAACATAAAATACACTTAGAATAAAATACTTTTACGAAATACTTTGTACATAATTTTTTGATAGGTATAAAATTGTCGACATCATGTAATCTTGCTACGCTCAGCGCTTAACCCCTTAACGTGGTCGTAGCTCATTTGTATGAGAAATCGTATGGGCGAAAGGGGATCAACTATTTTTGCAATATCTCAAGAAACTCTCCAATGTTGTACAAATAAAACTCTTGCCATGACTAGCCAAACACATTCTTAAAATTTGAACAACAAAATTGGAACGGTTCATAAGTGATGGAGTAACATATGGACACCATTAGATTTTGATATATAGATGTGTTTTGTACCTAAACTATAAAGTGACCACTTTTGAAGTTAAGAAGTTGTAGACAAGTTTGGATAAGTGTGGTAAGCAAAAAATTTGTCTTTTAGTTATGAAACCACAAGAGAAAAGACTTTCTACTGACGAAATAACACATATTTAGAGTAGGATTGGTATATTTCTGCTGATGAGGAGAGTTGAGATGATAAGGAGAATGTTTTTGGGATACTGAAATCTGATCGGAACGATATCAATGACAGGTGTAGTTAATTGGGGCAAGGAGTACGGTTATTTTAAGCTCACTTTAAAAATATTTTAAAGTTAGGATTGCGGTAAATCGTCCATCGAACGATATGGGAATACGACTGTAGGAATCGTAAAATAGATCTATTTAAACATATGTATAATGACATATCGAGGGGGATATTAATTAATTTAATTTAAAACACTTTGATTAAGTTTAAACTTTAAAACGAAAACTTTAAATAGGCGAAAACCTATTTTTTCAGATTCGAAAATTACCAAAAACGCGACTTTCGCTCAAAAATTGAGGTTGTTTTATTATTTTAATACGGGGAAAAAAAAGAGTCTTCGGCATTACCTATGGAAACATATTACCTTTTAAACTAATTTCGAATTTTTTATTTCAGATGATCCGCTAACCTGTAATTGTGTTCACCACAGAACAACTTTTTTTCGAGGCGCCTCCGAGTAATCGCTGCCACGGATTTATTTATCGATAATTAATAATTTTTTTCCAAATAAACAACATTATTCATGTCTTCGGCTTTTAAACAGTAAAATCCCTTAAACAAGGAAGATAAGGTTATTTTTTTAGTAGACTTTAACCGTCGTATTTCTTTTTTCATCGATTATAATGATAATCATCTTCTCAAAATAAACCTCTCCAAAAACTTTATCTTACTTAGTACCTTTTACAGTAACGATTGTCAGCTAGAAGCTCCAATTCCAAATCTGAATGGGCGGTGGTTAGATTTAATTCTTACTAACTCCTATTAGGAAGTACAATTGAGTCCAAGAGTTACGCGCTACTCATATAACTTTTAAACAACCATTTAATAATTCTGGTTGGTTTAAATGGTGATACTACCAAAAGTAGTATCCAATTAGCTCTGATAAGACGTTTTGATGCCATAACCTTTTGTTCCTGTATATTGGATACTAGGTCTAGATAGCACGCTCAATCTAGATCTGACTAGTGCAGGGCAGGTGCATAGGAAGTGGTTAGTGTTTCTTTTTCATTTGGGTCGCCGCAGCTGCAACAATGGCCTTTAAAGGGAATTTAAATTTTTCCACGTGCACTCTAATGTACCTGTGCCCCGTTATGATAGCTGTGATCCTAGCTATGTCGGTACGGTATCTAGATAGCATATCTCGGGTTCTGCCTAAGTTGTAGGTTGGCCACATTTGCCTTGATGTGGTAAACGTTGGTAGTCCTCTCCACCTTTTACCAGCTATGGCAAGGTAGTAAAAGTGAATCCTTCCCTTCACTGTACTTAGTGGGACTGCGACTGGTTCCGCACTGGAAACGTCAAGGGAAGAACCCATTCTGGCGAGTTCATCCTCCTTTTCATTACCGTAAATGTTCCTATGGCCGAGAACCCATATTATGGTGATGTCAAGGTGGTGACTTAGTCGGGCTAATTCCTCCTTACACTGCTTAACCAGTTTGGAGTAAGTTTTAATAATTCTATTGTAATCGATTTCCTTAATGCCAATTATAATAATATAATAAATGGCTTAAGCTGTTTGAATACTCAACTCTCAGCCTCAGAATTGGAAGAGGCGTTTCGTTTTTTATCAGAGTGTCCTTATTATTGTCGATGCTCATGTTCAAAAAAAAAAAAAGGGAAAAAAACAAACTATCGGAACCTTGGCTTAATGCGAGTCTTATACAATTGAGAAATCAAAGAAATAAACTTTACAGATTCATTAAGAACGCCGTCATTGTGAGTGAAGAGGAAAAGGCAAAATATGAAGAACTGTCTAAAGAGTTCTCTTTCAAGTCTGAGGAAGCTTTTAAACTTTACACCAATGCAATTGGTGGAAGAATTATTAAAGATTCTAAAAAATGTTTCGACTTTGTAAATATGAAGCAAAAGTCAACCGGCTACCCGACATCTATATTTAAAGGAAATGTCACTTTTCTATCCCTCAGGACATTTGTAATCTCTTTGCAGATCACTTTAAAGAGTTCTTCTGAGCATCTTCAACCCAAAATTAAACTCCATCGTCGATTTCCAACACATCACCATTGGTTAGCACAATGGAGGAGAATGGATTGACATAGCAATGCTCGAAGAAACTTGGATCCTTCACGACAGAGTTAAAAGTCCCTCAGAGCGGGAGGCCACTCTATACCAACCGGTAAAAGATGGCAGCTGGAAGACTTGTATCTTGGTGAGACATGGTATATTAGCGGTATATATGTCACACCTTTAATACCCAAATCTCACCGTTGTGAGATCCGGGGATGGTGTAGGTGCTTGTATGGTAGCTTCAGTGTATCTTCATTACGACTCTCCGGACCAACCAAATTCAAGAGAGGTGGAGATCTGGTAAAGTATTGTGAGGAACGGAACATTAGAGTGATGATAGGCTGTGATGCTAACGCGCACAATACTGCGTGGAGAAGCACCAACAACAATGACAGAGGAGAGCAATGCTTGTGTTTGTGGAGAGGTACAATCTGTTTGTAGCAAACAGAAAAGTACATCCAACTTTCTTTGATGCGAGACGAGCTGAAGTCATTGATGTAACTCTCATTTGCAGAAATATTCTGAACAGAATCGAAAATTGGGGGTATCGGGGATAGGCTAACCATATTCAACCACAGATCCATCCAGTTTGAATTCAAGTACGAAATGTACGAAATTCCTGCCAACGGAATAGCAGGAAGGTCAGTATTCCCAAGAATACAGATCCTGTGAAATATACGTTGAGTTGAGGAAAACACTGACCCAAAAAGCTATAAAGTACCAGAGAATACGGCGGAAGTGGAAAGCCATGTCAAACATCTTAGTTCGGCTATGGTCAAAGCTTACGAGGTGGCATGTCCTATATCTTCAGTAGACGAGGATGATTCGACGCCATAGTGGTGCACGGAACTCGAATCTCTGAAGAAGAAAGCCAGAAAAGCCTTCAATCGGTACATGAGAGGAGGAACCCAGAAACATGAGCAGACTACAAGGCACAGAAAAGGGAACTGAAGAACCTCATACGACACAGTGAAAAGCAGTAGTGGAAAGACTGCTGCTTTGGAATGGAAACTATTTTAGAAGCATGTAAGCTTCAGAAAATGGTTTCAAATGATCCATTCACCGAAGTTGAACTGATCCAAAAAACGGATGGAACTATGGAAGTGAACCTAGAGGAGTCGATGCAATTCCTGATGGAGGTAAATTTTTAGGGAAATTTTAGGTCTGATGACCGGTGGACACCCTTGAAGAAAGGGTTGACAGACTGGAAGCCGAACGAATGATCACTATTTACGTGGTGAGGCGTGATCACTACAAATCTTACAACCATGACCTCGGAAATAAATATATTTAAATTTTAAAAGCACTGATATTGTGCAGTAAACCTGTATAATGGATTGCGGTTTATATACAGATAAGCCTACTAAAAGATTAAATTCCACTGATATTGTGTAGTAAACATGTATATTTTACATTTTGAAAATTTCTAAATTTATATACGTCCTTAGAACTTACCTATTTACGTACGCTTTTATTATGATGATGGGTAACCAAGAGAGAGGTTCTTCTGAATCTAGAATATACCTACTATATACATATATGACAAATGTCACTGAAATGTATTTTTTCTTTTTAGTTCACGTTTTTGTTTTAAATAAAAAGTTATTTTTTAAAATTTTTTTTTTATATATTTTTTTTTTACTTTCTTTCTTATTCTTATTGCAGTTGTCGCGATGTCTCGTATCGAATATGACGTGCGCAAAAAAATTGTGCACAACTACAAAAAAGTTTCATAGAAACAGTTGGCCGAACGCTATAAAATCAGTGCTAATGGTTTAATCCTTTGACGACCGCTCCTGAACCGCTCCCCAATATGTCCCAATAGTCGTCAACGGTAAAAATGTATGCCACTTTTCTCAGGTTGACAGTACAAGATACCATATTTTGATTACGGAAAAGTCTTGTTGCCAGATAGGGCACCCGACAGCGATGTGCCAAGTATTTACCAAGTGTTCAGTGCAGTTTCCGACTTGGATACAATGCTCAAATTGGTCAAGAAGCAGTCGCAAATATACGCTGAGCGAAAATGCATTGTGTTCTCGATTTCTTTAGCTGAATTGAGGGCTTATTTGGGCATTATTTTGTGCATGACAATTCACCGTCTTCCACAAACTCGGTTTTACTGGTCAACGTTGCCCATTTACTCAGTGCCACTTATTTCGAATGTAATGAGCCGAAAGAGATTCGGAGAAATTCGCTATTGTTTACATTTCCTGAACAATGTGGAACACCCATCCCAAGATGATCTATCGTACGATCGAGCCTATAAAATTCGGCCAATAAACGTTCATATGAACAAAGCATTCGCAGATGCGATGTCCGAGACCAAGTGCCAATCCATCGATGAGCACATGGTCAAATTCAAAGTACGGAACATTATGAAGCAGTATATGAAAGATAAGAAGATTTCATGGGGATTCAAATTGTGGTGCCGATGCGACTCGAAGACTGGTTACCTACAGAAATTTGACATTTATATAGGTAAGAAAGCGCAAAAAGAAATCGGCATAGGTGAATTGATTGTTCTGGATATGGCGGAAGGTCTCAATGGCATGGGTATTGAACTCTACTTCGATAATTTTTTCAATAATCCGACATTGCTTTACAAGCTTAAAGAGAGAGACATAAGAGCCTGCGGCACTCTTCGGTCCAATCGTAAGGAAATGCCTTAATTTGATGCAGACAACAACTTCAAACGAGGCGACTACCAGTGCAATTTGGCTAATGGAGTGGCTGTGATCAAGTAGATGGATAATCGTGCCGTATTTTTGGGGTCTAATTTTCTTTAGTAATTTCCGGATATAAGAACTCAAAATTCAAACTCTTTATCCGGGAAAGTCTTTTATGAAAATCCCGGTTAAAAGCAGTTTTGGGGCTTATACGAAAAACTCGTTTAATGAACCATTTTTGTCTTATATAAAAAATTCGCCCTAAGAAAAAACCGCTCTTATAGGAAACTGCATACACACCCTACTCGTATTAATAAAAAAAATTATGTTGTAATAACTTTTTAAAATAATATGTATTTATGTAAAAAAAAAGAAATGATAATTCACATATATATAAATAAAAATAAATCATCACAACGCTGCCAACTTTATATTTTATTTTATGCGGGGATTTTTGTATGAGTTTTTTCAAATGGTTCACAAATTTGCAACGTTATAAGCGGGGCGATTTTTTAAGCGGGAAATACTTTAAACGGGAATATTCCTATGTATTGCTTATGGAGATTTATCTTCACCTAATTTTGTTAACTTATAAGAGGGGAAATCCATTAACCGGGGGCTTATATCCAGAAATTACTGTACCTCCACTTGAATCGATCAACGTAAAACGACGCCAAGTTGGCTCCGCTGTAAAAATTGATATGAAAAGTCCAAGTGCGATCAAGCATTACAACAAAGAAATGGGTGGAGTGGATCTTATGGATCAGAAGAAGGTTGGTCCATGGTCATTCTTCCCCGAATATGAAACGGTTTTAATTATTTATTTTATTCTTTATTTTATTTCAGTCCTACTACGAACACGATCGCAAATCAAAGACCAAGTTCTACCTACGTCTTTTCTATGATCTATTTGACTTAAGTGTGCATAATGCGTTCGTTGTATACAACAAAATCACTTCGTCAAATAATGACCCATATTCCATATCTGCATTGGAGTTCCGCGCGCAGCTGACTACTCAAATGGTTGATTCGTTTGGCAATCGCAAGAAACCACCATCAGAAGCTGTACGAGAGGGACCTAAGCGAATGAAAATTGCAGAACTCGCCACACTGTCCGGTCATTATCTCTGCAAAAGTGAAAAGGGACGTAAGAGATGTATTGTATGTTCCAAGCAAGGCAAGGACCGTCGAACAAATGCTATTTGTGCCTTTTGCAAAAAATCATTTTGCTTCACGAATGATTGAAATTGTTTTGAAATTTATCACAAAAAATGACTTGCATTGTATCGATTAAAAATGTAAACAATATTTTTTTTTCTAAATAAATCAACTCTCCATCAAAATTATATGTCATTCAGTTTTACCGTTGACGACCATTGGGACATGTAGGTCCCGTCAGATTGGGTGGTCGCGTGGGTGATCAAAGTGGACTATATTATTTTATTGTTGTTTTGTTGGAAAGAGGAAGATTTCCCGCAACTTCTCTAAAAATATTGTACCTGTAGCTCCTACCACTTTCAAAATATTACACCGAGAAGGAGGAGAAAAAAGAAGGAGGAGAAAAAGTGAAGATTTTTTGACTTTGGGGTGGTATGGTATAAATGATACCTCGCATAGCAAAATCGATTGCATACTGTTTCCAGGAAAAATTCGAAGGTAAAAGGGTCACCAGTGTCCCATTGGTCGTCAAAGGGTAAAAAAAAGTATTATCAAGTACGAGAATACCGGTTCTCTGCAAGATTTACCAAAAACTGGAAGAAGAAAAGGTCCAAGTGACCCAAAACTAGGAAAAAATATAATAACTTTGATAACAAAAAACAACTGTTTGTCAGTACAGGATTTGGCAAAAAAGGCTGTAACCAGTACATTAATGATTCAACGAGTTAAGCGAAGACACAATTTTAAAACGTGTCGTAACGTGACGTAATAAAAAACTGAAAATACCAAAAAAAAGTGAGAAGCAAATAAAAGTGGGCAAAACAAGGCTTCGAAAATTGTATGACCGTTTACTTAGAGATAAGGTTGAATGCATTATAATGAATGACAAAACATACGTTAAAATGGACACCAGAAGATTGCCAGAACCCCAATTCTACACAATAGAAAAAGGTAGCACTGTCGATATCTACAATTGGTGTAGAAAAGTTTGGTGAAAAAATTCTTATTTGACAAACTATTTGCTCTTGAGGCTATAAATCCACCCCATTTTTCACAAAGGGCACTATATCTGCCGAAGTTTTCATAAAGGTGTGCTTGCAACGGCGGCTTATACCTTTTTATAGGAAACACAATATTTCAAAAACATTTTGGCCTGACCTAGCCACTGCACACTACGCCCGGTCAACTCTGAACTTGCTTGAAGAGAATAACATCAATTTCGGTGTAAAAGATGAGAGCCCACCAAATGCCCCTGAATTTCGTCTAATAGAAAGGTATTGAGCCATTGTGAAGCTAAACTTAAGGAAAGATGGTCAAGTTGCTGGTGACATTAAAGAATTTAAAAGTAACTGGCGTAGGTCAAGCAGTGTCGTCACAAAATACTTTGTGCAGAATTTAATGAAAGGAATCAAACAAAAGATATGACTTAAATTAAGGGAATAATTTTTTTTTAGACTTCGGTGAAAATTGAATTAAGATATTTATATAATTGATATAGAAAAAGTTAAAAAAAAAACAATAAAAACCGCTATGTTACTAGCAAATAAAAGAGTGCACTTTCTTTTTGGTACAGACCATTTATGTTTTAACGAACCTTTTTCAATACCCCTATCCTTTAAAATACCTCATCTTAAAATCTTATCTTTGATTCCCTCTCTCATCTCCACTTCCACATCAATGTTCAAATCTACATTATAAGCATAATTAAGTAGAATTATAAGATCCTTTTTTCGCCATTCCCTTTCTCTTCTTTTTGGCATCTTTTGAAGAATGTCAGTGGTGTGGGCGAGTAACGCTCACTTCGAATAATATACCTTCAACCACCAAAAATAAGGAAAAGGGAAAAAAGAAGAAAAAAAATAAATAAACTTGTTTGGATAAATAAACAAATAAATAAATAAAATAGCACTTTTCAATAACCATGTTCTTCTGTCATATTTTGGAATGCTCTGCTCTGAAATAACACTTATTTCAAATTTAATATGTGGATACTTTTTTCCTCTGGAATGGATATATTTGGATATATTTTTGATATTTTCGTTGATAATTTTTTTATTATCGCAAAAAAAAAATTCGCTTCGATTGCTTATTTTTTCTAAAAACATCGTAATAAAAAAACAATGTAAGAATTGAGTCGTAGGGTGCTTATCAAAACTAATCGCCAAATATATGTTGATTACAGTCATAAGAAAGGTCAAACACAGAATGAGAGAACAAACAACTACTTTAAACAAAGTATATTTACCAGCTCTAATCACTGATTTGAAGAAGTATCGTTAGTAAGCGTTGAAAAGGACTCATTTCTGATTAACTGCAATCGTATCAAAACTATACGACAGTCATTTAAAAGTTCATCAATAGAGAGGTTGGGTCATTGTCAGTCTTAATATAAAGATCAATTGTGATTCCAAAAACATGTTGATTAAAATATTTCAATTTCAATTTATTTTAAAAAATGTTTACATATAAGACATAGCCTTTTAAATGTAATTAGAATTACAGAATAACAACAAGTAATAAACATCAAATGAATAAATATAACAAGTATAACTAATATGACTTAAGCCAAACATAGAGAAAATTTAAGTAATAAATTAAGAGAAAAAATAATAAATATTCAACATATGAAAAAGTATTAATGTCAACAACAGCTAGTAAATATACATAATAAACAAATAATTTGAATTTAAAATTCAAGAATGGGGACATTTTTTTATAATTTAATTAATCTTATTTTATAGGGTAAAAGAATAGAAAAGGAAAGTACAAGAGAAAAATATAGTATTAAGAAAAGTGTTTGAAAATTTCATACTTAAAGTTGCGTTTATTTTGAATACATTTAATACTTACAGGTAATGAATTTCAAATTCTGATGGCGTTTACAAAGAAAAGTCTGCTAGAGTTCAAAAAATTATGTACAGGAATTATAAGGTTCAATTTCCTGTTCGATCTACAAAATTGTAACTTTTCAAACAAGTATTTTAGAGATTTTGTATAAATCAAATTTTGTAAAAATATGCAGTTCCTGGCATCCAAATAGTTTAAAATATTGCAACCAAGAATTTAATTGCTCACGTGACTGATGCGGTCAAATTTTCTGAGGCCATAAACATATCTGACAGCGTTATTAAATGCATGTTGCAACTTAAGTTTGGACCTGGAATCAAGTTTACTATACACGTAAATTTACTAAATTTACTATACATATATCAAGTTTATTATAAGCTGGAGTATTAACTTTGTTCGAGTCTCGAGAGGAACAAATGATGCAGTCCACCTCAGGTTCCGTAAGACATTGTAAACTTTACACACAACAGAATTAACATGATCTTCACAAGAAAGTGAAGAGTTGATGTGGTAACCAAGATTTTTTTACTTTAAGAATGAAGTTCAGCTCAACGCCATTTAAATAAATCATTGGTATATTAGACATAGAATATCTGGTTTTGACAATCGGCAAAACGTATGACATAAGTGGATTAAGATTAAGTTTGTTAGCTGTAGCCCATTTAGAAATTTTGCTCAAATCCTCATTCAATCTTAAACATAAATTATCAATAAAACCAATAGGGCTGGACAAATGCAATTGAAGATCGTCAGCATATGCATGCATAGTGACATAACGGCATTTGCTAAAGATATCATTTATGAACATAGAAAATAAAAGCGGACCAAGTACTGAGCCTTGAGGCACCCCACAGGATAAGCAACGGAAAGCGGAAAGCCTATTTCCCACCCTAACCCTTTGAGACTTTCCAACTAGGTAACTATCCGCTATCCACTAGGTAACTAGGTAACTATCCACAAACGGACCGACATGCTGGAAAAACCAAAATATTACGCGGGACTTTACTATTCAAAAGAGAAAGGGGTAAAATCTTAGCATATAGTGCTTAATTCACTGAGTGCTTTTCAACGCTTACTAACGGTACTACTTCAAATCAGTGATAAGAGATAAAAAAGATACTTTGTTTACAGATACAGTAATACTTTTTGTTGTCTCATTCTGTGTTTGAGCTTTCTTCTTTCTGTAATCAGTTAAAATTTGGCAAGAGTGCATAATAAAATTTGTTAGATTTCGTATAGTTTTAATAAGCACTTTAGAAACAGTTGTCAGAATTTGATCCAAATTATGCGTTATCTTGGTAAAAATATCTTAACTTTTCTGAGTAACAGAAGAATTTGTGATTTTTTTCATCTCAAGTTATTTTAAGTATGTCCTTTAAAAGAAGCATAAATTAAACATGCATGCAATAACAATAGAGTTCAGCTACTACAGCTTTTTCGCACTTCCTCACCATTAACCCATCTAAGGCCACGACCAAGTAATCATTGCAAAATATCAATGCTATGAATACAAGTGAGCACAAACAAGTTAATGTGGAAAAAATTTACCCACCAATGAATGGGTTGGGCTCAGGGACAACACAAGACGTAACAACTAACCATGCGTATGCATAGATCTAATTACACAACTATTTTTAATCTACTTTTGAGTTGACCTTTTGACAAATCAGCATCAAAAACGCTACAATTGTTAACAAAGGAACTCATGCGGTTTAAAGGAGCATTAGCCATATAATTTGTTCTACTAAATGGCAATTAAATTAATTTGCTAGCGTTTCTACTGCTTCTATGGTTAGTGTTAAAATTTATATGAGAAAGAAGTTCTGGAGAATCGAATACACCTGCTATTGGTTGGTGTAAATATACGATATCTGCAGACTTCCTTTGGTCACCTAAAGACTGCATTTTTAACAGCATCAAACGATCATAATAAGGAGGGAGGTCTAATATGTCCGTCCCATTTAAGCCCCTTAGAGCAAACCGAACAAAACGTTTTTAAATTCTTTCTATTCGATCAACATGCACATTGTAACTTGGGGACCAAACTTGACTTGCATACTTTAAGTGAGGACGCACGATTGCATAATACATGTTGTAATCATACTATTAAATTCTTTAGGCCAGCGTTTTATAAATCCAAGCATTCAAGATGCTTTTTTACAAATATAATCAATGTTAATGTTAAACGATAGCTTAGAATCCATGCATATATCTAGGTCTTTCACAGTATCTACACGACTTAAAGCAGTATCTTTTATCTTATAATCAAAAATAATATTACTCCTTTTTCGCGAAACGGTCATAGTTTGGCATTTATTTGGATTTAGAAATATATTATTTTTAGAACACCAAACTTCAAAGGATTTCAAATCAGACTGGAGTAGATCTGAATTGTCTTTAGAATCAACCGTTCTGAATATTTTCATATCATCTGCATAAACAAGCAGATGAGATTGTTCAGTGATGTGAGTTACATCAGTGATTGCTAAAATAAACAGAAGTGGACCAAGGTGGCTACCCTGAGGAACACCTGATTCAGCACTAAATTCAGAACACAATACGTCTCGGAAACGTATTTGATAAGATCGCGCCTTCAAATACGACTTTATCCAGTTCACAAAATATTGGGAAAATCCCAATAACTCGAGTATAAATAAGATAATATTGTGTGGTAGTTTTTAAATGCCTTACTAAAGCCAGTGTAAGCACAATCGACCTGGTTACCAGAATCAATTGAGTTTAAGCAGAATGTTGTGAAATCGAGAAGATTAGACTCATTGGATCTCCCATTAACAAAACCATGCTGACGAGTTGTTATGACGTCCCCACAGTGAATTTTTGCCCGAGCGTACACGATCCATTAAAAAAGTTTTGGAATCGATGAGAGCTTGGCAATAGGCCTATAGTAATTGACATCATTCCTGCAACCTTTTTTATAAATAGGACTTATAAATGATTTTTTCCAAAAAAGTGGAAAATAACTTTCGTTAATTGATTTATTGAATAAATAAGGAACGTGGTTGACTCAAAACGGAACCGCATTGTGTTAACACTGCGGCAGGAACACCGTCGGGCCCAGAGGCAAAATCCTCATCGATCGATCCAATATACATTAAAATATCCCCTGGAGTAAGGGATATATGTTCCAAAGAACTCTGGGTGCGGAATTCAAATAATCAAAGTACTCTCTATCAGGATTAAGAGTAATCTAGATGAGCGATTTTCAAATTCCAGAAACAAACGCTTGTAAGTTTCTAGGTCACTTGAGCCTAAGCTACAGACGTATTTCTTCCATGCACTATTCCTGTTGTTGCGAAGAGTCTTTAAATTCTTTGTGTACCAGGGGTACCCAAAATTTCTCGCAAATTTGAGGCTATGCGGTACGGACTGAGAAACATCGCAAAGAGTTTCATATAAAAAAAATAAGTGGAGTCAAGGCAATTTCCATTTATGTATTCTAAAATTATATTAAGTTTGCTATAACTGTAACTGATTGAAACTTTAAAAAGTCAGATTTTTTTAAAATTGAATTCTTGTTTACTATATTTTCTCTAACGGATTTGTACCAAATATTTAAAGGTGGATGGTATTTATCAACAGTAGTTAGAGCATTGCAGGCCTTCTTAACAACATTGTTACTGTCTGTAGTTAAGACCAGGTCTAGAAGTCTTTCATGTCTATTATAAATACAACTGACTTGTGTAAGTCTCAACAAATATATTTTCTTGGCGGGTCTTCAAATTAGATGCACAATAGTATGTATCATCGTCAGAAGAATGTCATTTTAAATCAGGTAGATTAAAGTCACCCAATAATAAAATGTCGTCATTAACGTTAAGTAAATCAATTATGTAATCTACGCACTCCGAAAGGCTTGCATAGACTTCTACACTATTCTTAGGAGGAACATACGCATTAATAATATATACATTGGAGTTACAATGCATAACTTTTCAAATTAGTTCAATATTAGAAGAGCAGGGAATATCAACAATAGAACTGACAAAGCAATTCTTTAGAGCCAAAAGGACGCCACCACCGACAGAAGAAATATTTTCAGAGTATCACGTATTTTCAGAGTATCAGAGCCACGTTTCTGTTAACGCGATAATATCCTCAGAGCAATTTTGAGTTGATAGAAATAAGCTCTGCGTCTTAGAACGTAGTCCCCTTACATTTTGATAGTAAAGGGACAGCCTATTTAGTTTTTTTGAACCTGGCGGGCGGCTTGAGTCACCCTTCTAGACTTATTTTTTGGCCTGAACTCAGTAACGAGAATATTATCGCCCCTCAAATTAGAGTTGAGAACAGTTGCAAAATCTTCGGCTGCAACTGTTAAAATAAACGAAGCGTGGGAAGGCTTATTAACAATTTTTTTGCATGTACAGAATGCATTTGAGTTTACTAACTTGGCTTGCCTGACAAACGTCAATATATTTTCTATTGATGTGTCGGGCTGAAGACGTGAAATGAAAATGTTTCTGGTCCCCGAATCTGCTCTTAAAGTCAAATGACTGTTAGGCGTAGTTGAAATCGTATTTGGACTACTAGTCAATGGAGGAATAGAAGATGGTGTATAAGATATCACCGTATTATTATTTTCTGATGGCATTGCTGAGGTCTGCTCTGCCTTGGAAGGTCTGGAGGACGCCTTCCGACGCTCATTTTTATTTTTCCTCTGTCTTTTAGAGTTTTTCGGGTCTTTTTCTGATGAAACTGTTAATATTCCGAAAGAAACAGTCATGGACAAGGGAACCGAAATGTTTTTTTAAAGAGTAATTTCATCAGAAACACTGGTAGTGGGTGCGGCACTAGCTTCGTTAAAAAATGTAACAATTTCTCTGAAATTATTATTTAATAAGTTAAGACTTTCCCCAAAAAGCTTTATTTTAGAATAGAAGTCATCTGGGGAAAGGGCCTTCACGAAGCACAATACCAGCGAAGACCAGATCGCAATGACATTAAATCGTCAAGGCACGATTTAGAAATACCAGCACAAGAAGCATGGAACATTCGCTCACATGGGCCAGAACAACTGAACGCAGGGTACAGAATATTCTGGCTTTTGCATTGCTCGCTTAGAGAACAAGCAGCAATATTGTCAACGGAAAAATAATCCATTACAAAAAGTTTAAATTATTCTGTGACCAACTGTTTTTATATGTAAAACGTGCTTATAGGGTTAGCACAAAAGTGCAGCATACCAGTGATCTGCAACGGATAGCTTTTTTGCGACTCTAAGCAAAGAGAATATATATTAAAGCAAGAGAATCTAATTCGCTCACTCAATTTTACTCGCTCAAAATTCAGCATACAAATAAGACTCTTGGGGAAGTGTTTTCGAAATGTGATATTCGAAAACATTTCTGCCGGTATTTGTGCAGTCGCCGTTGTTGTTGTCAGATTCTATACACTGGCTGAAACTGGTTTGACTGGTTTTTATAATAAATTCTGCACAATGTTTACATTTTGCATTATTGTATTCTATACTGGTTTGACTGGTTTTTGTGTTATTGAAATAAATTTTCACAATGTTTACATTTTTGGCTGGACGGGCTTGCATGGATTTATTTCAATAACACAATTAGATATTTCAGATATTAGATATTATTTTCAGGATATGTAAGAAAATAAATGCTTTTTTCCCGAATTTCTTTGTTTTTAATTTTTTTAGGTCAAATAGGAAATTTTTTATATAATTCAATTTATGAAATTTTCCAATAAATTTCATAATTGAATTTGTTCAGTATGTACAATGTTACATTTTTTTGCTGCTTTTGCTTGCATAGATTTATTTCATTTCATTTCATACTTATTTCAAGTTGAAGTATGAAAATACGAAATGTTATTTTTTCAAAGTTTTTAATTATCTCAACTTAATGGAATTTATTTTATTTCTTAAAAAAAATTGGAATAAATAAAATTTTTTGACCACATTTTTTGCCTGCTTGCTGGTATATTGAATGCATTTATTTCAATATGCCAATTAGATATTCGCAAGATTCAGGTATTTGCATGAAAATATGAAAGGATTTTTATACATATATATTTTTTAATATTTGTAATTACCTACATAACATTTTTTTTAGGTCAAAAGGAAAATCTTGCATTTAATAGCAGCAAATTTAAAAAAAAAAACAAGTAATAATCAATGCGCCGCCGCCACCTAGCCTCGAACCCGGGCATTTTGCGTACAAGGAAAACGCGTAAGCAGTCGCCCACAAATCAATTAAATAAATTCTTTCTTAACAACAAATAACAGCAAAATGCATGTGTGTGGGTAGCTGAAATGGAAGAAAGAAATTTGCATGCATCATTTGCAGGAATTCTAATCAGTCGACTGGTTTGACTGATTTTTTTTGTTTTTGCTGTCTGCTTGGATCTTTTTGCTGCTTCTCAGCTGCTTTATTTTTATTTTTTGGGTGGATTTCGTCGAAAGTCAGAAATGATATTTTTATGATTTTGTCTATTTTGAAGTATGAAGGTATAGAAAAATCGCTATAACTTCTTCATTTCTGATTAGATTGAAATGCACCCAAGCACAAAATGATGGCAATTTTTACAATCTTTAAAATGAATAAATTTACTCTTTGGGCTGGCTGGCTTGTTTAAATTTTTTTGGCTGGTTTTTGTTTTTGCTTTCTGCTTGGATTTTTTTGCTGCTTCTCAGCTGTTTTTTGTTTGCTATATTTGGAGTGCATTTCGTCGATAGTCAGAAATGATATTTTTACGATTTTGTCTATTTTCAAGTATGAAGGTATAGAAAAATCGCTATAACTTCTTAATATAACACTTAATTAGATTGAAATGCACCCAATGACAATATGCTAGCAAATTTTATTATCTTTAAAATTAATATTTTTTTAATTTTTTTACTAAATTTATTCATTTCTTTTATGTGTATATATTTATTCATATATTTATATGTTCTAGTTTCTATGTTTAAACTATGCTAAGTAAACTAACTAATATCTAATAAATAAAATTGTATTATGCTAGCTAAACTAATGCATAATAATTCCAGAAAAGGGCACTTTAAAGATTTTTAAAAAAAAATTCAACTTGCAACAGTTATAACTATTTTATCCGATTTTCGGTTTTTTTAATTTTTTGCACAAAATAGCTGAAAACTGTTCTTTGTGCATTTCTTGTTTGCATTTTGAAAAATTTAAATTTTTGGATTGTTGCGAATTTTTTTCGTAAAAATATTCAATCTCGAAATTTACAAAAAGGCGTACTCTTGTTGTTTTTGTTTTAGAAAATATAGTTTTAAAATATAATATAGAATATTATATTTTATTATATTTTATATTTATATATTATAATATTTATTTATAAGATATAATATTATATTTTATTATATATTATTAAATTATAAAATATAGTTTTAGAAAATATTTTCATGATATTTCACTCCATTTTTTTTTTTACCAAGGGCTCTCCTTGGTAAGTGTGAACAAATTTTGTGTGAACAAAATTGAAAACCTCATGTTCACTTAAAGTGTTTAAAAATTTAATATTTTGAAGCAATTAAGTTTGTTAATTGCGTACTCTTTTTTATAGGTAAAAAATTAATTTATAATGCGAGTCAATCGGAAACTGTATATGTACACAATATTTAGTGTACACTGCTTTTTGCACAGTTGGAGGATAGGGCACCTTGGCGATTTGCATTACTTTTACATTGCCATTAAATATAACAAAATTTATGTTAATATAAAAACTATTTAAATATCTCAATGTCTTCTTTATATTTCATAGCCATTGTTTTTTAATCAATATTTTTTGTATCACAAAATAAAATTATTACAAAATAAAATTAATTAATTACAAAATAAAATTAAATTATTTTGTGATCGTTATTTTTCCGATCAGAAATAAAACTTCTTTTTTGGTCGATAGTTTTTGCATCTGAAATAAAAATCTGAAATAAAATTTTTTTAACGGTAGTATATCGACAAAAAAAGGAACATATCGCCCACTTAATACAAAACAGAACAACTCTAAATTTTTAAATTTCTAAAAACTATTTTATTTTTGAAGGAGTTCCATACAAAACAATGAGACAAAATTTTTTTAAAATTATAGAGAAAGAAGATGTGCACAAAATTTTGACAGTCAAAGGAACCATTTCCTTTTAAAACTACGAACAGTTTTACATATAAAAGTAAAAATTTGTAAATTTTGAGTTGTGAATGTTTTGTATTTGGTGTGCGACATGTATATATGTACATGACGGTGGCCGATATTCTGAAGTCTTTGTGTAAGTGAAATTTCTATATCTACTACTACATAATTCTATTATTTTCTACAGCTATTTCTACTACAATTTCCTGCTACTATTTTCTGACCTCATATTATTTCGTACTACTTTTTAATACTATTGTATTATTTTTATGTTATTTTATTTTGTAATATTTGTAAATTCAGCAAAATATATTGCTTGAAATAATAAAATATTTTTTATCAGAACAACAAAACTTTTTGTATGATTGGTGGAAAAATATGTAATCAACTTACTTACTTACTTAGATGGCCGTGACAACCCGTGTCCGGATTTCGACCGACCTCATTAGCTCTCGCCAGGCGCCTCTGCTTTGCGCGCGCCATCCATCGGAGGCATGGTCTCCCTCGTCGTCGTTGACCAGCGACCCTCAGCTCGTGGTTCATTCGGATGCGATAGTCATCGCCGACTCGAACAGGACCGAAGATTTTGCGAAGAACTTTTCTCTCGAACACCCCCAGAGCGGCTGCGTCAGTTTGCGAAACTACCCATGCCTCAGCGCCATAAAGCAGCACAGGTAGAACGAGCGTCTTGTAGAGTGTTAGTTTTGTCGATCGAGAGAGGGCTCTGGAACTTAGTTGCTTACTGAGCCCGTAGTAGCACCTATTAGCAATTATTGTTCTTCGCTTTATCTCCAGGCTGATTTCGTTGGTAGTGTTAATGGCGGTGCCAAGGTAAACGAACTCCTTGACTACTTCAAAGTTATAGCTGCCGGATGAAACGTGGGAGTCTAAACGCCGCGCTCCCTTGCTTGTAGACAGCATGTACTTTGTTTTACCCTCATTTATCGTCAAACCCACTTTGGCTGATTCCTTTTCGATAGCGGCGAAAGCAGCGGTAACATCTCTTTTGGTTCTGCCAACAATATCAATATCATCAGCGTACGCAAGGAGCTGGACACCTTTATAGAAAATGGTGCCATTACGATGCACACCGGCCTTTCGTACGATCCCCTCCATGATGATGTTGAAGAGATCGCAAGACAGTGGATCGCCTTGCCTGAAACCTCTTTCGGTATTGAAGGTTTCGGAGAGGTCATTTTCTACCTTGACGGAGCTGCGTGTGTTGCTCAACGTCATTCTGCAAAGTCTAATCAACTTTGCAGGTATACCGAACTCAGACATTGTTGCGTATAGGCAATCACTTCTCGGGCTATCGAACGCAGCTTTAAAATCGACAAAGAGATGGTGTGTGTCAATTTGATTTTCGTGGGTTTTCTCCAGGATTTGTCGTAGCGTGAAAATCTGGTCTATGGTGGACTTACCAGGTCGAAAGCCACACTGATAAGGTCCAATCAGTGTTTTTGTAATCGGCTTTAATCTTTCACACAGTACGCTTGAAAGAACCTTATATGCGATGGAAATAAGACTGATACCTCTATAACTAGCGCAGATTGTAAGGTCTCCTTTCTTAAGTATAGGGCACAGTACAATGAGGTTCCAATCGTCGGGCATGTTTTCTGCTTGCCATATTTTGCTGATGAGCTAATGCATGCGCCTTATCAATTCATCGCCGCCGGTTTTAAACAATTCAGCTGACAGGCCGTCAGCACCCGCTGCTTTAATGTTTTTGAGTCATTGGATAGCAACTCGAACCTCTTCATGGCTAGGTGGTGATACTTCCACTCCGTCATCGTCGATTGGTGGCACTGCACTGCGCTCTCGATGGGCGGCATTGGTGGAATCGTCGCCAGTAAGTAAATTGGAGAAGTGCTGTCTCCAACATTTTAAGCACACACTGTGTATCCGTATTCAGATCTCCATTTTCGTCTCTGCAAGTGGATGCTCCGGGCTTGAAACCTTGGGTTAGACGCTTAACCTGTTGATAGAATTCGTTCATCCTTCTTGCCCTAGTATACCTCTAGTTCCTCACGCTCACGCTTTTCCTGCTCTCTTTTCTTGCGTCTGAGAAGGCGCCTCTCTTCCTTCCTCTTTTCGCGGTAGTTTTCTCGCACGGCTCGCGTTGCAGCTGACTGCAGCGTTTTTCTGTATGCGGCGTTTTTTACTGCAGTCGCGATGCGACACTCCTGATCGTACCATTGGTTCCGAGGTTGCGGGCGCCGGAAACCAATGACTTCTTCAGCGACAGCGCGCATGGAGTGGGATATATGCGCCCAAAGTCCACCGGCGTCGTCGAGTCCAGAGGTTGGTTGGTTGAGCTTAACCGAGAGTTGAGCGGAGTAGGCTTCGGCAGTCCGTTGTAATTGCAGCTTAGCGACATCTAGCTTTCGTTGCATTCCTGTGCGTATGTTCTTTGCATTGCATAATCGCATGCGGATCTTGGCTGCAACAAGATAATGGTCGGAGTCAATGTAGACCCCCCGAAATGTACGCACATCTAGAACACTAGAGGCATGCCTTCCGTCGATTACAATATGATCAATTTGGTTTCGCGTTTTTTGATCAGGGGACAGCCAGGTGGCCTTGTGGATGTCGAGGTGCTTAAATCTGGTGCTACTAACTACCATGTTTCGTGCCGCGGCGAAGTCGATCAGTCTTAGACCGTTGTTCGTAGAGGTCTCGTGAAGACTGAACTGACCGACAGTGGGGCCAAAGATGCCTTCCCTTCCGACTTTCGCATTAAAATCGCCGAGGACTATTTTCACGTCATGAACCGGAAGGTGGTCATATACGTCCTCAAGACTAGCGTAGAAAGCGTCTTTGACGGCTTCGTCCTTTTCCTCCGTCGGGGCGTGCGCGCAAATAAGGCTTATGTAGAAAAATTTTGCCTTGATGCGGATCGTGGCCAATTTTTCGTTCACAGGTGTGAACCGGGAAACAAGGTGGCGTAGTTTCCGGCTAACAACGAATCCACATCCGAATTCGCGCTTCTCCGCATGGCAGCTGTAGTAGATATCGCAGTGTGCTTGTTTAGAGCAGCCTTGCCCTTTCCATCGCATTTCCTGGATGGCGGTGATGTCAGATTGTATTGTTTTGAGGGCTTCCGCCAGTTGGATAATGGCACCTTCCCTATAAAGGGTTCGGACATTCCAGGTGCATATCCGTAAATCATTGTCCGTTTTTCGTTTGCGGTGGTCGTCAACGTAATTGGGGTTCTTATCCGAGGCTGGTTTAGTTTTCATTGGGCAGTAGTAATGTGGCGGGACCCAAACGCTGCGCAAATTCCATGTTTAAGGTCTATGGATCGACCCGCCGCTCAAATTAGCCGTCAAACTGACGGATGCCAGTTTGCCGTTGCCCAGGGAACACCACTTGGAGGTTTGAGTCGACTTGAGACGATTTCGACATGGATAATGCTGGCCTCGCCAGGTTGAGGCGGTCAGACACGTTGCCATGTGAAGGTTCGCCCCCTGTTCCTATGTGTAATCAACAGAAAAGCATTTTTCTATGATGAAATATTCTTTATTCATCCCGACAAATGTTTTTATCAAATTTACAATGCAAACGTGAAAAAGATGAAATACTTCTTTGGGTGTATATACTTCGATAAAAAACCCATTATGAAATTACGAACGAATATAATTTTACAAATTCTACAAAATTAGGTTCACTTTCCTTAGCGTGTCGAGAACTCGTTATTTTTTTTTTGTAATATTTATATATTGAATAATATTTAAAAATATTATATTTAATAATATTTATATAATAATATATATACAAATATTTTTATATATTCGGATTTATTCCCTAAAATTTGAATAAATATACATTGGATTAAATGAAACATTTAACATAAATAAAATTTTATATATATGTTTTTCTCCTTATTTTATTTGTTTTTATTTTTATTCGCAATAATGTTTTAGAATGGAAGAAAGTCTTGTTGGCACTGTTGGCATGCACTGTTGGCATGCATATTTAAGTGGAAACAAAGTAAGTATGTACAGTACAGTGGTCTATTAAAAAAATTGCAAAAATGCAAATTAAAAAAAAAAAATGGAGTGAAATATCATGAAAATATTTTCTAAAACTATATCTAATATAGATACAAAAACAACAAGAGTACGCCTTTTTGTAAATTTCGAGTTTGAATATTTTTACGAAAAAAATTCGCAACAATCCAAAAATTAAAATTTTTCAAAATGCAAACAAGAAATGCACAAAGGACAGTTTTCAGCTATTTTGTGCAAAAAATTAAAAAAACCGAAAATCGGATAAAATAGTTATAACTGTTGCAAGTTGAATTTTTTTTCAAAAATCCTTAAAGTGCCCTTTTTCTGGCATATATATGCATTAGTTTAGCTAGCATAATAAAATTTTATTTATTAGATATTAGTTAGTTTAGTTAGCATTGCTTAAACATAGAAACTAGAACATATAAATATATGAATAAATATATACACATAAAAGAAATGAATAAATTTAGTAAAAAAATTAAAAAATATTCATTTTAAAGATAATAAAATTTGCTAGCATATTGTCCTTGGGTGCATTTCAATCTAATTAGAAATGAAGAAGTTATAGCGATTTTTCTATGCCTTCATACTTGAAAATAGACAAAATCGTAAAAATTCATTTCTGACTATCGACGAAATGCACTCCAAATATAGCAAACAAAAAACAGCTGAGAAGCAGCAAAAACATCCAAGCAGAAAGCAAAAACAAAAACTAGCCAAAAAAATATAAACAAGCCAGCCAGCCCAAAGAGTAAATTTATTCATTTTAAAGATTGTAAAAATTGCCAGCATTTTGTCCTTGGGTGCATTTCAATCTAATCAGAAATGAAGAAGTTATAGCGATTTTTCTATACCTTCATACTTCAAAATAGACAAAATCATAAAAATATCATTTCTGACTTTCGACGAAATCCACACAAAAAAAAAAAAAAAAAGCAGCTGAGAAGCAGCAAAAAAATCCAAGCAGACAGCAAAAACAAAAAAAATCAGTCAAACCAGTCGACTGATTAGAATTCCTGCAAATGATGCATGCAAATTTCTTTCTTCCATTTCAGCTACCCACACACATGCATTTTGCTGTTATTTGTTGTTAAGAAAGAATTTATTTAATTGATTTGTGGGCGACTGCTTACGCGTTTTCCTTGTACGCAAAATGCCCGGGTTCGAAGCGGGGTTGCATTGATATAATTACTTGTTTTTTTTTTTAAATTTGCTGCTATTAAATGCAAGATTTCTTTTTGACCTAAAAAAAATGTTATGTAGGTAATTATAAATATTAATAAATATATATGTATAAAAATCCTTTCATATTTTCATGCAAATACCTGAATCTTGCAAATATCTAATTGGCATATTGAAATAAATGCATGCAATATACCAGCAAGCAGGCAAAAAATGTGGTAAAAAAAAATATTATTTATTCCAATTTTTGTTAAGAAATAAAATAAATTCCATTAAGTTGAGATAATTAAAAACTTTGAAAAAATAACATTTCGTATTTTCATACTTCAACTTGAAATAAGTATGAAATGAAATGAAATAAATCTATGCAAGCAAAAGCAGCAAAAAAATGAAACATTGTACATACGGAACAAATTCAATTATGAAATTTATTGGGAAATTTCATAAATTGAATTATATAAAAAATTTCCTATTTGACCTAAAAAAAGTAAAAACAAAGAAATTCGGAAAAAAGCATTTATTTTCATACATATCCTGAAAATAATATCTAATTGTGTTATTGAAATAAATCCATGCAAGCCCGTCCAGCCAAAAATGTAAACATTGTGAAAATTTATTTCAATAACACAAAAACCAGTCAAACCAGTATAGAATATAATAATGCAAAATGTAAACATTGTCAAACCAGTTTCAGCCAGTGTATAGAATCTGACAACAACAACGGCGACTGCACAAATACCGGCAGAAATGTTTTCGAATATCACATTTCGAAAACACTTCCCAAAGAGTCTTATTTGTATGCTGCATTTTGAGCGAGTAAAATTGAGTGAGCGAATTAGATTCTCTTGCTTTAATATATATAGTCTTTGCTTATACCCGAAAACATCCTAATGAGCCGAATGCTTATAAGTATTTTACATATATCATTGAGTCTGGATAGAGTCGAAAAGTGCAAGAAACTCGAATATGATTTGAGTATCCGATTTCGGTCGGATACTCATTGCAGTTCTCTGCAGCATACACAAAACTGTTAAAAAACAACAACAACACTAGATACGCTGACTGCACTACAAATAAACAAACACCGCACAAAGAGAAATTGAACAACAATTAGGCAGACAAACAGGCACTGGATTTTATTAAAAACAACAAAAACTATTGCAATTAATCATTAATAAATAGAGACAATTATTAATAAACACTATCATTAAACAATTTTGTGATATTTAACGTTTACAAGATTCAAAAATACACAATTATAAAATTCACTTATCACAGCACAAATAAAAAAAACCACCGATAACTACCCTATAGGAACAAACTAACTTGTTTTTAAGAACAACTAACTAAAAAACTAATTTAAAATAATTTAAAATATATGAACTACTTTGAATTATATTAAGGCATCATCCACTTCTATTCTAAATAGTTTTTATTGGATTATATATGAAGCAATTGAAATACTACTTAAAAACAAGTGATTGATATACTACATTGAATTATATTAAGGCGGCAACTACTCTGATTTTGACATGTTTTAATTGCAAATTTTTATTAGATTACAAGTTTATATATATTGAACCATGTTATTTCATCAAATATTATTAACTTTAGGCCATCAGTAATAGTTTTCAATTGGTTATTTTAAAGCAGTTAAAAAAATAATTTAAATATAACTAAGTTAACAAGTAGTTGAAAATATATGCAGACGAAAGACTTATTTAGCGGACATCACCATTCAAAATATGTTAGTTCGTTCTATGAAAAAAAGTCAGAATTTCAACTAGTTGTGGCTGACAAAAAACTACTTTATCAACTACAAAAAGACGAGATCAACTGATTTACTATACCAGCTGGAATATCCGGCGACACTCGGTAGTGTTGTAACATTCAGGGTTTGTATAATGTATGGAACATAGTAAACCCACAATGCACAAAGATCAATGGGTCCAATCTCAACTACATACTTTTATATAATTATTCTTAATATAAAATTTCCAATTTTAGGATTATAAAAAAGTGGCTCTATCTAGTTTAAATTATCATATAAATCGTTTTTGTCACTTGTCACTAAGTTCTCAATATCACAAAGTTCCCGGGACAAACTAGGATTTCAATTTTATCATATCTACAAACGATATTTAAAATGTTTAAATTAGTATACGCATGGCAAGCTAGATGCTTACTGAAAAGTTTTTAATTGTATACTTCTCCTTATTGTTGCAGTAATTTTTTAAATGGATTTACGCAGAGCGTTATCCTTACAAAAAAATTTTAAAAAAAAGCCGTTTTCTTTAGGCTTAAAACTGTGCCAGAGTGCAAAATTTGGTTGAAGTCAGACAAATGGCATAAAAAGAGTTTGATTAGAACTAAATTTCCGTGCCCTCTTAAATAGTCGCGCTCAATTTCTGGCTTTAAATTGCTCATTATAATAAAGAATATTTTCGTTGTATATCGGACAGAAGTTGTAGGAGATCAATTAAAATTAAAATCACACGGCTTCTTGTATAATCTAATCCATTTTTTGAAATAAAAGAATTATACCAAAGAATATACATATGTTCAAAACTTGGTTGATTTCGGACAGGCGGTATAGGAGCAGTTTTGGTACAAAAAGCACGATGACATTCAACTTTATATATTAGATCAGCGGTAAAAGTAAGTGTAGCAACATTTATGTATATAGTAACCGCCACTTCAACTCAGCATTGACACATAACAAAAACCGTCTGCATTATAGTATTTTTATTACTTTGTGGGCGGTAAAAGGGGATAAAGAAACTGTTTTCTTTATTAACTGAGATATTAACCTTAACAAAAGATGTTGTACATTGAGTGGCCTTAGGCATTACCGTTTCTGAGACATTTAGAGGCACCAACCCGCGCAAACGATTTAATATATATATATATGAGATGTTTCACATTAAGGGGGTATTCCTGGTTGGAAGGCTGTTCTTGGACCCTCTTTGAAAAACTTCTCATTTGAAACGCAAAGAGTTGTTTAAATTCTGTTTTTTTTTATTGTATTAAGAACATATAAAATAAAATAAAGTTTTTTATTCCTTTGTACGAGGGCTGTTCAAAAAGTTGTCGGCCTTCAAAGTTGGGCGTCGAAAAATAAAGGTATGCTACTTGCGGCCCGGATAACTCAACTTGGGATCATCTGAAATGAAAAAAATAAACGGTGTTAGATTCAGTACAGATGTAGTTCTAGTTCCTACGTCAATTATAATTTTTTATTTAATTTTTTACAAAATGGCGGTCATTGGAAAATTAAAAACCGATTTTGGGTATTTTTTTTATGTTGTTTAGTGTAAAAAAAATAATAAAAAATTGTTTAAAATTGTGATTGAGGTAGAGTTCAGAACGGTGACAATTTTGCGTCGATTGCACTTTGTTTCATCAAAATCGGTTCAGAACTACGGGCAAAAACAGTCGTTAAATATGACAGTTGCAATATAATTGGCAATCTCAATGGTGCGTGTCCTCATCTCTTTCGTGGTGGTTACCACGAAACTGGCGTTTCAAGGGGCTATTTTTTCGATTGCTACCAGTGTTTTTTTTATTTTTATTACTTTTTCTATCCATTGTCTTTAGCACAAACAAACATTTTTATCAAAACTATACTTTTCAAAGATGCGCGCGCGCGTCCGGCTTATAACTCAATTCAAAGTGAACTAAACGCTGCCAATATTCGAATACCTAAGCTCTAAAATGTCTATTCATTTATTTTTAAAATGCGTATACAAACAAGTTATTACCTACTAAAGAATGCGTTGAACGAAATTCGGTGGTTGCTTCAAACCGTTGCATTTAAAAAGTAGCCAAATTAAGCAAATCGCATTTTGGCGAAAATAATGCTGGACAAATAAGGCCATATCTCCTAAAGCATTTCGAATTTCAAAAAACCCATTTAGGACGATATTATCAAATATCCAAGCTATAAAAATATGCAAAAAAAAATCGATCCAAAATTTTTGCCAACCAGCAATATATTCCTTAACCAGATCAACCTGTACATTCAAAATTTTGGTTGATGGATTTTAGATCTCGAGATATCAAAATGTTCGTCTGGAAAGTAGCTTTCAAAAAATTGCCAGTGGAATTCAAAATTCAAAATGGCGGCTGCAATATGGCGGGCGGATGGTGGAAGAAAAGCAAGTGTAAAGAATAAAAGGCTTCCTGAAAAATACGCAACGTATTGTATCGTTTTTTGGCTCAAATCGAACCTGAAATATACCCTTCAAAGCTGGTGTGATTGAATCACAAAATCCAACATGGCCGTTCCAATATGGCGGTCACAAATTCAATATGGTGAATTTCTTTATAAAAATCAACTATTTTGTACCAAATTTGGGACACGGGGGTTTCTTGGGTCGCTGAACATGAAGCCAGGGTCGGATTTACAAAATTCAAGATAGCGGATCCAAGATGGTGGACAAAATTTTCAAACATCATCCGATTTTCCCTTAATTTGGCTTATGGGGGTTTTTGGAGCCCCCATTCGTGATCAGTGACCCCAAAAATCCCTGAATACTATGTTTTTGGTAAATCGGGGGAATTTTGAAAATGTTATCCAAGCAGTAAAAAATACTCCGAAAACAGGCCAATTTTGACCCATTTTTTTAGTGTTTTGCAAAATTCTAATGGAATGATTTGCCAATTTTGACCTCAAATTCTTTGAAAACATGAACCGCACTTGCCTAATAGACACAACCCAATTTAACTAAGGGAACTGTTTTCAAAATATAATTTTGAATTTGCCACGGAATAACGATTCATCCATTCGCCGATAGGTGGCTACAGTACGGTTCGCGAATCTCGCAAGTGAAGCATTGTGCGTAGGGTATATACACCCCTTTTGCCGGGCAACCTAGGGTATGGTCACGCGCTGCCCTGAATTTCTGACATTGGTGAATATTGAACCAAAAATTATAACTGACATTATTTGGTACTCAGTAGTATCGATTTCGTTTTTTTCAGCCAATTTTGACCCATTTTTCCCGATAGGTATTTTACAGACATATTTGCAGACATTTTTTTTTTTATTGATTAATTTTATTTTAGTTTAGAAGTCTCAGAAAGATCTCTAAAAATATTCACGATGAATATCCTGAACTTCGAGAATATTCACGAATTTGTGATGCATGCAGAAGATCTTTTGCTAAACTTGTTGCCCCATCTTCAGAAAACTATATGAGTCTCGATTCCGATTGAAACAGAGGAAGATTTAAATACAGGTAATAATCTTGAAGATATTTTATGTGGACTTAAGACAAATTTAATTCTCTTCGCAAAAATGTCCCATTACGTACTCACTCACAACTCACTATTTTGCCTGATAGATGGAGTATACGTAAAATTGCCAAGGAATTAAGTACATCTTACAGAAAGGCACGTGTGTCCAAAGAGTTAAAAAATTAATTTCAGACTACGTTGAAAATAATATGGAAGAGAATAATATTAGTCAAGTGATATTTAGTACATGAAGGAGACCGACAGATGTACACTGATAAAGGAATGTCTATCAACGCAAGATTTTTTTGAAGCTATTTCTTTTGTATTGGAAAAAATGATACCTCATCACTTTATTGCAAAGCAGCAATCCAAGGTTATAGAAGATACAAAAAATAACCTGTCGGCTGGTGAAGTACTCGTTCAATTAGATTCTTCGGAAAATTATGCTTATGTTGCTCATAATGCGGCCCAGCAATTCCATTATAATAATGATCAATGTTCAATATTTCCTACTGTAGTTTATTATAAATCAAAGGGTCAAAGGGCTGCGATGTTGTAGCTATTTGTCTATGTCTGACTGCACTACTCACGTTGCCACTGCTGTATACTTGATACCTGTACCTGAAATCTGCAAAGTGTAGTTGCAATCTGCAACTTGTACCTGAAATCAAAAGTTAAGAAGATCATATATATCAGTGATGGAGCCACACCGCACTTCAAAAACCGTTGTCAAATGGTTATTCTAATGAATCATAAAATAGAATAGATTTTGGAGTAAGTGCTGAGTGGCATACTTCCGAAACTGCCCATGGAAAAGGAACTCCGGACGGCGTTGGAGCTATTGTGAAAAGAGAAGCTACAAGAGCGAGTTTGCAAGTCCCCGACGACGAAGTTCTTTTGAATGCTTAGAGCCTTTTTAATTGGGCTAACAAACGAGAATTCGACACACAGTTTTTCTTTCTACTAAGAAAGATCATGAAAAAACTCTTTCATTCTTAGAAAAAGATTCAATAATTGTCCAGCAGTTACAAAGACAAACAGCACATAGTTTCATCACGGCACATAGTTTCATCACGAATGCAGATAAAACTTGCAAATTTTGTCTGTTAGTTTGTATTCACCATTTTAAATTTTCAAAATCTATTTTCGCATTCGTAATCAGCAGCTCCAAAAACCCCCATATACCAAATTTCAGGAAAATCGGTTGATGTTTGAAAACTTTGTCCGCCATCTTGAATTTTGTAAATCCGACCCCGGATTTATGACCAGCGACCCAAAAAACCCCCGTGTCAAAAATTTGGTACGAATTAGTTGATTTTTAAAAAAAGTCCACCATATTGAATTTGTGGCCGCCATATTGAGTTTTGCATTTCGACGGCAATTTTTTGAAAGCTGCTTTTCAGACGAACATTTTGAAATCTCGAACTCCAAGATCCATCAACCAAAATTTTGGATATGCAGGTGATCCGGTTAATGTGAAATGTCCCATATATTAAGTGTAAAAGTAGGCGTGGCAACATTTATATGTGTAGTGACCTCAACTGAGACACCCTAACGGAAATTTAAGTAACGTAACGCTAGTAACTAGTCACATCAGATGACTAAGCCTTACGTTTAAATTTGTTTGTTTTAAATTTGATTACTTGGAAAATTAACTTATATACAAGAAGTCTTGCCCAATTCGCAAAGTGTTGCAAATTTTGTAATCCAAGTCGAATACTATTTCTGTTTTTTGTAACGTCATGCCAGAGCATATTTTTGCTTATATCTTCAAATCCTTTGGACCGATTGATATAATTCATTTACTTAATATAGTGCTACTTAATTCCTACGCAAATATAAAAAAAAAGCTTTTTAAAAATTTGACTTTTTCATTAATTTTTTAAATATTTTATCGAACAAATCGTATATAATGCCAGTTTGGAAATGGCCATATATAAGGGATAAGGGTGTTTTTTTTTTTTGAGGTATTTAACTTCATTTCCAAAATAAAACCGAAAATTTAATGAAGCCAATATTTTGGCTTTATTAGTTCGCAAATGTGATGGCATTAAGTGTTTGAACACAATATCGGGCATATGCACAATTTTCGACACAATTTTGCACCATAGCATGTCCGGCCTCTCGAATTTTTCAGCAACACGACAGTAATGCGTTGGTTTCCAACTGGTAAGTTATAGCTGGCTTATTAGCACACCCAGAGAAAAAAATCGTAAAACCAAAGAAAATGCACTTTGCCACAAAGACTTTTATTGGTTAGATTGCGCCCAAAGACAAAACATCGTTACGGCAAAGACACAAAGATTGTTAGATTCCCAAGAACAATATACTTTGAATCAAAAACTTAAATTCTTGTGGTAAAAGTAAAGAAAATGTACTTTGGCACAAATACTTGTATTCGTTACAATGTTCGATCCTTGATTTTAAGTACATGGCTTCATGAAATTAATGGCTTCTCTCGGCTGCTTGCGTTTATTATAACAAGAACATTAAATTAAATTAATTAAATATCAAATTAAAAATCTTACCTTCGCCTGCCGTGGGGATTTGAACCCACACCCACCGATACCACCGATTGAGAAGTCGCTACACTACGAATCGAGCCAAGCTCCTTCGTTACGCATAGTGATTGATTCAATATTAATTACAACTGAAGCTATGCTGCAGCATAACACAATCATCTATTATTAGATTTTTGTTGTATAGCTATCAACAGAATACTGTGGAATACTGCATCTCTTAATACAGCATCTGTTAACATAGCTGCAGTTATGTCAGCAAACACTAGCAAGGCTGTTTGGATCAGTGGGTAGAGCGATGGGCTGGCACCAAAAATTCCAAGTTCAATTCTGCACGGCGGGAAAATAATTTTTTTTCTTTTTGTTGATGAAATGTAATAAAATTTATTCGTGTGAATATTAACGTGTGTTTTTTGCAATTGCAGTTCAGTGTTGGCACTCGCACACGATTTTCTTATTCTTCGTATACAGATATGATTTTGAAGAAAACATTCTTTAAAGGAACAGACTTTGTCTTTGAAACAATGAAGCTTATTCCCAAAAAAACAAAGAAAAGTTGTTGATTTTATATACTTTTTTTAATTCCATGTTAACAAAGCATTAAATCGTTACAGTAAATATTTTATCTTCACGGCAAAGATTGTTTCATTAATTTAGCTTCAATGAACTTCAGTCTTTTATTTCAATGATAACTTGCATAGTTAAAGGATAAATCATTATTGCAACGATTTTTTCATTGTGGAAAAGATATTTTGGTTACAGTTTTACCAGAACTTTTTTTCTTTGATTTTAAGGCGTTAAATTTTCTCGGTGCATAGAGCATTAACTTGACGTATTCCCATTAAAAGAAGTCTGGCGGAGGCAAATCAGATGACATATATGGTCAATTGACAGGCTCATTCCTTGATATGATTCGGTCCCCAAAAGTTCGTCCCAAGAAAGTGATGGCTTCACGCGCTGCATGGCTTGTTGCACAGTCCTACTGAAACCATTTATCACTTGGACGATTGATATTGCCGTCGGGAACCAAAAAGTAGCGAATAATTTGCCCGTTGCGCTTATCATTGACGAAAATGTTGGCTCCATTTTCAGTTTTGAAAAATAATGATCCAATGAAAACTACACCACACCAGACAGTAATTTTTGGTGACTTTTGGTAAAGCACTCTGTGTGGTTTTTATGGTTGATTAATGACTGATTCTCACTTTCGAAGGTATTTATTCAAAATTTTATTAGCTAATTAGAATTGCAAATTTCCAATTGCAACCTATAAAAGTAGTTTCTGATGTTGGTATATTTATTATTAAGTGCTATTAGAACATCGAATTCCAATTAGAATTTATTTCGTTTTTTAATAAAAGGAGTTTATATAATCGAATCATCACCATTTTGTGTGCATCCTATTTGTTTGCTTTTCTGGCATGGGTCTGCTTCGCTTGTCCCTAGGGACGTCCCTGTATATAACTATAGAGCACTGAATTCAACAATAACTGTACTTCTTATTCATTAACTTAACTTTGAAGCCATGTAAACATAAAATAAACTTTATTTATTATTCTTTCTGAACACCATTTAGTAAATTATCGACATATAGAAATATTTTAACTTTAATTCAATACCACGTCTTTCCCGACGAGCTGTCGCTTTTTTACTTCATTTGTACCAAGTCATAAAAATCACTTAAACAGAACAACGAGCTACAGTTTGATAAAATGTGTTCTTAATATATATAAAGAAAAAAAAATAATCAAATAATGCCAAACACGCATTTAAAACAGAAAATAATTTAAATGCGTTCGCCACATACATGTATACAGTATTTGTATATGTACTACCCCTGTAGGAAAATCAACTAATTTAAAAGTAGTTGAAAAAGTAGTTTTTTGTCAACCACAACTAGTTGAAATTCTGACTTTTTTCCATAGAACGAACTAACATATTTTGTATGGTGATGTCCTCTAAATAAGTCAATTGACTTTCTTCTGCATATATTTTCAACTACTTGTTAAACTAGTTAAATTGAAATTATTTTTTTAATTACTTTAAAATAACCAATTGAAAACTATTTAATATTCCACTTACTGAAGATAAATTTAAAAGCATACAAATTTTAAATTTCTATACATCAAAGAGATCATTTAATTGACTGTTTTGAAAAATACATAAATCATGCCAAAAAAATCATGCCTGGTTGACACAAATAAATTCTGAAATATAAAATCTGAAAGCAAAATGTAAACAAAGTTAAAAGTGATCAGAGTTTTTTAATGGAAAATTGTGAAATGTCGTTCTTTGTGGTGTTTTAATTGATTTTAAAATAATTCAAAAGTGATTCATGCCAAGCTTCATTGCCAGTTAATTCAAAAAAGGACTAGTAATTACATTCAAGGAGCGAAACAGAAGTAAGCTGCGATGGTAGATATAATTTCATTATTCCTTTCCTCATTGGACTATTTCTGCTTCCAACAGTTGATAGTTTCAGGAGCTGGAGGAACTCTGTGCTTATATGTGAGCATGCGTGCCACGGAAGCAGTTTTCAAAAACGGACCCGCCACCTCCTGGGTACATGAGCGAAGGTGCCGATCCAACTGATCGGAATTGTGTGGATACTGCGCCTGTTATTTAACACGAGCCAGCTTTTTGATACTTCATTTCAAAATATGTGCTAAACAAGACGCTACGTAAGAAAAGGCGTGCGTCTTTACTACTGAAGTAATGAGGTGTTTGCTGTATGGTTAAGCAATGCATCAATTTCCGTACAGAGTCCAAATTGTGCAATGTTTGCTAAACAGTACCAGTTTGTAATTTGAATATCTTAAATAATAAAGAATTTTTAATCGTTTCACAGGGCTTAGAGGCAGTTTATTAGTTTTAAAGTGTGTTTACCACGTCTGTCTTGCAGCTCAATGTCGTAAATAAAAATATATGTCTTTTTGCAACACAATGTTAGTCTAAATGTAAGCCTTAAGTTAATAATATTTAATGAAATAACATGGTTAAATATTTATAAACTTGTATTCTAAAAAAAATTTGCAATTAAAACATGTCCAAATCAGAGTAGTTGCCACCTTAATATAATTCAATGTAGTTTATCAACCACTTGTTTTTAAGTAGTATTTCAATTACTTCATATATAATGCAATAAAAACGGCTTAGAATTGAAAAGGATCCTGCCTTAATATAATTCAAAGTACTTCATATACTAGTTTATTTTAAACTAGTTTTTTAATTAGTTGTTTTTAAAAACAAGTTAGTTTGTTCCTATAGGGACATTACTGAATGCACACAGACGCACATTTAAGCGCACACATACCTTCACACGTATTTTCACATCAGATACAATAATGTTAGTTTAACACATTTTCAGAGGAACTTTATATTATATTTAAATGAGCACAAAAATCGTGTCTAAAATCGGCTAATAGCATCAGATACAACAGCTATAAACATCTGTATAAAATAAAGTTAAAAACAATAACAACAACAACAAAAACCATTAAAAGAGAATACCTATTATAAAGGAGATGGAAAAGAGTACAATTGTAAATTCAATTTTAGTTTTCACACAAAAAATTTGATGAACTGAAATTTGTACGAACGGATGCACGTTTTAAATGGTGGCACGCATGTGCGCAAGCAGCAGTTAAGGCCATAAAAATTCGACAGCGTATGCCTTAACAACCCGTTGCTGGGACACAAAACGGACACAAAATTTATGAATACAAAGATGATCCAAGAGAAATCGTCGAAAACAAAAAGACTCACTCGCCGACAACTTGAAAGACCTTGAGCAAGTGTTAGAATTAAATCATTTTATATAACTATGCTAGTTCCATTGTTTTAAGATGGCCGCATAAGCATGCTTTGCATGTATGCCGAAGTGGTTCCGAGCCATCGGAAGGATTATACGCTGTGAGAATTTGTCAGTAATAAAAATAACAAAAATTCTAATAATTATACTTTGCAGGACCGCTTCTTTCGAATGTTGGCATTGAAATTCTACTAACATATAAGCACGCACATAACCGTTGAGAACTATTTTTGGTATCTCTACATGACCAAACTTCTTCTTAACTGTGCCTGCATGCGCAACAAATAACGATTTCGCATTTTATTTTATATCCGTGCGAGGTTTGAATGATGAAATATTTTAGTTTTTGTGAGAACCGCACCAAGACAAGCTCTAGTTGAAGAATTGAGCGGAAGCAATACCTTAAGAAGTTCGTTGTCATGTTCGTTATCTTAATAACACTGTGCGACAATATAAGGATTGTTGAAAGTAAGTTCAAATACATATATTCAGTAGTCATTATCTTAAAAGACATTCCCAACAATGGATTTTTCTGAACTAAATAAGATAAGCAATTTTTTCGAGGTTAAAGTTTGTGATTTATTTATACATTTTTCATTTCCTAACCTTCTATAGTATGTGAAATTTTATATTGAGGCATTCAGTTGAGTTGTATCAAAATCAATTGCATCCTAAAAATATCTTAAGGAGTTTAAATATCCCCTCAAAGTACGAAAATTAACATATATCAGTAATGGTTGCTGATATCAGTTACATGATTTCCCAAAATCACAAAATTACTTATCACCTAAATTATTAAGGCTATTAAAAACTAGAACAACTCAGCCACAGTTTGCGATATAATTTCAAATCTTCGACAAAAACTACTTTCATCATTTCACGTTCAGCCACGAAAATCAAAATTGTTTTTTTTTTCAGTGAAAACTATTTTTAAAATGTGCACTTTTTTCAAAGTATCTTAAAATAAAATGCGACTGATAATGCTCACTGTTATAGAATTACCTATACACACATTTTTTTAGATTAGATGAGATATAATTGAAACACTACCTTGAAAAATATCTTAGCTAAACTAAAAAAAACAAATAGTAGAATGTACGGCAGAAGGTGGTTAATGACTACCGGAAAATATTGAGATCTTTGCAATTATTGCCTTTTTTTTCAATGTACATCCTCCTTTAAAAAAATAAACAAATTTGATGAAAAACTACAACTAAATCTGATTCGGGTGGTTCTTCGGGTATTTTGTTAAAAATATAAGTGAATCACTGCGGCACACTTTCTCGTAAGTACGTTCATTTAGATATGTAAAAAAAAATCGAAATGCTAAAGATTGTTTCAACACAATTTAAAAAAAAAAAAAACATTTCTAACTAAGGATAACTGCCACTTTTCCTTTTTTCAGGAACGCTTAACAGTCATATAAACAAGGAAATCAACTTTTGGATATGTAATCGGTTCTGAAAACATGAAAGAAAATTAAGCAGTTATTTTAAACAATTCAGGCAATAAACTCTTTTATTTTTAATGCTAGTCTGCAAATTCACATAGTCGTAATTTTTTTCCCAGATATTAGCGTTTTTAAAGTGTAACTGTGTTAAAAATGCTTAATGTTTAAAATTGTTTGCACATTTTTTATGAACGTACTTACAGAAAGTATGCCGCAGTGCACCGAGAAAACAAGCTGGTTACGGTAGCAAAAAAAAAAAAAATGCCCAACTATATTTTTGAAGTTACCATACCTCAAATTTGTAGATGTTTCAACATACTTTTCGATTATCGTAAAAGAATTGGATGTTGTTAGAACTAACTATTGGTAATCGTAACCAAATCATATCCGTCTTCATACTGAATATCGAAACATTCAAGCGACCACTCGGTTAGCATAATAGATAACATAATTTATTATCCCAAGATATGTTTACATTTGATTTACAGAAAATTTTTAATCGTTCCTTTTCTTTTCTCTGCTAAGAACAGGTCAACAGGTTTAAAGCAATTATTTTCTTTGTATTTCACAATCAGATATATATTTAATTTAAAAAGGAATCTTTTAAAGCTAAAAATTACTAACCGTGGATAGTTTTGTTATTGCATCAGGTCAGAGCAAAAGCATAATATACATTTCAAATGCTTCTAACAAATCTCGAAAAATATTCTCTAGCTTATTGCTGGATGTTTTATTAATCTTATATATAAAAATGAATGTATGTCTGTATGTCTGTTTGTGCTTTATAGGAGGCCAAACCACTCGACCGATTTTCCTGAAATTTTCAGTGTCTTAATATGACTCTGGAAAAAATATTAGGCTATATAAAGTTGTGCTTGGACAAAGGGGCGTGGCCCCGCCCATATAACCCAAAACTTAAAATCGTCATGTCTTCGGCATTTTTGGACCCACGGAAATGATATTTGGTACATATAGTATTCGCATGAATACAAATACATACCACACAAAAATGTGGGCGGGATCACGCCCATTTTTGGACAAATTACAAACTGTAATATCTTCTAAACTACTGGACCGGTCGACATGAAATTTTCACAATAGGACATTGTTACGAAATAATAAGTCCTTGGCTACATAATATTTCGATCAGACGAAGGGGTGGTGCCACGCCTACACAAACGAAAACTTAAAATCCTCATATCTCAGTCAATAATTGGCATAGAATGATGATATTTCACGCACCTTTCTTTGCTCTAGAAGCTACACCTCTACACCGACTAAAAACATTGTATACTTTTATTTTATCACTATAGGGGTAGCGAAGCACACAGGGTTCAGCTAGTACTATATTATATTTATTATTATTTTAACAAATTAAAGATTTGGCAATAGATTGTATCGAAATAAGAAAACACAAGATGTATATCAAAATTCAAGTAAATGATATACATTAACCTTAACTAAAATTTTTAAGCTGAATGTATTTTTTGAATGAGGATTGCATGAAGATGAAAAAATATGTTATGTTTAACACATTGGCTGTTGGAAATGGTATTTAATTATGAGAGAAGCTATTCGGTTATAAAATATATTATTCGATTGGTAGAATCAGTTATTACGTCATATATATTTGGTATTTTCATAGTCAATTTATAAAAAAATGCGTTGATTCTGTTCCAACAATGATTTTTTTATATGGACAAACGCGTCCATTTTCCGCGAATTTAACATTTTCGGTTCTGAATACCAACTTCAGTTTATAACTTCAGTTTATAATAAGCTAACTACATTTATAACAACTATTATCCCAAAGGCCTAACCAACAATTTCGGGGTCGCAACTGATCTATTTTCTGAGTGTGATTCACTAGTTTTAAGCCATTGATTTCCGGATTTTGGTCCATATTTATCATGAAAGGACCGAAATATCTTCTAAGGTTAGTTCAGTCATAAAAAATCATAATTTTTTATGAATTGTTTTCAAGAATATGGTTTGTAAAAATGCTTGTATTAATAGAGAATATATTAAAAGCACATTCTAAGAGTATAGTGTGAAATTTAAAAATATGAAAAAATGAGGTGGTGACAGCAATTTTTAGTTGGTGCCTCAAAAAAAAAAACTGCTTTAGTTGGTGCCTCAGCAGCGCACAGAGTAAGGGACCGCATAATGCGAATTCCCGATAATCAGTGCACCGAGGAGCAGAACTCGTTCTTTACGTAAGCGGGGGTATCATAGGAGAAGCTAATGCTCCTGTCAAACCGATGCCAACAAAGCGCCAGAGATCTCTAGAGGAGGTCCCTCAGCCGAAACCGAAGAAAATTTGTGGTTGCACAGCCACTCCAAAGCTTTTCAGAGCTTTTAATCACAAAAGCGATCCAGACGGCAGCATTTCGCCTGAAAGATGGAGGAAGGTAGTAGTCAAAATGGCTACTATCTTCATTCCACTAATGAAAGATTTTCCCGGCAAGGGCCCCTTCTGTCGCGTCAGCGGATGGCATCAGGGCCACGTCAGGCTGATCGCATGCGCCGACCAAAGGTCTGTGGACCTTTACAAGATCGCGATCTCCAGGATAGGGGAGGTATGGCCGGGCGCGAGACTCCAAGTCGTTGATTGGGATCAGATCCCTAACAGACCAAGAGCGCGTTCCCGAATCCCTACCGAACAATCCGATCCAAAAATGATCCTGGAGGCAATTCGGTTGGGAGCCACGATCTGCTAACAACAAACTGGATGGTGACAGGGGTTAATGAGCTGAAGGGGGATTTTTTTTTTTTGAATTCGCACTGGAAGTAAGAAATCTTCTAAAGATACATATAGTCCGTGCTAAAGGCATGAACGATTCACATTCTAGATCCCGCCCGGATCAGCAGGGACAGACAGAATGTGCCTGCGTACTTAAAAAATCCCCCCCGGTTGGCGATTATAGGTTTCCGCTAAGCACGTTATTGACTTTTCAGCGGAATTATCACGGAAATTAAAATTGACGCGAATTTTTTAATTATAATATTATTAAAATTAAACCAAACTATCAGAATATCTAAAATAATGAAAAATAATGAATAATAATCAATAAATGTCAAAAATTACACCCTGAGCTCAAAACAAAGAATGAAAAAAAACTATATCTTATTGCCATGAGTTGGTTTGTGGCTACTGTCCTACGTGGAAAGAGATTGAGCTCTTATTCAATAAACCAAATCCAAACATAACGCAGATATATAAATATAAAAAAGCACAAGCATAAAAATATAACATACTATATATTCGGGTCGCTAAACAATTTAGGAGCACCGTGCTAATGTTATTATTTGGACAAACATTTGGGGCAACGCAGGCAAGAAACTTGTGTGGAAAAAAGATCTACTCTGGCACACAAGCCAAGTGACAAAAAAATATTTGGTCTAATTATGAACACAGGGAGTAACCTGAACACTCAAAACCCAACTCATTATAAAAATAGCCTGATAAATCTGAAGAATAATGTTTGGGTTCCAACGTTGATGACGTAAAGCAAAAAGTAAGAACTGTTTTTGAACCGATTCTATTGCGTCGATGTGGACTCCATATAACACACGCATATTCGAGAATTAGCTTAACAAGAGATGTATAGAATAATTTAGTAGTAAAGGGATCATTGAATTCTTTACTCCATCTTTTAATGAATCCAAGGACACCTCTAGCCTTATTTACCACCATATTAATGTGGAGATTGAAGTTTAGTTTTGGATCCATAATTACACAAAGATCGACAAAAGTATGTACAATTTCTAAGCTAATGTGATTAATTGAGTAATTTATGCTTTGAGGAGTTCTGCGTGAGAATTTCATTTGTTTATATTTTTTTAAGTTTAGGCTTAAAATGTTAAAATTACAGCAGTCCACTAGACTATTTAGATCAGATTGTAAGCGATGTTGTTCATTAGGCGATTTGTAAGTAAGAAAAAGCTTCACGTCGTCAGTATACATTAAGATGTCACTGTGTTTAATTACCGAAGGAAGGTCATTGATAAATAGCAAAAATAAAACCGGTTCAAGATGACTTCGCTGCGGAACACCTGAGTTGACCAAAATATGTTTTGAAAGAGAGTTTTTATATAAAGTCCTTTGGGTACGTTGTGATAAATATGATTTAATCCAATTTAACAATATGTCAGGAAACCCAATAAGATGAAGCTTTTTCAAAAGAAGATTATGATTGACACTGTCAAAAGCTTTGCCTAAGTCCATATAAATAACATCGGTCTGTAGTCCAAAAGTAAAACCCTTTATGGCACGCGTCGAAAATTCTAAGAGGTTTGTTGAAGTAGACCGTCTCTTTAGGAAACCATGTTGAGAGATAGAAATGGTTGAAGATACAAGGTGGGTTATTTGATCAGCTATGATTTTTACAAATAACTTAGGGATTGCGCTTAATTTTGCGATGCCTCGATACAGGCCCGTAGACAAGGGGGGTTTTAGGTGTTCAACACCACCCCCCCCCCGCCCCCCTTAGGATCCAGAAAGTATAAAGAATCAACACAAATGAGACTATTTAATTCAAAATGTAATTTTTTTTTTAGATAAACTGTGATAATGATGTTCATTTTCTTGAAAACTTCACTTAATTATTGAAATATTTTTTTGGCCAAGTGAAAGATTAATTTTGTTTATAAGAGTCACAATCATTATTTTGGAATTCATCACTAAGGAGTTGATATATTAAAAATCAGTTTCAATGCTCAAAAAGTCCCTGATATCCAGTAAAATATATATATGAAAGTTATACATTAAACGAATAAATTTTGTAAATTGAAGATAATTAGCTTGACATTTTTTATGCCATATCTACCCAGCAAACCATAGTTGACGACTATGTCGAAATTCCGACTAATTCGTCACTATTTTGAGCTGTCTTAAAGAAATCTTTACAATTTCGTTCCGCAAATATCGGAACAGTATCACTTTTTATACGAATTTATATAAAATTTTGTTATGCGGCAGCTTGTACGACATATTAAAATGCTAACAGAGTAAAATTTCCTTTCTTTCGAACTGTCTGAACGAAATGTCAAACCCTTCATACGATTTTCCTTACGATTCCGCAACGAACGAATTGTAACGATTTCTTTAAGACAGCTCGAAATAGTTATGAATTCGTCGGAATTTCGACAAAGTCGTCAACTATGGTTTGCTGGGTAAGCATATTAGACCCAAAACTTTTGAAAAAGCATTCATTTGAGTGGGTTTTTTTTCATTTTTAAAAGAGTAAAAAATATATGAACCACGAAATTTAACACATTATGGGGTATTCCACGTAAGCCGAATGACTAAAAATTTTGACATCTAAAATTTCCAACTTGGCACAAAAATTTAGCAATGTGCGAAGCCTTGTTACCAAATTTTCATAAAAAAATTAACAATTGCAGTTTTTTAAGCTTCAGCTTTTTAAAAATGTTTATTTTTATTATATTAAAACATTAACAAACAATTTAGAAGTTCAAAAAATGTTGTTTTTAGTGTTTTTAATATGCAAATAATTTAAATATAAATCCACAACCGATTAAATTCTTAAATATTCAAAAAAAGTTACTGTTTCTTTTTATAAAAATTTATCTAGCAGAGTAATTATTTTAATATTAGCATGAACTTATTTTCATGTGATATCTTATATAATAAATTGTGTATAAGATACTGGTGCTGTGCAAAAATCAGTATTCGATTTACGGTTTTTGAAAAATAGTCTGAATTTAAATGTGACTTTATCGGAGTCGATTCTTCTAATCAAAAAATTTTAATAAAAAAAATATATATATAGTAATTGTTATTGGAATTGAATCATGAGAAAATGAAACTGTTCAATTTTTAAAGATCTTCAAATATTTTCTTTTGAATTTATTTAAATTGTCGAAATCATTTTCGAGAACAGTAATATTTTAGCCCTTAACGATAACTCGAACTAGGGTTCACACAGTCTCAAATAGTTGTACACAAGCTGAGGATCAATGAAAGCGTAAGATAGCCAAAAAGAAACCAAATCTTAAGACTAAAATTTTTTTTCTCCCGTTTATATGGAATATTCATAAAAGTTGTGAATACAGCTTCACTAGCTGAACTTATTAAAAAATGTTTGTATTTTTCATAGCTGATTTTAATTTTGATTTTAATAAACTGCAAGGAATCTAACCTATTTTTACTGTTCATATTAATATTGTTGAATTAGTAAAATTTTGTCACAGACATTTTTACTGTTTACTGTTTTTAATTTTCGGAATAATACTTTTTAAAAGAAATTAAAAATTCTCAATTTGGACCATTTTTCAACAAACTATAGGCAAAAATCAAAGCACTTAGTACTCAAAATTGATTTGTAAAAAAATAATGAAATAAACTCTTCTCATCTATCTTATGGTCATTTAAAAACAGGCATATTCACAAATAGTCTTAAAAGAAAACGGATTTGCTTAAACATTTTCATATCCCTTCTTTCAGTTATTACTGGTATATACTTATAGACTTTTTATCAAAAACCCCCCCCTAAGGTAAGTCCTGGCTACGGGCCTGCCTCGATAGTTAAAACTTCTGTTTTGGAGCCATATTTATGAAGGGGTATAATATAAGAATTTTCCATATGGTGGGAAACTACCACTATGCAAGAAACTATTAAAATTTTTGAAAGAGGAGCGCACAGGTTGCTGGCACATTGCTTTAATAATTAACTCGAGATTTCATCAGGGCCGGTCGAAATTGAGCTATAGGTTTTTCGACGGTAATGCATAACAATATTTGAGTATATTACGTGTTTGGATAGGAAGTTTTACGTTTTGAGTTAACAAAAAATTAGAAAAGTTTCGGGTTGTCTTTAAATTAAGACTTAATTTTGAATATAAAAGCAGAATAGCATTGTGTATTTAATAGTTGATATCTGAGAATGATTATGAATTATGATTTTTTAAATAAGCGATTTTTTGAGTTTTCAAGTAACTTAAGTTCTCTTGTTAGCCAGGGTGAGTTTAAAGGTTTAAAATTATTTCTAGTTTTTGGGACGGCCAATAAGAAACACTTTTGCAATGCATCATTAAAAAACTGTAGAGAATATTCCACGTCATAGTATGAATATTATGATTTGCTTGTTAATATTGGTGACCAGTCTGTCTGCGATAGTAAGGCATTAAGTTTAATGTAATCTGTTTTTTAAAATTGTATATATTTTAATTTCGAGTTTCAGGAGAAGAACTATTTTCATTTTCGTAGGAAAGTAATAACGTTATTTCAAGAGTTGGGTGATGTTCATCTTCTGGGAGAGATACAGGGCACGAACGTTGGAGATAAACAGTAGTGCATCTATCTACGAATAGAAGGTCAAAGGTTCTATGATTTTTGTTAAAAATATTATTGACTTGTTGAAGACACAAGTTATTAGATTGGTAACTTTTTCTATCAATCAAGAGTCCCTGGCTATCTTGTCATCCAAAGGTTTTGCGGTAGACTATGGTTTCTCATACATACAACTACGGATCTTCAAAATAGAAGAGGCGTTATTGGAGGAAGAGCAGGCTTTCAACCCAATTAAGGACGACCCATCTCAGTCCTGCACCCCTGCACCAGAATCGGAAGACATAAGCTCTGATACTGAACTTGCACAGTCACTTCGGTTATCCTCCCTGGAAGATGGCCTCCTAAATTCGGACAGTGAGTCCGACATAACTGTCGTGGAGGCGAATCCCATTACTAGCAGCCTTGATGCTGAGAGTAGTGCAGATTAACCTCCACCACTCAAGGGCTGCGTTCGCCAGTCTCATCCTCTGCCTTAGTAAAGACGGAGAAGATGTCGTCCTGATCCAGGAGCCATGGGTAGTCTGCAGCCTGGTGTGCGCACTCAGGACTCCAAATTACACGCTATTGCACACCAAATCTCAAGGTTAACCAAGTGCATTTACTCTCTCTAATTTCAACAACGAGGACACCGTGGCCATAAGCGTCGAGATAGGCCAAATTAGTTTGTGGCTCAGCCTACATGGCTCATGACCATGAAGTCCTTCCTTAGGAAGACAACTGATCTCCACAGCGGCATCGCAATCGAAGGGCCTGATTATTGGATGCGATACAAACGCTCATAATGTGATCTGGGGCAGCTCAGACGCCAACGAACGAGGTCACTTTTTGATTATATCCTCTCTACCAATAGAGCCCTGCATGAGTATGTTTTTTCGCCTCCCTGAATTTATTCTCTTGCTATAGAATAAAAAATTTCCTCTATACCTTTTCTGCTTTGCTCATACACTCTCTTTGTTTTATTCAGATATAAGAAACGAAGAGAATAAGAACACAATGCTTTACTTCCACTAGCAGGTAGCAAATGAAGCAATAAAACAACAAAAATATCAGTGTTCATACCCTGAATATTTGCGAATATTTTTTTATTCGTTCGTTCGTAGAAAATAGAAGTTTTTTGTATTGGGACCGAAAGAAGGGTGGTAGATAGGGGGAAGGTGTGTTCGGGAGAAATATTGAGGGGCAAAAAGTAATAGGACCAACGCATATATTTCACCACTTTAATAGTTCAGCTACGGCCGATTTAAACTATTTTCGACAGCTTTTAGATTTTTTGTATTGGGACCCAAAGAAGGGGGGCAGATAGGGGGCAGGTGTGTTGGGAAGAAATGTTGAAGGGCAAAAAATAATAGGACCAACTCATATATTTGACCCCTCTAGGAGTTCAGCTACGGCCGATATTAGCTATTTTCGACAGTGTTTGTGTTTTTAGTATGGAAGGTGGCGAAAGAAACAAAAAATAACACAAATATGCATTAAGAATAACAAAAAGCTTATTCCGGGGAAAACTCAACATATTATTATTATTCAGGTCACAGCATATTATTATTAGTCGAGTAGTTTATTAAGTACTAAGAAAAAAAACTGAAACAACGCGTAGATCGCAAGCTCACTTCAGTGCAAGAGTGTATGAAAAGAGAACAGAGAACAAATAAAAAGTTATTGTCTTGCGCTACACGACCTGTTGCTACACAATCTGTTGCTTACATTTATTCGCTTGCAACTTTGCTTGCAGTGACTTCTACAGCAGAGAATCAGGGTATATTCAAATGATGAATATATTCATGCAGGGCTTAAGTAGGCAATGAACTCACCTTCATTATAAGCGATAGGTAGGAAGTTTTAGACATTACACTTGCCTCTCACCATATATCTGACAGGATTAGAAACTGGAGAGATTAAAAAGAACACTCCTCCGAAAGCTCCGAGCTCCGAAATAAGAGCAGAAAACTTTTCAACAAAGCTAAAGCTACTGGATCCATCGATGCATGGACCAACTACAATATGGATCTTAAAGAATATAACAAAGTATTGCGGCAAGCACAAAGGCAGTCCTGGAGAACCTTCTGTTAAAATATTTCACAAACCTCCGAGGCGTCAAGGCTTACAAAAATTCCAACAATAAGTTCTTCCAACCAAAGCTTTTTGAAGAAAGAAGACGGAACATTGACCACCAACAGTGAAGAATCTATCAAAATTTTAATAGAAACTCACTTCCCTGGTTGTTCAGAAATAGGCAACACTCCAATTCAGGAGGAGTACGCACCCATTGACAAGAACTCTCTCGATCTTATCTCACAATCAAAGCTCAAATGGGCAACTGAAAACTTCAATCCAGTTAAGTCACCAGGACCAGATGGCGTAGCCCCCATAGAAATACAAAGAGCTTATGATATCATGAAGCAATGGCTTATGATGATCTACCAAGGCTGCCTAGACCTCAATTACATCCCCACACTTTGGCGACATGTGAGGGTTCTTTTCATACCTAAGGCGGGCAAGAGCTCACACGTAAACCCAAAAGACCTTCGACCAATTAGTTGCTCATCCTTTCTGCTAAAAACTCTCGAGAGATTAATAGAAATCCACTTGAGACAAAAGATAGTAGAAAAACCTTTGTCATCGGCACAACACGCTTCTACCAAAGACAAATCCGTGGAAACAGCTCTCCCCTCCATAGTCTCCCTCATTGAAAAATCTCTTCTTCAAAAGGAATATACAATGATAGCTTTTATTGATAAAGAAGGTGCCTTTAACAACGTCAAAGCAGATGCTATCACAAATGCGCTAACAGAGCTTGGGGTGGATGCTACGCTGGGAGCACATATAAATCAAATGCTAGTGGGAAGGATTATAAGTGTAAATCTCGGTGTGGCATCTACGCAAAGATCTGTACCAAGAGGAACTCCTCAAGGAGGATGAACTGCTGGAGATACTGGAATGGGAGGGTGCAAGGTGATAGCTTATGCAGATGACATTGCTATTGTCACTTTTGGAAAATATATATCTACACTTCGAAACATTATGAAAAACGGTCTTAATACTCTCAGACAATGGGTTAATAGCTGTGGACTCGGTGTCAACCCTGAAAAAAAGGATTTAGTGACTTTCACAAGAAAGCACAGTCTATATCCTCCAAAACTGGGAAGCATAAGACTTAGCTTCTCAGATCAAGCGAAATACCTGGGCGTTATTCTGGATAGAAAAAACCCAATCCTAACTGGAAACCCAATCTGCTGGAGAGAGCCAAAATGCCAATATAGCCCTCTACTCATGCAAAAAGGCAGTGGGTAACAAATGGGGCTTACAGACAAGGGATACTCACTGGCTTTACACGGCAGTAGTAAGGCCAATATTGCTATATGGTGCCATTGTCTAGTGGCAAGCACTAGACGAAAAAGCACACCTCAACATACTTCGCAAAGTTCAAAGATCAGCTGAGCTATGTATAAGTGGATCATTAAGAACCACTCCTACAGACCCATTAGATACTATGCTGCACCTTATACCACTTGATATCCCAGTAAAACATATGGCTCTCAATAAAGCCATCCGTCTAGAGGCAACCTCTCAATGGTGGGTGGGCACATTGGGACACTCTAGCATAAGGTTCCTTTCTCCGATACCCAAATCCGTAGACTATATCACAAAAAACTTTTCTTTGGCAGGAAATTTGATGTATCCATTCCCTACAGCGAAGAGTGGGCGGTTGGAAATCTTCCACCAAACAATGTCATCAGAATCTATACAGATGGATAAAAATTAGATGGCAAGGTTGGAGGAAGAGTCTACTCTGATACATTGAACATTAATCCGGCCTTCTGGCTCCCCGACTATTGCAGTGTCTTCCAAGCGGAAGTTGTTGCAATACATGAAGCAGTAACTTGGCTTCAGATAAATGCAATATCCTCCATGGATATGTACATACTATCTGACAGTCAGGCCGCCTTGAAAGCCCTAGAATCTGTTGAAACAACATCCAAAACAGTAATTCGCTGCCGCAGATCCCTAAATGAGATGGCAGAGCAGCTCATAATTCACCTATTTCCCGTATTCCCGGACATAGAGACTTTCTAGGAAACTGCAAAGCAGATGAACTCGCTCGCACTGGAACAACCAAACAACTCTCGATAGAGAAGAAAGTATTGGTATACCCCTCACCACATGTAAACTACTCACAAATGAGCTATCCCTAAATAAAGCCAAAATTAGATGGCCAACGGGAAGCACATGCCATACAGCGCGTCAGGTTTGGCCAAAAATCACCGTAAATCGCTCAAAAGAACTGATATCCCTGAGAAGGGATCAAATCAGTACTATGATAGGTAGCCTAACAGGACACTGCGTAATATGTGATCATGCACGAAGATTAAACATCCTCCACAACGACTTCTGTAGAAGCTGCAGAGATGAAGAGGAGGGGGAATCTACAAAACATCTTCTCTGCACTTGTCCAGCGCTAGCTAAAAATCGCCACATTCACTTAGGTAAATGGTTCTATAAGGATCTCGATGATCTCTCAGAGTCTTCGGTCAACCGAATCCTTAGCTTTGTCAACGGCTCAACCCGGATTAAATGGAGAGGGAAATTAACCCAATGGTATCACAATGGGCCTCATTGGCCTAAGTGTGTCTCAAAGGAGACAGCCGCTCCAACCTGACCTAACCTGGTGCCTCAAAAAAAAAAATTGGACACTAGAACTAATTACTAAATCATCTAAATAAAAAACAAAAAATAGTCTTCTATGTGATTGATACTCTATATAGGGTATTGTTGTTCTTAGTTGTTTTTCCTTCAGTTGCTTTCTTCGGAAAGCAACATTGACGTTGAGCTCGATAAAATATAACCTTTAATAATTGAAAAAATTATTGAACTTATATAAACACATAACTTAAAAAAAACATAAAAATTAAATTACTTTTAGTTAATTAAGTGTTTGAAGATAACGCTGTCGAGTTTTTATTTTTTCGATTTTGAATGTTCAGAAGGGCTTGGAAGTCAAAACACCGATTTTTTACAAATTACTTAAAAGTAATCACCGAAAAATTATTTAAAATTAAAAAAAAATGAACTCGACAGCGTTACCTCGCTAGTAAAGTGTAGAAAGGGTGTGCTGTGTTTGAAAAATATCGGTACAACAGATTTCGATTAAAAGTGTCCAATGACTTCGAAAACGCAAGTTTTTGTGAGATCACTGAGAAAACACTCGTTCGATGAATACGTACCATTCGATATACGAATACATACAGTTCGATAAATACTGGGAGTTCGGCAAACCTTTACTGAACTATGGTTTGTATACAAAAAAAAACTAGTCGTCGAACTGAACTGGTAAAAATATTTTCTTACCTAAAAAGGAAAATCATACAAATTCTGGAAGCTTATGATAAGAAGAATCTAAAAAAAAAACACATGTGTTTATTTATTAGAAGAATATGCAAAACAACACAACTTCGAATTTACACTTGCCATTAGTCGTTGCACATCACTTCCGCTGAATTTAGATAATGCCATCATCCAATTAGACTTAATATCATATTTGTTTTTAGTGGATCCTTTTTTATTCAACAGTTTCCCAAAAAACAGACCCCAAAATTTCTCGATACGTAGAAGTTCCGCACAATTTGCAGGGTTAGCATTTTTTGGAACCAATATTGATTCAATACTTATCACACCTTCCATAGCTAATTTGCCATAGTGGCAGGATTCCAAATCTGGCCAAAATACTGCTGGTTTCTTGTGACGACGTATCAATGGCAAATTTATTTTTTGCAAGTATTCGGTGGCTTGTTGTATCAGTTTGTTTGTTTTTTTGAATGCTTTTTCTTGTTGCATGACTTTTCAAGCAAGTCTAAAAGCATTCGGTTTATAGTTGCATTGCTTTTCAACTTTTTCGCTGTTGCGTTGAAGTTGCGTTAAAATTGCGTTGACCAAGTGTGGAAAAGGCCTAAGAGTTTACTTTAGCAGAGCGATCAGGAGGCTACGAAATTACACTATACCATATAAGTCGAAAAACACTAAAAGAATGAATAGCTTAGTTTTCGAAAAGAAGACTGACGAAGCAATATTCCAATTCGGCTTGTCTACTCTTCATGCCTGAATTCGTATCTTTAAGTGTCTTTTGCAATTTTAGTACAAGCTTCCAATAAAAAAATGGCAAGCTAAATAACAAGATAGCAAAAAAATTATGCTAGAAAGAAAAAAAATACTCAAGATAAATTTCGCATTAACCGTTGTGTCAACAGCTGTTGGGTTTTATCCACATCGACAGTAGATGTACCCGGGTACTTCATACGTTTTGTATGGCAGATAGTTGCTTTTGATATACAAATATTAACTACTACCTGGATTCTTGTAATTTTCTGGTTTTTTTTTTTTATTTATTGGAAATATTGTCTAGTTAACAAAACTTTTATCATAATTTGGGAAAAAAAAAATTTGGTACCTAAATAATCCATTTTTACCAAAAATGGGAATTGCCAAAATCCATAAAAATTTAACAATTTCCAAATTCTTTTTTAATCCTTGTAATTTGATCCCTTTTTACCAAGAAAAATAATTAACATTGAATTTTCATTCGCAAAATTCCGTTATATTTGAACTGAAAATCAACCCCTCTTGCTCATAGTGCTATTTTTAGTACCTGCGCAGAATAATTATAACTCATAAAATATTTGTTCAATGTAAACATTTTTTTTTTGGAATGTGTAGGAAAACACGTCTACTAACAGGAACAAAAGGGTATTTGGGAATATCTTGCCTACCTACCCTTGCACAACCAGTTTTGCAGGCAGAAACATGATTTTTTGCGCAGGTTTCGTTTTGAGTAGTTTTGTATGCATAAGTCAGTTTATGTGCGATTTTTGAAGTGTAAAGACCTAAAAATTTATTTTGTGCGGCAAATATATAAAAAGTGAAAATAAAATGGCAGATGGTGAGTGGCTAGCTCCGCGTCGATTGAATGCACTACCGTATGAGGATCAGCGTGACTATATACGCACATTTGTTGAGGCTTCTGACTCTGAAGAGAGTGACCACGAACAAGCGGTAGATCAAGAAGACTTAGAAGGAAATATTGATGACATTGGTGGTGAATCATCTGACGCTGAACAAGTCCAGGAAATTGTGTATCACCTAGAGGACGAGAGGGATTCAGACGAGGAGTATGAAGAACCGCCACTTGAAACTGGTGATTATTATACGGCAAGAGATGGCAATGTATGGTCGTCAATACCACCAATACCTGGACGAATACGTGCACACAACGTTCTAAGAAGTCGCAATCCTGGACCAGTGCCATCGACAAATGGCTTGACAATGGCAGAAACCTTCAATCTTATGATGTCAAATGAAATATGTGATGTAATTATTCGAGAATCAAATAGAAAGGCAAGGCAAACTTTTGATGCGTACAATGAGCAGCATCCAGATGCGGAACCACGAATATGGGTGCCTATAACTGAAGTAGAATTTCGTGCATATTTGGGTGTGCTTTTGATGGCTGGCGTATGTCATTCCGGTTATGTTCATACCACTGACCTGTGGAAAACAACTTCACATCCATTATTTCGTGCATCAATGAGCTTACGCAGATTTTGGGCAATCAGCCGCTTCATACGCTTTGATAATGGAAACACTCGAAATGCACGCAAACAAAATGATAAGGCAGCTGCAATTACAGACGTATTCCTGATGCTAAATGCCACTCTGCGCAAGTATTATATATGTGGCACAAACGTTACCGTAGATGAGCAATTATACCCATATCGTGGTGGAACTGGCTTCACACAGTACATTCCATCCAAACCATCCAAATATGGAATAAAAGTGTGGTGGGTCTGCGACGCCATTTCATCATATCCCGTGCAGGTAAATCAGTGTTCATACATTCATTTTATTATATCAACTTGTTGCAAATAAACTAAATGACTAATTCAAATTTCATTTTTCAATTTTTATTTTTTCAATACAGGGTCAAATTTATACTGGAATGGCAGCGTCCGGCGAACGTGAAAGAAACGTTGGTGAGCGTGTTGTGAAGGACTTAGTTGTCAACAATTTTGGTGGAAGTGGGCGAACAGTGGTATGCGACAATTTCTTTACAACATATAACTTAGCAAAAACTTTGATGGTGGACAACAGTTTGGCTTTGTTGGGCACTTGCAACAAAAGGCGTATGTTCGTGCCAGCATCATTTGCCAATCCTAAAGGACGTGAAGCAGAGTCTACGCTATTTGGATTCTGTAACAACATGACGATGTGCTCATACGTCCCAAAAAAAAATAAGGCTGTTGTGATGCTGTCTACTTGCCACGACACTACAGAAACTGCAGGTCCAAAACGGAAACCATTGCTCATACTTGATTATAACAAACATAAAGGCGGCGTGGATAATATGGATAAGTGCTTGACTGAATATTCAACCAAACGGCGCACAAATAGATGGCCTTTAGCATTTTTTTATAATATGCTTGACGTAGCTGCGTATGCTGCGTATGTTATATATATGGAAAACAACCCCCATCTAAAACCATCTACCAACCGCCGTAGGATATTTCTGCAGCAGCTCAGCGATCAGTTATGCAGACCACAAATCGATATAAGAGCGGACAATAGCCATATTACGCGCATATTTTCTACTAGACACGCTATGGAAGCCATATATGGTATGCCCTTGAAGATGAATGTTGGTGCACAAGAGGAAGAGGAACGTGACAGTTCTGGCCGCATAAAAAGAAAAGGAAACTGCTATATTTGCATTGCAAAACGCCAAACGAGAAAAGTATGTG